>CM034146.1:593877497-594307497 GCA_019776745.2 Taxus chinensis | reverse complement strand
TCCCCCCCCTTTGAAATGTGATGTAGATGAACACATTTTTTCCTATATGATGGAGCTAATGGATGCAAGTGATCTCCAAATGAATGCATATCTAGGTTGGTGATAGAAGTGACTAGTTCTTGGTCCCTTATTATCATCTCATAAATTTATATTTACAGGGTTCTCTTGATCTAATTTCATAATTAACCCCAAAATGGCCAACCACAAAAAAGATAAGAAGCCAAAATGACTAGAAATATCCAAAAAAGTGGCAGGAAAATTTAAAAAGGATTGGGGCACCCCTAGTGGGACTAGTGAACCCATGGGCACCCTAGTACCATACTGGGCACTCCAGTCGAGGCTAAAATAATGGAAGATGACTGAAATAGACTGGGTATGTGGATGTAAGAGGTAGGTAATGATGAAATAAAATAAGACGAGATGGCCAAAAGATAGGGGTTAATTAGTATTTTCTTCACTCAAGAACCTTCTAAATAGTAGTATAAGATCGGGATTAAATAGTTTCTAAAGTGCATGATTTTGTGACTATAAAGGAAAATGGGGTAGCATTAGTAGGTGTACAAACACTAGTACAATAGGCCCGTAGGGAGTAGAATAGTTGGTTATGCCAATTGGTGCCACTAGAGTCAAATATCTTGCATAACATTTTTACAATGGTCTTATTGGTAGCCTTAGCTTGGCCATTGCCCTGTGGATAATAAGGGGTGGAGTATGATTGTTCAATTTATAATTTAGCACAAAACTTTTCAACATCCTTATTTTTGAAGGAAGTTCCATTATTAGTGATTATAGCAGAAGGTACACGAAAATGTGTGATAATGTGTGTGGTGAGAAAAGTGCAAATGTCGGTGCCAGTGATCGAGCATAGGGGAGCCACCTCAATCCACTTGATAAAGTATTTGATAGCTGAAATAATATATTTTTGTCCATTAGATCACTTTAGGATTGATCATACCAATAAGATCGAGTCCCCAAATGGAAAAATTCCAAGTTAGCGCAATGGGTTGGAGGTCATATGCAGATGCGTGCTATAGATTACCATGTTTTTGGAATTTTTCACAATGAGTAACATATTCAAGGAAATATTTTTGCATTTTAGACCAATAATATCATTGGCGTAAAATTTTTTGTGACATAGCTTTACCCAAAAAATGACCACCACATATGTTGTCATGAATCTCCGAGATGGTAGTGGGAATGCCTATGAGTGCAAGGAAACGTAAGAGACGACCATCAATAACATGTTTAAATAATTATGTCCCAAAAATAACATAGTAAGTATCCTCATGACGTAAATGATGAGCTTCATGAGGTTCTAAGTTTTCAGGGATAGTCTTCTTGTGTAAGTAATTATTAATAGGTGTAAACCATTCAGAAGTATCATGATATGCATGATGACGTAAGTGACAAGAGGTAATGCCAAGATAGAGGGATGTCACAAATGCATAATTTTGAATGTATCTTAATCATCAGTAATGTCTTATGGGATGAGTTACGTAGCACGAGCTAGAGCATCTGCATGACAATTATCCTTGTGAGGAATAGTAGAAATGGAGGACTCAAATGTAGCTAGGAGATATTTAACAATCATGTTGTATGGGATTAGATGCTTTTATTTTGTCTTATATGTATTATTAACCTCATTGATGATGAATTGAGAGTCGCCATGTATGCATAAGTTATGAATGAGAAGCTTTTGAGTGGTAAGTATGCCTAAAATGAGAGATTCATATGCTATGATGCTATTTGTATAAGAAAACCCTAATCAATATGTGAATGGGAGTGGGTCACCATGTGGGGTAATGAAGATGATCCTAGCTCTAGCACTAGATTTACAATGAGAGCCATCAAGGTACATTGTTCATGTGTGTGGCTCAAAAATATAGGTAGTGAAATTGTCATGAAAAGAATCAGAAATAGGTGATGCATTGAAGAGAGGTGTTGCAGCTAATTGATCAATTATAACTTATCCTTTGATGGATTTTTGTGGTATAAAATTGAAGTAAAACGTAGTGAGAAGTATGATCCATCATGCCAAGTTTCCTAATAGATGTGTGTGAGATAATAAGTACCACAAAGGATCGACTTTAGTGATGATATGTATTTCATTATTTAAGAGATAATGTCGTAATTTATCCTAAAAAAACCATGCCACGATATAGTTTTTCAATATAGCTATAGTTACACTCATAAGAAAGTAGGGTGAGACTGATATAATATATTGCTCTTTCATGTTGAGAATCATCATATTGTGCTATTAGGGTGTCTAATGCATGAAACATAGCAGAGATATATAATAAAAAATGTCGATTAGCTAAAGGCGGGACTAAGACAAGTGGGTTTAACAAATATGATTTGATATCATTGAATGCTTGTTGAAATTTATCATCCCATATAAACTTAGGACATTTCTTCATGATTTGTGTAAATGGTTGAGTCTTATCAGTAATTTGTGCAATGAATCGCTGAATAGCTTAAATCTTTCCTTGTATTGATCATAATTGATTTAAATTTTTGGGTGGTGGCATATCGATGATGGATTTAATTTTTTTAGGATCAATCTCAATGCCACATTAAGAGATAAAATATCCAAGGAGCTTATCCATTGTGACCTCAAAAACACACTTTTGGGATTAAGATTTACATGATATTGTCGTAGTCATTTGAATAATGTTCGCAGATCCTGTGCATGGGAAGAACATCATCTAGATTTGGCCAAAATTTCATCTACATAATCTTTAATGATCTTGTGAATATAATCATGGAATATATGTGTCGTCACCTTTTGAAAAGTAGCCCTTGCATTTTTTAGACTAAGGGGCATAAATGTATAGAAAAATGTTCCCCATGGCATAGTGAAGGAGGTATTTTCTTGGTCATTAGGGTTTATTTTAATTTGATTGTAACCCATATAGCCATCCATAAATGAAGGAATATCATATCCACCTATAGAATTGATAATAGCGTCGATGTGTGGAAACGAAAATCTATCCTTAGGACAAGATTTGTTTAAATCATGGAAATTAGTGCAATAATGACCCCAACTATCTGGTTTCATTACCAACATGATATTAGATACCCATTAACGATAGTCAAGAATGTGAATAAAATTGGTGTCGAGAAGCTTATGAATTTCTTCTTTAACTAGAAGGGCTAGTTTAGGATGGATTTTGCGGATTTTCTACTAGAAGGGTTCAACACTAGGGTTGAGGACAATATTGTACATTACGAATGATGGATCAATAGTTGGCATATCATTATAATACCATGAAAAAATATCATAGAAATCATGAAGGACTTGATCGATATCTTTTTTTTGGTAGGAGTGAGGGAGGCAATGAGAAAAACTATTTGTGGGCTTTCAGATGTACCTCGGTTGTATTATATTATCTCTTCATTAAGAAGGGCTGAGTGATATTCAATATATAGATAAATAAGAATAGTTTTGGGAGGATCAGAGTTGTCAATGGATATATTAGAATCTCCAAAATATGTCATATTAGTGAGAGATAATGGAAGATGCCTTCTATGGTGAAAATAAGGAAGATGGTCATAAACACCCATATAATCAAGTAGAGCCTAATCAATAGGGAAATTATCTACGGTGTCCCAAATTTTGGATGCATCATCACTAATAAGTTTAGGATGTACTATGGAAAGTGAAGTAACATGAAAGGTGGTATAAGTGTCCATAGGAGGTATATAAGGAGGTCGATACCCTAGTCTGAACTTGTATGACCATGTAGGGATATCCCAAAGCTTGGTGACATTGTGTTCTTGTTGATCTAAACCTATATCAGTGAAGCCAAAGTGGTGAAAACATTCATATCCTAACCCATATAAAAAAATGTTTGGAGGATCCTCAGATGTAGTGTAAGTATCAGTAGATTTCTCAAAAAGTTATAATATTCCAAAGGTGATGGATTAGTTAGAACATCATAAACAATTCCTCGATGAAAAAACTTAAGTCGTGCATGTAGTGTAGAGGGGACTGTATGCATAACATGAATCCAAGGTAACTTGAGAATAATATTGTAGTTAAGGTTATTGGGCATGACATGACATGGAACAATAGTGACAGGTAAGTTGATAGTACCTAATACAGGCTTAGGAATGTTATCAAAGCCATGGATAGAAAGGGATAAAGGAGCTAATGATGCTTTTGACATGCCTAAATGATAAAGGAAATTGATTTTTCAAATGTTGAGGCATGATCCATTGTCTACTAAATTGCATTTGAATATGAATTTCTTAACACAAACTTGAATATACAAGGGGGGTCATGTTGTAATATTACTTGAGAAGGTAAGTCATTGGTTGTGAAAGTTATTTGATCCTCATTGAGGCATAGAGAAGAAGTGAAATTATGGTATACATATTTGGTGAATTGTGAGGAGGAATTTAGTTAGTAGCTAAGTACTTTTAAATCTTACTTATACAATCAGGGTGATTTTACAGATAAGTGTGAATATATATATTCATGATGAGAAAACCCTAAGATGATAACAAATGAGTGAAGGTACTATAAGTGTGAAGATCAAGTTCGGATTCACCAAAATGATTAACTAAAATTGTGGAATTTATTAAGTTAATCTAACTAGGAATAACAATAAATAAAAGCAACCAATGGGGTGGGAGTGGTGCAGTCAAGTCACATGGTTGTGTGCTTGCCCACCCAGGTTCAAATCCTCCCGAGGCACGATCCTCCTTGGAGGTGGTTTCACCGTTGGAGGCGGCTTCTCTACTCGTGCTGACACTAGTGGTTACTCTTCGCTGCTGACATTGGTGGTTTCTCCTCTCACTATTAACACTTGTTTCTCCTCTCGCTGCTGATGCTGGTGGCTGCTCCGCTCACTGTTGATGCTCTCGCTGCTGTCACTAGTGGTTGTTTTGCTTGCTACTGATTCTAGTGGATACTCCTCTCGCTACTAACACTGGTGGTTGTTCCTCTCACTCCATTCATTGATAGTTGTCCCACTTGCTACGGCCATTGTCGTTGGTCACTGCATCTTCACTATGGATTCATGCTTGCTCTAATTGGGTTCCTAAATAGTGGTCCCCTTCATTGTAACCAGGTTGTGGTTCCTCTAAAGAAAAATCCTCAATTACACAAGGATGTGGGTCCTTTCAAATACCCTCAATTTACCCTCAATCCAAAATAAAATAAAATAAAAGTAGTAAATAAATATAGAAAGTCACCCAAACAAGTAGGCTAATGAAAATTGAAACCCTAATGTGCAACAAGAGTAAGGAATTGACTTAGTTGATCCAGATCCTAATTTGGACTAAAATGAATTGAATATTATATAAGTAGTAATGAACATGTAGAGGTCCCAAAAAGGATAGATATGAACTATTTGGCTAAATCGGGGGCCCCACGAGAGGATCGGGGCTCCCGTGGGTGCCCTAGTCTGAGTTTTGAACACCCTGGTCTATGCAGGAGTTCTAGAATCCAAAATTACATGGTTGGAAGATGACATGAATCCCTCATTGTTTTTCATGTGTAATTCTCTGCTCTATGCCGAATGTCATCAATGATCACTAATGAAAGATAGACATGCAAAACCCCAAAACAAGCATCAAACCCTAAAAAATAAAAATGCAAATGAAGGGGTCAGACTGTCCTCAGCTGCCACAATGGTGGACTTACTAACTAAGTGATGCACTACATCTCAGACCTAATGTAGTTCTATGTACTTGTGTGTGCAATCATTCCCTAGGTGCTCTTGTGCCAATCATACTTTGTGAAAGTAGCAAAGAATAACTATGTGTAGAAATGTAATAGAATGGTGGATGGAATACAATAAACTTCCCTCCTATGATGTGTGATATAGATGAACTAGCCTTGTAACTTGTGATGGAGCTAGATGGATGCAAATGGATCCTTTGATGGATGCAACCTTAGGTGATGATAGTAGTGCTTAGTGTTTGGTCCCTCATTATGGTCTCCTAACTTTATATTTATATAGTTATATTGTTATAATTTCATAATTAACCCCGAAAAGGCTAACCATAAGAAATATGAAGTGCTCAAATGGCTAGAAAGTGCCCAAAAAGTGGTGGGAAAGTGGGAAAAGGATCAAGGTGCCCCAACTGGGACTAGGGTGTCTGTGGGTGTCCCAGTACAAGCCCGAGAGCCTTAGTCAGAGTTGAAATGATGCAAAATGATTAACATAGGCTAGAAATTTATGTGCTGAAGGGCGGTAGTAATGAAAGAAAGAAAATTAAAATGGCCAGAAGACAGGGGTTAATTAGTACTTTCTTCACTCAAAAACCATATGAATAATATTGTATGAGACTAGGACCAACTAATGTCAAAAGTTTGTGATTTTGTATCTATAGATACAAAAAATATATGTTTAGGTTTCCTTAGATGATGTCATCTATCAATGACCACTGACATAAAATGTTGACTATCCATTTTCCCAACTTGATTTTCCATTTCCCTGATGTGTGTCAGATTCAACCTCTGAGAATCATGTTTAGAAATGCACATAAACATAATTGGCATTTGCAACATTGGAAAAAGAGAGAGAATAATTTTTAGTTTGCATTCTTGGGTCCTCCTTTGATTTTGTATCTCATTAATAAAAAATAGTTTAGTTTGAAGATTATATTTCAGTTAAATACTTATAAGATTATAATTTTATTTATTTATCATGACACTATGTATTTGTTTGAGACTTATTGGTTTGGTTGTGATGGTGTGGATCATGAATTTGGGAGAGGTGGATGTTATTTTAGCATATCTATTATGAAATCGTAACAAAAATGCAAACGTTGGACTATTCATATCATGTTTGAGTGGTATTAGTAAAAAATGTGACATTGAGAGGCTCATAATAATCATCATCTATCATCAATAAAAAAACCCCAATTCCCTACTCAATATTTATCTTTAGAATCTGTGGTATGGGAAATCAAGCATGCCCAAAAAATATAGTCAAATTATATCTAAGAGGAGGGTACATGCAATGATGGCGTTACATTATTGCATATAACGCGAGTAGGATATTCATGTGAGCAGTGAATGACTCAACTACGATGGCCTTTCCATTACCTCTCCCACTCCCATTTTTCACCATCATCGATTGCATCAAAATGGATGGGATCAAGGTCAATATAAATTTCAAGATGTCATTGGGTAGATTTTAGTGCAACTATGAGCCAAATGCACTTTGTGATAGTACAGTAGAAGAACAAGATTTATGCAATAATATGATGCAATAATGTAAAGCTTCTCTATTTTTCTCTATTCGGGAACATACAACTTTATAGGAAATATATTCCTATAATCATGGAGATTGTTTAACCAACTAATCTCTTAACAACGTGTAATTGTTACTCTCATAAAAATACACTATCTAATAATATGATTTATTTTAACAACTCATTTATAATAAAATATTGTTTACATGAGAATAATCACTTTCATAATTATTCTAATATTTAATTACTAACACAATAAAGTACACACTAATATATATTTCCTAACTTTCCCCCCTTAGTGCGAACATGTGGAAAACTTGCCTTTGTACTTGCACCTACCCATGATCTGGTGATTTTCACAAGATGATCAAAAACCTCAAGGATGGTTTTGCAAACGGTTGACCAAAAACCGAGAATGGTGGTTTTGCAATTAGTTTACCATAAACCACAATGTAATGGTTTTGCGAATGGATTACCAACAACTAAGAATGGTGGTTTTGCTATTGGTTTACCAAAAACCACAAATGAAGGTTTTCAAGTGGTTTACCTACAACCACATCATGATATGCCAAGTACTATTCTTGTCTCTCATCACATCTCACTGCAAGGAATAACATAGAAAATTCTGTTGAAATTTGTTTCTCGTATATACATAGAAAAATATGACATAATGGAAATGGAACATTGGATCATGTCCCCCTCTCAATATGAAATTTCCACTTATTGAAAACATGAACAATGTAAACTGAAGTAAACACACAACTGAAAAAAATGCCACCAAATCATCTGTGCGGCCCCATCATTGGCAACTGACGAGAGTTCGTTGAATGAACTCCAACCTTTATTTTCCTCCATCCTCCGATGTAGTTCTGCTAGCTCAGAAAATTTAGCTTTCGAGGATCAATGGTTACATACCTTACTCGAACGTCAGATTCCACCGAAAATGCGTTCGTAAGCAAAATTTTATTTTTTATTTTTAATTTTTATGAAACTTTTTGATGACTTAAAAATGACTAAATTGCAACACAACGACACTAATTATTTTTACTCTTTTGACGAATAATGAAAAATTAGACCTGACCTTGACAAATATATATTATTTTTTTACATTGACACTATGACCAACTCGACTTGAACTTTTGACACTATTATATTTAACTTGAGACTAAGCTTTACCACTCACACAACAAAAATACTTAATGATAATTTTTCTATGACCAATAATTTGTGACATAATACAATGAATTATGAAAATGACTTATAGAGATCCATGTCGACTCTCTTTTTTTTTAATACAATGACTTGTCAACGTGACTCAAATATGCATTTGAATCTAAATACAACTAAACATTAATATCCTATTCAGGTTACAAGGAAAAAATACGAGGAAAATGACAACTAAACTTTTATGACCATTTGACTCAAATACAAATGTGAAACAATAACATAAAAATAGACTTGTATACAATACAATGACCTTCTTATTTTTTTTGAGAATTAGAAGGTGACTTTGGCGGTACTTACTAAAAAGACCAATATACCTTTTATACTTGGTTCTCGAGAAGACTGTCCTGGTAAACAGAATTATACGAAAACATGGGCATTATATATTTCAATGCAATATCAATGTAAGTGAAAGCATTGAACACCACTCCAATAGCAAAGAAGGGTTGTAGATAGACGTTTTCATAATTTTTGTTGGTAAATGATAGTTTTCTGAGCTGCGATCGCAGGAGTTTTTTCCATAGTGTTATGAATGGAGGAATCAATGTATGTTATAGCTGAAATAATGCAAAATTTCAGCACACTTTAGTTGTGTAAACACCATTTCTGTTGTGTGAGTGGATTGTCACCACATTGGGTGGATTACCAAATAATATCGAGGCATGAAGAAAACTTTCCAAAATAAAAAAATGACCTGTCCACTCAGAATTCCACGCTTCTTTTGGTACTGTCTAAATTAATTTTTAATAGTTCGACCGAAAGAAGAAGATGTCCGAACAACAAAAAGGTAACAAGTTGACACCAAAGAGAAATGCACCCAGGAGAAATATGAAGTTCATATTTTTCTACAGTCTATGCCCACTCTAAAAATTAAACTAAGAAGCTATATCTCATCTCCTACAAAGAAGGATAAAAGAATTAAAATACTGCACATATAAACTCTCATTAGAGGGGCGATCATGAACAAGAATGAATCTGCCCCAAACTATGCTCAACACTCCATATCGCTCTGATACTAAATAAAGTAGAAGAACAAGATTTATGCAAAAATATGGCACAATAATGTAAAGCTTCTCTATTTTTCTCTATTCGAGAACATACAACTTTATAGGAAATATATTCCTATAATCATGGAGATTTTTTAACCAACTAATATCTTAACAAGGTGTAATTGTTACTCTCGTAACAATACACTATCTAATAATATGACTTGTTTTAACAACTCATTTATAATAAAATATTGTTTACATGAGAATAATCACTTTCATAATTATTCTAATATTTAATTACTAACATATTGCATGTCCAAGATTGAGAATGAGACTCTACACGAGAGAAATGTGGAATTCACATTGAGATTGAATGTTTTAAAATGACACTCCATACACTTTCGTACATTGTTGAGTACAAATGGATCTCTTATTTACAAGAAGGGATTTTTACTAATAAAACCATTGTAAAGTGTGTTATGTAACGGGAATGTCTGAAAGAGATTCCTTATTTTATTAATTTAATATATGATTCAATTACTCTAGGGTGAAGTAGTTGATTTCTTTCCAGTTCTAACTTTAGAATTCATGAAGAAAATTAACATGCATATTAAAATAAAAAATTCGGGTAGCTGCAAACATATTGGATCTAATACAACCCCAAAGAGAACTAACACAAAAATACCATCTGGAAAAATATGGCAGCAATGGTTGGGGAAAATATGAAAATGATGATATTAGAAATTAGGAGGTACTAACACACTAAAATAAAAAAGTGATAGTATATGAAAATTATAAAATTAGAAACTATATATATTATACCATAGATGGTGGGTTGTGTGTTAATTAGGGGAGAGGCACACAATGATTAGGATGCCATATATTGAGACATGTGTATGATTAGAGATAGACATGGTTTGTATCCTATTTCCATATGTCTTAAAAATGCCTTAAAATATGCTGAAATGTGGTTTTACCCTTTTGTAACATGGATCTACCCAAACCTTTTATCTTCTTTTGTTTGACTAAAGTTAAGAGTCTTGGTTCTTTTAGTATATTAGGAAAGATCCCAGAGTGTATGAATGTATGCTTTCTGATAAGAAAATAAATGTATCATATATGTGGAGGCAGGAAAAGATTTTGAATTGGCCTTCTTTTTATCTTTCTTACTTTTTTCATTAGTTCTTCCCTCAAACTAATTTCTGCATTTGAATTATTTAAGAAATTTACTTTTGTCACAAATCTCTATAATAGCATGGGAACATTGTTGGTTAACTAAAAATGGACTAACTATGTAGTGTGAGGATATTTAAACTAAGCTATGAACAACTTTAATAAAGTAAATAAATGTAGTAAATAAGTATGCAACTAAGATAAACAACTACGCAAAAGGAAATGCTAACCCTAATGTGAAAACGAGAAGATGAAAGAACTCAGCTGAATAACAGATGCTTGTCGAACATTGTCGCAGTGATGACTGGAAAATACATAAGCATAAAAGACTATGCAAAAGTCTCAAAAAGGATGGATTTGGAGGATCTAGCTGGACTGGAGTTCCTGGAGAGGGGCTGGGGTGCTTACATGTGCTTTGGTCTATGTAAAATCTCTGAAATTGATATTCACTAGTTTAGAAGATGGTTCAAAACCCTCATTGTTTCGTGCATCAACTTCGTTGTCCCATGCCAGATGTTTCTAGTAATCAAAGATGAAAGAAATATAAGAAAGACCCCAAAAACAAGCATCAAACACTAAAAAATAATAATTCATATGAAGGGGTCAGACTGACCTTAGTAGCCACAATGGTGGACTTACTAATTGAGTGTTGCACGATGTAGTTCTATGTTCAAGTGTGTGTGGACATGCGCTAGGTTGCTCTTGTGCCAGTCACACTTTATGCAGTAGCGAGTAATAAATATGTCTAGAATATGTAATAGAATGTGTGCATGGAATATAATAGAATCCCCCCCTATGAAGTGTGATGTAGATGTCCTAGCCTTATGCCTTGATGATGGAGCTATGTGGATGCAAGTGATATCTAATGCAATAGATGGATGCAACTCTATAAGGAGAGATATTAGCAAGTGATGCTAGGTACCTCATTATGGTCTCATAACTTTATATTTATAGGGTTATCTTGATCTAATTTTGTAATTAACCCCGAAAAGGCCAACCAAAAGAAAGATAAAGATGTAAAATGGCTAGAAAGAGACCAAAAAGTGGGGTGAAAGTTAAAAGAGGATGAGGGATCCCCTGGTAGGACTAGGGCACCAACGAGCACCCTAGTCGAGGCTGAAATAACAACAAATGACCAAAACAGACTAGGCATGTGTATGAAAAGGGCCGGTAATGGAGAAATAAAATAAAACAAGATGGCTAAAAGATGGTATTTAATTAGTAATTTCTTCACTCAAGAACCTTCTAGATAGTAATATGAGACCAAGATAACTAATGTATAAAGTGCATGATTTTGTGACTACATTTTACCCCCACTTTATGTTGGTGATAGAAATCTCAGTAACATAAAGTAGATAGAGATACATACCTGATGTCCATGAAGAGTGTATTAGAAACACACCAAAGGACTAGACAAAAGCATGGAATGAAAAAAAGGATGGAGGAGCGTGGAAACTAAAGATGAAAAATGCGCAAAGAAAAAGTGATGAGAGTGAACCTAGGGTAGAATGCGTGTGTAGCTGTTGTAATGTGTAATGTACCTACATGGTTAGTAAAGCATGTGATGTCACAAAGTGTTTTCGTTTCCCCCATTTTAGTGCTTTTTTCTTATATGGTTGGACCAGCAAGGATAAAATGGTCAAGTAGTCAAATATGTATACATATATGTGTAAAAACGTAATGTAAAATATGCATGTCTATGAAAGCATGTAAGTGTAAAATACACAAATGTAAATGGATCATGTGCACCTAATCCATGTCGAAAAAGAGAGTGTAAAAGGATATCCTCTACTGCGAGTTTTTTTGGGCGATCTCATGCCACCCTGATTGAAGAAGTGTAGGGAGGAAATACTTCATGTCCTCCAAGCTATAACTACTTCCCTGAATGTATGTGAAGATATCTTTGTATCGTCCTAGTCTTTTGGGTGATTTGAAGCCACTATACAAAGTAGTTTAGAGAGGCACACCCACTGTAACCTCTAAGCATGTAACTGCTTCCAAGAATGCTAAGGACACTATGTCTTGTAAAAGCTACTATGTATGGGGTATTTAGAATGGCCTGAACCCAATCATATATAATTGAACCGAAATGGGGTATAATATCTGTGTTAGTATGTAAAAATCCCAAATGATTCGCCTCTCTTTGGGGGTATTATCGCCAAATCAAAACACCCCTTAATGGCCAACATGTGAATGGAGGATTCAATATCACCTCTCAAGCTGTGGGAATTGAAGGATTAAGGTGAACCTCCAGAGAAGTTTGTCTTCCTCTTCCTAAAATAAGCACTACAGTACTCCTACTATAAAGAAAACAACTAACTAAACATGTACTAACAATTCCATAGGAATAGGGAGAGATATTGCATGGGATAAAACCTACACTAGAAGTGGTGATGCAATAAGAAAGGGGTTTCCTAAACAAATTTCCAGCTTGCCATGGAAGAAGGATGAACATGGAAAATATCGATATGCATCACATACCCAATTAAATACAATACTTCATTCTTGTTAAGAAAAACATCTTCTAAAACTTGTAATAGAAATGTGGGGTTGCACAATATACCTATAAACATGAGAGAGGAAAAATGAAGTAACAAAAATGGTGCAAGCACAAACATTTAGTCACAAAACATCATTTTATTACTCCAAGCACATGCATAATGCATCATTACAACAATAATAGGCAAGGGTTTCCATTAAAATATTTGGAAGGAAGGATTGAAAGCATCTAAATTCACAACATCTCATCTTGAAATAAGAGGGGAAAGTTGGAAAAATTGTCTAACCCTTTGAAATAATGCACCCCTTTACATTTTATAGCATGTTGAGCTGGTGAGAGAAAAAAGGAAAAAAATTTAAAATCTAGGCATCACAGTAGCACGTATGGTCTCCTTGTAACTTACCATGCTTGTCCTAGAGAACTCCATGCTTGCTTGCATCACACTTGTATTCAAATAAATCTCTTCCCTCAACTATGCTTCATAAATAATTTTAAATTTCCCTCCATTAAAATTAAAAATATATTTAATATTTTTAAATGGAGTCAATTTTTGCCTTTGGTGGGACCCCATGGGTGAATTTTGTATTGAAGGGGGTTCTGGTGTGACATGTTTGGACAATTTTCCAGTTGGTTTTCCTGTGAGCTCGACAAGCCTCCCCCACCAAACTACCCACTTTGCATATTAGCAATCTCTTCACATTTTACTTTTCCTCAATTTTTTATTTTCTGCCTTACATCTATAATCGGTCTCAAAAGGGCTTACCTTTACTATGACGTCTTGCACTATTTAACACCTCCACCATTTACCTTGTGATACCTCGCATATTACATCAAATTGATGCCTAAATCCCTACATGCTACATTGTTAGGATCATCATATTTTTGTCAATCTGGCCACATCTTAACTACCCCTGAGATTCTTGCATCATCCTAGCCAATGGAGAGCTCCTGTCATTCAATCACATCCTGCATGTATTGGAAAATATTATTGAAACTTACTCACTACCCAAGCATGTTAATGCCATGTTTTAACATTGAATGACACTTTCACGATTACTACATAACTTCCATCGACCCTCCTTGAAATCCTCCAGGCCTCTAGCTCTTTGTAACTTGCCACATATTCACCTAACACCTCAGGAGATGACTTGAAAACCACCCTGATGGTTGACTAGGCTCATTAACTCGATCCAACTATAGTGCAACCTAACTCACCACGCACGCGCATTGACCAGGCCACCAACTTAGCTCGTTGACTTGGACCATACCCCTTGAACCCCGAGTCCCAAAAATTTGATGTATCATAAATCAGAATTCAGAAATTTCACATTACAAATAACTCACCTTGATTAATAATATCTGACTCTCCTAAACCCCAAAATCTGAATTCTGAAGTTTGGACTTCAGAATTTCAAATTTTGAAATCACAGTTGCATTGAATTTCTCATTCAAAATTTGATGTGGAGATTATCTAAATTCTAAAAAAATTCCTGATGCCAAACTACAAAATGCCTTTCTTCACCCCAAATTAGGCTATCCAGTCCAAGCTCGGCCCAATCTCTTCACATTAGACTTAGGATATTGATGAACAAAAGTCTCGACCTCGGCTCGACCTCCCAAACTATGTTCTTCCCAAGTTGATGAGTTACTCCCTTGATTTAAACTTAGCAATTTCCTTATTTGGGCTTTTCATGTATACAAACAACTCACTGCCACTATACCTCTATGCATTTTCATGATCCTCAACTCGTTAGTGAGGCAATCCACTGTGTCACTGAGTTGTACATTTCTACCTCTGTGAACTTTCAACCCCTGATCTCCTGGTTGTGCTATCCTTTGCGAGTTTTCCATGTACTCTTATCCCACTAGAAAAATATCACTGTCCATGTTTTTGACTCTTCCACCATGAATCTTCCTTAACGTATTGAGCTATCTTCACATGAGCTCGCTGCTTCCCCAAAAACCTCTACAACTTCACCTTCTCATAAGCTCCAAGCTACTTGGCTCCTTACCTTCCCTAAGCCTCACCGACATGACTCATGAGATTAACTTTGGATGATTTCCCTATGGTTGAGCTTGTCTCCTTTATGTGACCACTGAGCCTATCCAATGATGCATGACCTTGTACATGGCTCACTAAGCCAAAAACCAAGTTGTTTCCATCTTCTCCAATGCCAAACCCTCTTCAAGAACTATCGAGATCAATTTGATCACCTCACCACCTAGTTGAGCTTCACTCCAGGTGTCCCAAAAAACCTCTATGTGGTTTTAACTCATAATTTTTATTTGTGCTCCCATCAATACGCTATGCTTCTGTGACCCAATCCATAAGCCTAACTCTGTCGAGTGGCTTCCATCATGCAAGAATCAGATTGGATTTACTTAAGCTTGTCTTCTTTCCCTAGTTCTCTATAGAAAGAACCTCTACAATCCTTCCCACTCATCATACAAGCCCAATCATGCATAACAAATTTTGATCGATCCTTCCTTATCTCTAGACAACCCTGATCAATAACCCATTGACTACAACTAATGTGGCCCCTAACATCTCACCCAGGATTTACTTCAACTCATTCCATGAGACATAAACAAATCAAAAATTTCAAATTAGATTGAAAACTAGCAACTCAAATCTTATGTCATCGAGCTAATCAACAAGTTGTTTAAACTCAAAGTCCACTTGACCCTTTCAATTGACTTTTGTCCATATTTTGACTTCACTAGGCCACTTTATTAAAACTAGAGGATAATGAGAATACAGTAAGACCCCTCAAACATAATTCATTAATTTTGGTCATTGTTTACTCATGTTGACTGGAAGTGTGCCCGTCAGGGCCAATTTCCTAACTCTAATTAAACCTTGAGTCTCCAAGACCCGGAAAAGGAAGGAATAGTCCAAGATGACCCCAAATGTCCTGTAACACCATAAATGATTCCAAATCTTGAAATTATGCCTGTAAAACCTAGGACCACATTATGAATGACTTCTTTAGTCCCAAAGTCTAGTACACCCTTGTTGCCTATTTTTTCCCAAGGGGAAAAAATGGAGAAAATTTTTGGCGGCTCACATGGATGCTTTTTTGCTAAGCACTAGTCCAATAGCCTTAAGCCATCCATTGGGCATGGAGTCACCATTGATGTACCAAAAATGATCATGAACCGTGAGATTAATGTTCCTAAGCTCCTTGAACAGTGTTGCATCCCCGGACTCGGAGTAGACCACTTCTCGTAACTTCCCAACTTCTACAAGAAATTATTAAAATTATCGTGAGTGGAAAATTGATTTGATATGAAATCCTCAATTGATATCATTCCTCTGTAAACTGACCTACAAGATGATGGATGATATATTGAACTTTTTTTGGAATTTGATATTGCCAAGCATAAAGTACACTACAAAGTTTGGACTAAAAACATTGTTGGTTTTAGACATCATAGAACTCCATTAAATGTTGATTCTTTCCGTCTTCTAAATATTCCAATTCTGACATGCTACTTGAGGAAAATGTCAGAACTGTAGCTGCTCATATCTCATAAGATGATCAAATAAACTAGATCCAATGAATGAGTAAGGAAAATTTGAGGTCAATCTTCTACTCAAAACTTAAGAGGATCTTGAATGAATAAGGAAAGACTTCTAATTTTCTTTAACTCAACTGATTTGCATGGTGTAGTTGAAAATCAAGTTTGATTGACCTAGAGGGACATGAGATTGGAAACATTGAAAAACTTTCCTTTGTAAGATTTTTTAGTATCTTTGCATTTGAAATATTTTGAGAGAAACAACTATTTCCTATAACATTGAACTTATTCTCATGGAATTCTTCCTTCAATGACATGGTGAACTATGCAGGACCAAATATGAACAAAAACTATATGCAAAAAGAAAAATTGTACATGCCTAAATGAGACATGAAGAGTGTACACAAGTAGTTCTTCTGCTAACCTACACTAACCAGAAGCACATGTGAGCTAAAATCACCATGCAAATGGTTGTGTAAAATAGATTCCCTTCCTCATAATGGGAAACCATGCACTTGATTTGATAAAGAACATGTGCATGAGTGAAAGACTAAAAAGGTAATACCCATCTTGTCAAAATATAAACATCAAACAAAAGAAAAACCTTCCTAAGATTCTCATTGTCTGAATCTTAGAGGTTTTGATGTTGACCATTAAAATTTTGAGATTGATCATCATGTCCAGAATTGAACATGAGTGGTGCAAAATCTAACCTCTGCTTTAATGAAGCTAAGTACCTGATTGGACATGGTCTAATAATTTGAATATTCCTGATACTCTAAACCTCAACTTCAAGAAAGAAGTCAACTTGCAGACATTCTGGGAAAATTTCACTATCCGTGATTTGATTCTCTTTTTGTTCCTCATCTATAGAAAACTGATTCCCCACTTGGGTGAATGGTAAAAAAGTGATTTTATATTCATTTAATTTTTCTTCTGTGAGAACAAAGACTTCATGTTGCCAATCTTCACCCACCGAGCAAAATTGGCCAACCCATGCCCACATCTGGTCAAAGCAAGTGAAAAATGGAAGAATTCATGTCAAGCCTTAGGAACCTCTTACATGCATTTCCAATCAGCCTCCGACATGAGAAAGTTTCAAAAAATTCAAAAAATGGGCTTTAAGATATCAAAAGTCTTCATTTGGGCCTCATATAGGCCACCGAGCTGGAAAGGAGATCACTAAGTAGCTCGGCAAGCTACTCGACGAGCCAGGTTATTATAGAATTTAGTCGAGTCGAGTTGGATTTGGGGACAATGTAAGAAGGGGGGTGAGGTGTTTGCATAGCTTAGGAGAGTTCATAGCCCAACTTGGGCGATTTAAGGTCCTTCATGTGGGGGCCGAGTCATTTGAAGCTCAAACCAATCTCGGTGGAATAACAATGGCAAGGGCCAACTTGTGCAGGAAGCGAGCCAAAAGGAAGGGGCTCAGGCTTAAGCCCATAAAAAATTGAAATGGCCATAGAGATGGTTGTGGAAGAAATTGAGCAGGAACTGAAATGGCTCACATCTAGCTCAGCATAAGGTCAGGGAAGGAGGGCCAGGATGGCCATGACATAGATGGTGGATTGGAGTTGGAAAAGGGCTCGACTTGGTGAGTGATTGAATATGGTTTGGCTAGATTAATCAAAGTGGTGGGATGAGTTGAATGAATTTGGCAAAAGGGTGATTCAACTTAGCTATTCGGGAGCTTATTCAAACCAAGATCAAGCCACACCAGCTCGGGAGTAAACGCAAAGGGTGTTGAGCTCAGATCCTTGCATGGTAGAGGAAATCTCAGTTCGACCGAGTGAGTTGCAGGAGGGGCTCAACAGTTGAGCTTGATGGTAAGTTGGTGGTGCCTATTTTGTGCTTTTAGAGGTTCCCATTTTGGGAAATCACCATACAAAAGTCTAAAACAGAGGGAGTGAATCATCCAAAATAAAAAAACTTGAAGGCTTGAAATCGGTGGGTGACGTGGAAAATTTTGAGGTCAACCCCCCCTTTCGGGGTCAATGGATAAATTTTTTCAAGATTCATGGCATGTAAAGCCCAAAATGGGCATTATGAGTTATCCGAAACATTCAGGTTCAAAACCCCAAAACAAGCTAATTCCCTCCCAAAATCATTCAAACAAACCATCGAGTTCACATAGGAGACTGAGCAGAGTTGAATGGGGTGTCAGGTAGTAGTTGGAGTGAAGAGTTGGCACCGAGTACATGGAGTTAGTGTGTAGAAAAAAGAGGCTAAATTTAATGAAAGAAGCTCATTGGTGAAGTAAAATGAGCTTGTTGGGTGAAAATTAGCTCGATGGATGCACAAGAAACCAAAAATCATGCCAAAATTCAAACCTGCCATAACTTCTACATTTTAAAACCATTTTTTTGCAAACTTGTAGTCATTAGAAAGAAAATTTCAAGCTATACAACATGGAGTATCCTAAGACAAGAAATTAATGAGTTTTGTGGGTGAAAAATAATCATGAATATACATGGGATAGGAGCTACACCCAGATGCAATTACAACTAGTTTATTCAAGCACAAGGCAAGATCATTAATGGAGAAAAGATTTTTCAGATCCTACATAATCATTGCATAGATTTAATAATGATTTTGGGAAGGATTTGGGTCAATTTTGGGTTCCATTTTCTCTTTCTCCCCTCTTCAAAATCTTCTACTATAAATTGTAAAGAAGGGAATAGTTCTAAAGGTTTTATTTTTTTCCTTTTCCCCTCCCTTGTTTTCTTATCTAGGAGAAAATTTGTGGAGCTCAAACCTCCCATTAGAATTGTAATGCAAGTCTAATGCTTTTTGGACCCTCTTTAATGCACTGTATCAACTTGTGAAGCAATATAACAATTTTTTGGATTATTATAAACCCCTATGTTATGTTTATTATGTTCTTTTTGGTCTTTCATTACATTTAAGGCTATTTTGTGCATGTTTTAATTGTATTACAGGTTCTCAGTGGTTGTGTTTACTTGGTGAATGGATTTTTAGCACTGTTTTGATCTATGGTTTTCATCATCCACTTCAAAAAAAATTATTTTCATCTCCATACAAGTGCAGATATCAAAAATTCCTTGTTGGTGCATCACCTCTAGTTAGATTAGGTTTACTTTCTTGTAATCCTTCTTCCATGTCTTCTCGGAAAAAATTAGGGTAGGATTTAGAATAGTTAATCTGCAATTGGGTGAGTAGTGATAGATTTAGGAATAAGAAGCTGACGTTTCTTTGGAAACATTTCCCTTTTACAAAGTCCCACACTTTGGGAAAATATCCATGTTGTACAATCATACCGAATTTTCCATCTCAACTCAGACAATTTAGGGGGGTGTTTTGATTCTGCATCGAACAGTTTTGGTGTGCCCAACGGGATAGGAATTAATTCCATAAGCTTTGAAGTAATTTTCAAGAAATTCAGACTAAGAAAATTGCAAGTTTTCAATTTCAGACTTTTCACCTAAGAGGCACAGTTCCAAATTAAATTTTGAAGGGTTTTGCATATTCAAACTAAGTCCAAATTTTATCAATAAATAGATTGGGAGATAAAATTCAAAGGGGTGTCCTTAGATTTTTTGATATTTTAGTTTTTAAAATTTCAAGGTTTTTTCCACTTCAGGATTTTTAGGATTCAGGAGTCCTCCAATTTTTGGCTTTTCCAAATTTCAAACATTTCGAGTACTTTCAATTTCAGAATTCATAAGTATTCTATTTCAGAAATTTCAGGTTTTCGAGACTTTTAGGATTCGAATGTTTTGAAAGTTCCACTAAGAAATAATTTTGGATTTTTAGAGATATATGTATTTGATTTTTTTAGTGATTGGTAGCTCCAAGATAAGGTTAAAATCTCAAAAATCAAATTTCAAGCCCTTGAAGTTTATTTTCATCAGTTATTAAGATCTGGTGTGTGTCTGGGTAAGATCCTATCCTTTAGGGGCTAATTTACAACACATCTGATGAATCCAAAGGATAGAACTCAATTGTGGTAGTAGAATCAGTATCCCGAGTATATGAGAAGAGTTAAAACTAGGTCTGAAACTAGAAAGGAGGGAATATTTGTAATCCTATAATTATCACCAAGAAGAGGAAGGAGAGGTATGAGATCATAGGGATTACCATATCAACCTAACAAAACTTTTTTTACACCTCCACTTGGTAGACCCTTTATTCAATCCACTAGGATTCTAAGGTCAATCATAATGAAAAATAAGAAACCATATCAAGGACCACCAAATCCCTTTCTAAAATTTATGGGTAGTAGTCCACTTGCCCTAAATTCTCAAAATCAAATACTGATTGTAGTATTAAAAAACATTCCCTGATTCATGGGAAATAATCGTAGAACTCTATGTTGACCACATTCAAGATATCGCTAATGTATGTGTAATTCACAAAATCAACGAGATAGCATGTTACAATACAACTTATTAGATTCATATTTCAAGGGTAATGGCTTTGCAATGGTTTAGGTGTTTTTCAGTATGGATATATATTCTGAAGTCAAAATAAGTTGTTGTTCATCTCTCTCACAATCAGTTCAGAGAGAGAGAAGACAATCTGTCTTTATTGGAACAATTGACAACAATCAAGTGAACTCTGAATGAGAAAATGGTAGATTTTAACTTCAATTTCCAATGGAAATGGGACAGGATTCTAATAGCCATCAGGCCAAGCTACCAAAGGAGCATTCCTATACTTCTTTAAGGCCCTTAATTATGAAATTACTATGGTGATCCAATTAATGGGAGGAACCACGTGGAAAGGGACCTACTGACATAGCTACCAGGGTAGAAATTTGTTTAATTCAAGTAGGCAAGCTTGCATCGACGCCACCAATGCTTCTGTATCTGGAAATTAGGAACTCCTGACAACTAGTCAAGCACCTAGAATTGAATCCCTGTTCTAGCCCCTAGGAATCAAGAGCAACAATGAAGTCTTTAACTACTTCTAGCACTTATAAGTAGCTTCGAGAAGTTATGAAGCATATATGAAAAAGCCTAGGGAATGAGCTACTAAATCTTAAGAGGATAGACAAACTCAAAGTTCCAGGCCCTATCAACCTCTAGATCAAGCAAATAGGCCTCCTTTTCAGTCAAATAAGACACCACTTTAGGCTGTAAAATTAAAATCCAAACCAAAGACATGACCTCAAGCTTCCAGGCCATTCTAGTCATATAATCCAAATGCATTTTTGACATCAAGAGCCTTGGTTCTAACTCAGAACAAAATTTCTCAGAATATGAGTGTTGTTTTGCATGTAATCTCCCTCATAATCAATCAATGTGCTTCAATGGTGCACTGAATCAAGATTTTATGGTTCAAACAATTGGAGTGTCCCAAGAACCAAGTAAGGAGGTAAATAAGTAGTAGGAAAGTCAACAAGAGGCTTCTCTAATGGAAATAACTTTGGTCAATTGGCAGGTGGATATTTTTGTGGAATAATTTAACAATAAATATTCAACTACTTCTAGCACAAGTTATAAGAAGAGCTTCAAGAAGTTATGAAATATTTTCATAACCTACTCTCATGAATTCGAATTGGTAACTCGTAAGAGGCAACAAAAACAGAGTTCTAGGCCATACCAACCTCAAGCTCAACCTAATATGTCTCCTTTTCAGTCAAAGTGGCCACCACCCTCAAGCTGTAAATAAAAATAAAAAACAGGGATGAGCTCAAGCTTCCAGGCCATTCTAGTCGTATAATCCAAATGCATTTTTGACATCAAGAGCCTTGGTTCTAACTCAGAACAAAATTTCTCAGAATATAAGTGTTGTTTTGCATGTAATCTCCCTCATAATCAATCAATGTGCTTCAATGGTGCACTGAATCAAGATTTTAAGGTTCAAACAATTGGAGTGTCCCAAGAACCAAGTGAGGAGGTATTTATAAGTTGTAGGAAAGTCAACAAGAGGCTTCTCTAATGGAAATAACTTTGGTCAATTGGCAGGTGGAATATTTTTGTGGAATAATTTAACCTCCTTTCCAGGGTGTAGCTACTACTACATGATTGAAAAAGAGGAACATAGAAGAAGGACATCCATCTAGATCAATTCCTTTTCTACCCAGTCCCACATCGTAAGGAGTTAGTAAGATAAGAGCAACCCTAAATGTGCAAAATCAATGTAAATCACCCATTACAACTACACATGTGCCTATTCAAGCTCTAGAAAAGGTTGTTCTCAAGAAAGGGAAATACAAAGATAATCCATCTCCTTTCAACATCATATATCAAATGAAGAAAACACATGTCAGCATTTCCATGTGGGAGTCACTAGTGATTCCAGAACAAAGAGATTAATTGCAAGATGTAATGGTAAATTAGTCAACTTCAAAATATTAACCTAGGAATAAAGATAAAGTTCTTACTAATGTTGTGCAATAATAATGGGGTCAACAAGGTAAAAATTTGAAGCCTCCTCCATTCTATGTGTCATTGATCACTGAAAACAACTTGGTGCACAACTGCATGATTGTTTCAGGGGCAAGCAAGTCGGTAATGCTAAAGAAAATAATGGATCAATTAGGTCTAAAGTATGAGCTAATACTAAGGGGAGTAGTGCAACTACATGGGACAATAGTAGGAATGGTTGGGATTATCAAAGGACTACGTATTACAATGTACATTCTTTCCCAAATGTCACTATTTTGCAGGATGTTTCTGTAATTGACTTACCTCCACTCTTTCAGCTTGTGTTTGTCAAGGTACTTCACTACAAAATTAGTGGGTACCTATCCACAGACTAGTCACACATGATTGTTAGGACAAGGTATGGAGCCAAGGTGATAATCAGGTCGAAACTAATTTCAAATTTCCACACAAGCCTCATGTGTGAAGTGTAATAAATACTAACTACTCAGGCTTTGATCAGGAGGAATGTCTGAGTGATCTGGAAACATGTACTTAGGTGGAGGGTATTCCTGATTTGACTTTGGATGAATGGGAAAACAAAAATCATGATTTTTATCCTTATAAGGAATGGAAGATTCAGAATTGGGTGTATATTGTGTACCCAAAGAAAATTCACCCACTCCTAGCATCACCAAGTTGGAAAACAAGGATGAAAACGAACTATGGTGGCTTATTTTCTGATGGCTCAAGAAGCACACAAGGTTTTGAGGGAGGTGCAATGTTGGTGTCTCTATAGAATTTCAAGTACTATTAATTTTTAGATTTCAGTTCACTTACTCAAGAAAAATAATGGAGTATGAGGATTTGATTCTTGGACTTCATTCGGATAAGAAGAGGGGTATAAGGAATTTCCAATTGTTCGAAGATAGTGAGATGATCATGAATTAAGTTAAGGGATAACCTGATCCAAAGAATGATCATTTTAAAAGCTATAAAAATATAGTATGGGACCTTAGAGAAAACTTCAAAGCTTTCAACATTGATTCCATACCCAGGAAGAAAAATGAAGCTGCGGATAGAATTTCAAAAGTTGGGGCAAAATTTCTATGTGGTGGATAATATCAAAAGGGATAAAATTCAGCCCCATATCCATGTGGTTGTAAGGCCAATAGTTCCAGATAACAACATAAGATGACAGGTGTTCAATAATGATCAACAAATTATCAATTTATTACAGGAAGAAGTGGAGTTCTCAGCTAGGAATTAGGATAAATTAGAGCAGAAGTACAGGGATCAGGGAGTGTAGCTATGGAAAAATAATCTTCCCAAAGGTTGGGTGACATTTGAGTCCATCTTCAACCCAAATGATCAATTATGTAGGGAGAAGGCCAACATACAGGTCAAAGGAGAGGATTTAGAAGCCAATTTTAGTTGGGGAAGGTAAGACACTCCAAATCAGAAAAGTGACCACTGAGCTGGAAATATATGAGTTTATAAAACTTTATCAA
The DNA here is from genome assembly GCA_019776745.2 of Taxus chinensis. Classification (NCBI taxonomy): domain Eukaryota; kingdom Viridiplantae; phylum Streptophyta; class Pinopsida; order Cupressales; family Taxaceae; genus Taxus; species Taxus chinensis. The sequence goes on along the minus strand of CM034146.1, from coordinate 594,283,040 downwards.
GAGTTCCCAGATGTCTTTTCTTAGAGCTATGAGGATCTACAGAGGATTCAATCCAAAATTGGCATAACATACAATTAAAGCTAGATCCTAGATGCTAAGTCCTATCAGGAAAAATAAAAAACCAGTCAACCCACACATTAAGCCTCTTATGAAGAAAGAGCTAAATAAGATGATAGAAGCAAAGCCTTATATTTCCAATCAAACACTCAAGATGGGATCAAAAATTGGTGTTGGTCCGGAAGAAGAATGGAGAGATTTAGATTATGCATGGAATTTTAGGGCCTGAACATGGCATCTCTCAAGAACCATTATCCACTCCCTTCAATGGAGTAAATATTGCAAGTGAGTATCCGGTTCAGAAAGATTCTCTCTCCTAGATGGATACTCAGGGTATAATCAAATAATGGTAAAGGAAGAAGATCTAGTTCAAGATGAGATTTCACCACCAAGTGGGGCATCTTATGCCTATAGGAAAACACCATTTAGATTGTCAAATTCCAGTGCCAATTTTCAAAGGGAAATGGATATGGACATTCAAAAGGCTTGATCAACAAGATAGTGTTGGTGTATCTAGATGATATCACTGTGTTCTCTAAAAATTCAATAGACCACCTCTTTCACCTAAGACATGTCTTTCAAAGGTATATAAGATTCAGAGTTTCTTTAAAATCTAATAAAATGCATATTCCTGGTTCACGAATGCAAGCTCCTAGACCACATTGTGTCAAAGGAAGGATTGACAATTGACCTAGAAAGAGTTGAAGCAATTCGAGGATTACCCTTGCCAAGTCGATAAGAAATCTCTCCAGAGCTTCTTAGGAAGAATCAACTTTGTTCACAGGTTTGTACCATATTTGGCCAGCCTTATCAAGCCAATAATGTTTATGTTGAAAAAGAGCATGGCATTTAAGTGGATAGATGAGGGAAAATAAAGTTTTGAATCTATCAAGGAAGCCATATCTCAAGCTACAACTCTCATCAATCCAGAATTTTCTAAGGAATTCATGCTCTATGATTTTGATGGTTTAGATACAATTTCCACAATCTTAGTGTAACAAAACAAAGAAGGATTTAAATAGTCAATTGCCTTCTTCAGTCAAGGTTTACAAGAATATTAAGTTAGGTACTCCTTCATTGAGAAACATGTTCTCACAATTAATCAGGATCCTAAATAAATTCAAGCACCTAGTTTCAAACAATAGGATTCAACTGCTAGTATCACATACAAGAGTCGAGAACTTCCTTTTGAAAAAGGATTTGAATGATAAATGGGCAGGATGGATCACTTGTGTCATGGAATACGACATTTAAATCAAAGTCACCAAATTGGTCTGTGGAAAGGGATTGTGTGAACAATTGGCTTCAAGTCAACGGGTTGAAGTAGGTGATGAAAAGGAAGTTTTTTTGGTGACTATATGATAATCAAGAACAATCAAAATGATAATGTGCCTACTCCTTTCTAGACTCAAGACATGATACATTTCCTACAAATAGGTCTATGCCCTATAGAAATGAGAAAAGTAAAGAGGAGATACTTCATACTACAAGCCATTCCCTATTTTCTTGTTCAATGGTGTCTTGTTCAAGAAGGGACATCAATGGAGTTCTATTGAGGTGCATTGGAACAAGTCAAATTGAGAATGTGCTACAAGAGTTTCATGATGGAGAGGTGGAGGTCATTTTTCACCACCTGTAATAATCTCTCAAAATAATAAAGGTTGGTTATTATTGGACCACGAAGTGTTCAATGACGGCTACTCTTGGATCAAGAAGTAGTAAAAAATGTGCAGTTATTCACAGGAAAGGAGAGGCTAACAGCACTTCCATTTCATCAAATTTTAGTTGACCAGTCATTCATGCAATGGGGATTGGACTTCATCAGGGGTCATTAATCCAAATTCAAGCCAAGGTCACAAGTGGATCCTAATGGCAACAAATGATTTCACCAAATGGACAGAGGTAGTGACACTCAAGGAAGTGAACAAGTCTAATATACTAGAATTCTATGAAGGGATAATGACAAGGTTCAAAATAATGACCACTATCATATCAGAAAATGCTCTGGCATTCCTAGCTTCAAGATCAAAAAATGGGTTGTTAGGAATGGGATATATCTTAGCACCTCTTCTAATTATTACCCCCAGGGTAATGGAATAAGCAGAGTCCACAAACAAGAATTTTCTAAAGATTATTAGGAGGAATCAGGGATGAAAATCAAATGACATGGCATACTAAGCTCAAATCAACCTTTTGGGTAATAGGATAACACTCAAATAGGTCAACATGTTGCTCTCCCTACAAGCTAGTGTACGAAAAGGAAGAAGTATTTCCTATATCATTGGAGTTACCCGTATTGGAGCTCATGAAGCAACTAGATTTATCATAATTTGAGCCTATGGAATCTAGGTATGTGGAGTTGATGGAATTGGAGGAAATTAGAGATCATGCAATGCAAACAATAGAGAAAGATCATGCCTTAGTCAAGAGGTCATTTGACAAGAGATCTAAAGCAAGGACCTTCTAAGAATGGAACCTAGTTCTGAAGTGGGATGTAGATCAGGAAAAACCAGGAAGGAATTCCAAGTTTGATGCCATTTGGAGTGGCCCCTACATGGTCATAGGATGTAATAAGTAGCAATTTTTTCCAAGTGTCTACTTTGGATGGAGAGGAACTTCCGATTCTGGTCAACGAAATCTATCTTAAACATTGCTACTGAAAGGAAAAATATTCACCCTTTTACATATTAGTTTAGGATTTTAATTCCTCTATGTGCATATGCACATTATATTATTGTAGATTAGGTTTCAATTTTCCTAAGTGACTTCAGAACAGGTTTTATTTGCTCTTAAGTTGTAATATTGTGCATTTCAGTGTGCCTCCCAGGTGAATGTTGTAATAGAGAAAGAATTTCATACTTGTGGGGAATGGTTGTAGATCATGAAAGAAAACAAATGCAGTGAAACTAAAATCAGGTTTAAGGACAAGTTTTTATGAGTTTCCATTCTTTGAGTCCTTTAGGATCAATCACATGTGAACTTCTAAGTACCTTCACCAAATCAAAAAGAAACCTTAGTAGCACATCGCAATTGGGAATTTCATAAGAAAGAGAGAAATCAAGTTTTAATAGAGTTCCATGATGTAAAAACTTAAGAGTTGTCTTATTTCAAAATCTGCAATGTACAATGCATGCCAAGTAATCATCAGTTATGTGCTTTGTACTTCATAGAATCAGGTTTTAGGACAATCCATCACACTCTCATAAAGTAAGGTTGTAGTGAGGGATATGTGAAGATCTCAAGTCAAGAAAATGTTCTACTCTCAAAAATCTTATTTTTTAGATTTTTTTATGAAATTTAAGAGTGCAAGCAGTGGGACAGGTCCAGGGTCAGCATTTCAAGTGGTTTTAGGGGAAAATTCAATAGGTTCATGATCATTTTAAGGTATGTAGTGACTCTGTTCCCAATAAAAGTTACAGGGAACTGGTTTATAAACATATAACAGGTAGATGTCTCTGCGAGTCACCAAATTATTGAATTTTTTTCCCACCGAGAAAAATTGGCCAACCTAGGCACACATCTGGTCAAAACAAGCAAAAAATGGAAGAATTCATTTCGGGCCTTAGGAATATCTTACATGCATTTCCAATCATCCTCTGACATGAAAAATTTCTATAAAAATAAAAAATGGGCTTTAGGATATCAAAAATATTCATTTGGGCCCCATATAGGCCATCAAGCTACAAAGGAGCTCACCGAGTAGCTCGGTGAGCTACTCAGTGAGTCGGGTTATTATAGAACTCAGTCGAGATGAGTTAGATTTGGGGATGATGTTAGAAGAGGAAAGGTGTTTTCATAGCTTGGGTGAGTTCATAGCACAACTCAGGTGAGTCACGGTCCTTCATGTAAGCGTCAAGTCTTTCGAAGATTGAATTGAGCTCGACGGACTAACAATGGCATGGGCTAATTCATGTAGGAAAAGGGCCAAAATGAAGGGGCTCAGGATTAATCTTGAATAAGTTAAAATGGCCACGTATTTGGTCATGGATGCAAAGGTGCGGGAGTCAAAATGGCTTGCATCAAGCTCACCATAAGGTCAAGGAAGGAGGGCCATGTTGGCCAAGGCAGAGATGGTGGATTGGAGCTAGAAAATGGCTCAACTTGGAGAGTGATTGAATATGGTGCATCCATATTAATCAAAGTGGAGGGCCAATTTTAATGAAGTTGGAAAGAGACCAACTCAACTTGGTCGTTCAGGATCTTATTTGAACCAAGATTGAGCCACACCAACTCAGGAGTCAATGCGAAGGGTGTTGAGCTCAGATTCGTGCATTACATAAGAAATCTCAATTTAGCTGAGTGAGTCATAGGAGGGGCTTGATATTCAAGATTGAAAGAAAGTTGGCGGTGCTATTTTGGGATTTTGGAGGTTCTCATTTCGGGAACTTGGCATGCAAACATCCAAAATAGAGGGAGTGAAACATCCAAAAGAGAAAATCCATAAGGCTTGAAATAAGTGGGCGACATACCACTGCATGGAAAATTCAGATGTCAACCCCCCCTTTAGGGCTCAATGGAGAAAACCTTTCGAGGTTCATGGCATGTAACACCTAAAATGGGAATGATAATTTCTTTGAAACATTCAGGTATGAAACTTTGAAACAAGCCGATTCCCTTCCAAGAGCTTTAAACAAACCATCGAGTTTGCATAGTAGACAGAGCTGATTTGAATGGAGTGTTAGAAAGTAGATGAAGTGAAGATTTGAAACTGAGTAGATGGATTTAACATGTAGATAAAGCCACTACATTGAATGAAATCAGCTCAACGGTGAAGTAAATGAGCTTTTCTGGTGGGTGAAAAGTAGCTCGTTGGATGCACATGAGACAAAAAATCATGCCAAGATTCAAACTTCCATAACTTCTAGCATTTTAAACCATTTTTTGTAAACTTGTAGTCATTGGAAATCCATTTTTGAGCTCTAAAACATGGATTATCTTGATACAAGAAATTAATGATTTTTGTGGGTGAAAAATAATCATGAAGAGGTTCTAGGAGCTATACCCAAATTTAATTACAACTAGTTTCTTCAAGCACAAGGTAGGATCACTAATGGAGGAAAGATTTTGCAGATCCTACACACTCATTGCATAGATATAATGATGTTTTTGGGAAGGATTTGGGGAAATTTTAGGTACCATTTTCTCTCTCTCCCCTCTTTAAAATATTCTACTATAAATTGTAAAGAAGGGCACAATTCTAAAGGTTAGATTTTTTGCCTTTACTCCTCCCTTCTTTTCTTATCTAGGAGAAAATTTGTGGAGCTCAAACCTCTCATTGGAACTGTAATGAAAATTTTAATGCTTTTTGGCCTCTCTGTAATGTAGTGTATCAACTTGTGAAGCAATAGAAAAAAATCTGTGGATTATTCTAAACCCTCTTTTATGCTTATTATGTTCTTTCTAGTCTTTCATTACATTCAATGCCGTTTGTGCATGTTTTAATTGTATTATAGGTTCTCAGTGGTTGTGTTTACTTTGTGAATGTATTTGTAGCACTATTTTCATCTTTGGTGTTCATCATCATCTTCAAAATTGTTTATTTTCATCTCCGTGAAAGTGAAAATATCCAATATTCCTTATTGGTGCATCATATTCAGTTAGATTTAGTTTACTTTCTTGTAATCCTTCTCCCCTATCTACTTGGAAAAAATTAGGTTAGGATTTAGAATATTTTCTCTGCAAGTTGGGTGAGTGGTGATGGATTTAGGAATAGGAAGATGACCTTTTTTCAGAGAGCTTTCCTAATTGCAAAGTCCAAAACTTTGGGAATAGCTCAATGTTGTGCAATCACATTGATTGTCTCAATCTTTCAATTGCAAACAATTAGGGGTACTGTGGTTCCAAAAAAACAATTCCTCCATAACATGCAGCTCTTTTTGATTTCTTGTAGCCTCCAATGGAATTATTGGTGAATCACTAAAAATTTATAGATTTTTTTGATCATGCAAGAGTTCCTCCTCTTTTGTTTGAAGGAAAAATTGACCTATGTATTTGATTTACTTATTCAACATGAAACCTGCAAGATCAAATTATTCCATCTGTTGTTCTAGATGTCCACTAGGGGTAGCAATATTTATTTATCTTTTCTGCATGTAAGATTCATCAAGTTCCACAATTGAGATAAAAAAATCTGAATCTGACCTAGCTTCTCCCATGTGCTCCTTATTCTTTTCGTTTAATGAGTCATATGGAAGATTCAATTCCTCCAATATTATCTCAAGAAGATGGTTATGAGAAAAATGTTTCTCTCCTAAGTTTCCCTCCAAATAAATAGGCCTTTTGTGTTGGATAAGAGGTGATGAAATAAAAAAACAGTTCAAGTTCCATAGTATTCCATCCATCGAAACACTCCTCTAGACTATCAGTCTCTCCATTGCTTGACTATGTCAAAGGTTTCAACTTATTCCTCCATGGTGTTTTCTAGAACAAAAAATTGTTCACTTTGATCTTATTCATCCTCAAACATAAAATTAGAAATCTAAAATCCATCTAAGAAATCATATTTTTGAAAATATGAAAAAGGAGAAAGGTTTGAAACTTCCTGCATAGCATGTTTTGTTACAGAGACCTCTAAATCCACCTTGATTTCCTCAATGGAAAGAATATCCTTGTGACTAGTTGTAGTATTTGATGATGGCTTTAGTGTACTACTATAATATTGAAGAAGTGTTGCAAATTCTTAACATGAAAGAAAATGAGGGTCACTGCACTTGATTGAAACATTTTGTAGAATTGGGATTTTTTTCTTTCGCTTGCACGTACTCCTCGTCTTGTGAACTTGGAGCTAACTCTTATTCTCCTTCAACTGAATTTATAATATGTGGTGAATTAGTAGTTTCTATAAAGAAACTTCCTATCTTTATCCTCTTATGTCTGTTCTTGTGCACATTCAATATTCATCAACTGATTTTGAGCTTCAACCTTGGATGGAGGCTTAATTAGGACAAGAATTTGCTTGATGTTCACTCTTGCAGCCCACTCCTTAAGATTCTTTACAATGTCTTCTTTACTAGTCTCGTTAATGAGCTCCTCCCCCTCTTGAATACTATCATATTTTTTATCCTCCCAAAATAGATTTTGGAATGTAAGAGGAAGGGTGGGTTTGGATTAAACTGTTTCCTTCATTGTTTGAGGTGATGGAAGAGGTGAAACTTCTTGTCTTGATGGAGGAGAAGGAATATAAAAAGAAAGAGGGGCATAAGATTCATGGTAGGATGTGGAGGCAGGAAATGAATAAATGGTATTCATAATGTGAGAAACAGGTGAGAAGCTTAGGAATTGAGATTTAGGCTGAAATTATATTAGTTGGGTAATGAAAGGAGGAATTTGAGGTGGTAATGTAGAAGTTTCCCATTGACAAGACCGATTGACATTGTATTCATGAGCCTCTATCTCTTCAAATCATCTTTATAGTTGAGGTAACATTTCAACCATAAAACCAAGCTTTTCCTACAGACTATAATGATTAGGCATAGGGCCAACCCATGGACAAGGTACCCTAAAGCCAATCATGAATTTCATCATTTGAGTTGTGCCTCTAGAATGCACCATACCTGCTTCCTGTTTCTACACATTTATCTACGACTCATCATTTTATTATGTAGGATAACCCCCATTATCTACATACTCCTTCTCTTGAAAAGATGCATAGTCAGGTGAATAAAAAAACTGACCATGACCTTGTTTATAGGGATATACATGCTATTAATTCTTAGTATAGAATAGATTTGGAAGTGGACTGTAATCATTTGGGAATGAATTTTACAAGCTTGTAGGTAGAATGAACTGGTATTATTGTTGCTACAAGTGGAAATTATTTTGTGGGAATGAATCCATGATTTCACAACTTTATGAATGGGATAAAAATAGAAATTTGTGGAAGAAAAATGGATGGAAATGGGTGAAAAAGAAAGTGGACAACTCAAACAGTGGGTTACTTATAATAATGTAGTCACCAGTTGTGCTTGGGTATACATCCTAAGGTTAGAATTTCATTGAGAGCACAATAAATCAATAAAATGTAGTAAATACAGACATACACACTTATGAAAAATCTAACTCCTATGGTCCCACCAGGCATGCCAAAAACTGTTATCACTAAATAAAAACACCCCCCAAATGTATAACATGTGAATGGGGCATTCGATGTGACTAGGTAACATGGGTATCACCTCTCAAGTTGTGGGACTTGCAGGATTTACGTGAACCTCTATAGAATGTTGACATCCTCTTCCTAAACTAAGAACTACACTACTCCTAATGCAAGGAAAAAAACTAACTAAACCGATAGTAATAATTCTAGAGGAATAGGGAGAGATATTGCATGAAATAAAACCTACACTAGACGTGGTGATTCACCAAGAAAGGGGTTTGCTAGAAAAATTTCCATCCTGTCAATAAAGAAGGATGAACATGGAAAGGATGGACATGCATCAAATACCCAATTACATACAATACTTCATTCCCATTAAGCACAACATATTCGAAAACCTACAGTAAAAATGTGGGGTTACACAGTATACCTGTAAACATGAGAGAGTAAAAATGAAGTAAAAAAAAATGGTGCAAGGACAAACAATTAGTCACAAAACATCATTTTATTACATCAAGCACATGCACAGTGTATCATTACAACACTAAGAGGCAATGGTTTCCATTATAATATATGGAAGGAAAGATTGAAAGCCTCTAAATTCACGACAACTCAGCTTGAAAGAAGAGGGGAAACTTGGAAAAATTTTCTAACCCTTTGGCATAATGTACCCCTTTACATTTTATAGCATGGTGAGCTGGTGAGAGAAAGAAGGAAGAAGTTCTAAAATCTAGACATAACAATAGCAAGTACAGTATCCTTGTAACTTGCCATGCTTGACTTGGAGCACTCCATGCTTGCTTGCATCACCCTTATATTTGAAGAAATATCCTCCCTCCACTATGCTTCATAAATATTTTTAAATTTCCCTTAATTTAAATTTAAAATATTTTTAATATTTTTAAATGGAGTTAATTTGTGCCTTTCGTGGGACTCCATGGGTGAAGTTTGAATAGGAGGGGTGTTTGGTGTGAGATGGATGGATAGATCGCAAGCTGTCTCACCTTCCATCTCGATGAGTTGGCCCCCCCAAACTACTCTATTTTCATGTTAGTGATTCTTCACATTTTATTCCACTTCCATTTGTTATTTTCCACCTTACATCTATTATCGAGCTCAAAAGCGCCCACCTTTACTATGTCATCTTGCATTGGTTAACACCTCAACCTTTTACCTGATGACACCTCATGTATTGCATTGAGTTAGTGCCTAAATCCCCACACATTACATGATCGGGATCCTTGTATTTTTTTCAAGCTAGCCACATCTTAAATACCCAAGATATTCTTGCATCATCCTAGCCAATGGCGAGTTCCCATCATTCACTCACATCCCACATGTATTGGGTAGGATTCTTAAAACTTTTCCATTGCTCGAGTATGCTGATGCCATGTTTTAACATTGAATGATGCTTTCCCAATTCTGACGTAGCTTCCATCGAACCTCCTTGAAATCCACCAGGCCTCGAGATATTTATAACTTTCCACATATTGACCTAACACCTCGGGAGACAACTCCATAACCACCCTAATAGATGACTCGACTCATTAACTTGATCCACTTGCTGCCCCACCTAACTCACCATGTACACATATTGACTGGGAAACCAACTCAGTTGGATTACTTAGTCCATACCCCTTGAACCCTGAGTCCTAAAAATATGATGTATCAGACATCAGAATTAAGACATTGTATGCTACAAAATACTCACCTCAACTAATAATCTATGACTTGCTTGAACCCTGAAACTTGAAGTCCAAATTTCACACTTCGGAATTTCAGACTTAAAATTTTCATTTGCATTGGATTTCTTATTCGATCTCTGATGTGGAGATTCTATGAACTCTAAAAAACTTCTCAATGAAAAACTCTGAAACATCTTTCTTCATCCCAACTTAGGCTATCCTGCCTAAGCTTGGCCCAATCTCTTCACTTCAAACTTAAGCTATCCATGAACAACTAACATCTTACCCTTAGCTAGGCCTCCTAGATTATGTTCCACCCAAACTTGCAAGTTTCTCCCTCTAGTTAAAATTAACATCATCCTCATTCGGGCTCACTACCACTATACCTCTCCATATTTCTAGGATCCTCGACTCAGCTTATCCTTCCATGCGTCAAGTGACTCATTAATCTTCCTCCTCAGTGAGCTAATCCATTGTGCCACCAAGTTACGCATTTATTCCTTTGTGAGGTTCCAACCCTAAGCTCATAGCTTTTTTTTCCTTTTTGAGCTCACCCTATGCTCTGAGACCACAAGAAACATCTCACCATCCATGCATTTGACTCTTCCACTAGGAATCTACCTCAACTCATTGAGCCATTTTCACTTGAGCTCGCCACTTCCCCAAACACCTCTACATCTTCACCTTCTCACAAGCTCCAAGCTACTCAACTCCTTACTTTCCCCAAGCCTCACCTACATGACTCATGAGCTTTGTTCTGCTTGATTTCCCCATGGCCAATCTCATCTTCTCTTTGTGACCACTGAGCCCATCAAACGATGTATGACCTTATACATGGCTCACTAAGCTAAACACTGAGTTATTTCCATCTTGTCCAATGTCAAACCCTCTGAGAACACCTTTGAGCTCAAATTTATCACATTTTCACCTACTCGAGCTTCACTCCAGGTGCCCAGAACACCTCTACATGGTTCTAACTCAAAAATTTTAGTTGTACTCCCATCGATACACTATGCTCTTGTGACACAATCCCCAAGTATAGCTCAGTCAGATGGCTTCCATCGTGTAAGCATCAACTCGGCTCTACTTGATCTTGTCTTCTTTCCCTAGATTACTATGGCAAGAACCTCCAAAATCCTTCCCACTAATCCTCCAAGCTTGATCATGGATAAAATATCCCGATCGAGCCTTCCTTATCTCTAGACAAACCTGATCAATAACTCTTCGACTACAAATAATGTGTCCCCTCACATCTCACCCAGAATTTCCTTCAACTTACCCCAAGAGCCATAAACAAATCAAATTTATCAAATTAGACTAACAACCAACAACTCTCCTCTTAGCTCACTTAGCTGCTCGATGAGTTATTTAAACTCAAAGCCCACTTGACCCTTTAAACTGACTTCTATCTAGTTTTGACTTCCATGGGCCATTTTCTCAAAACCAGAGGGTAATGGGAATATAGTAAGACCCCTCAAACATGATTAATTAATTTTGGTCATTTTTCACTCATGTTGAATAGAAGTGGTCTTTTCATGGCCAATTTTCTCACTCTGATCAAACCTCGAGCCTCCAAGACTTGGAAAAGGAAGGAATAGTCCAAGATGACCCCAAACTTTCCTGTAACCCCATAAATGCTTCCAAAGCTCAAAATTATGCCCATAAAACCCATTCCTACATTGTGAAGGTCTTACTAAGTCCCAGATTCTGGTACACCCCTGTTGTCTATTTTTTCCGAAGGGGGAAAATGGATAATATGGGGCCCATGTGATGTTGTTGTTAGGAGAATGCAGCCCTAAAAGAGGACCAACTACATGTATTATGTAACTATTCCCATACAGGGGAAGGGAATGTTCTTGGTAGAAACCAAAGCACAAATAAACAAGGATGGATATCCAAAATAAGTGTTAGGATGAAAATCATGCATGTAGAAAAAAATTATAAAGTACGCAAATAATGTGTAAGCTATGGAAATAATGTAAAAAATACCAATCACAGTAGTGTAAAAACACAAGAAGAAAAGTAATGTACACAAATTATGTTGTAAACATGGGACATCACTCATGATGTCACAAGACATGCAAGTCCATCATGACCACAAATAAAAAAATAGTGTGCACACCAAACATAGGGCAACGCCCACATACAAGAAACAAACAATGATAGATAAGTACAAACAAGTAAAATAAGTAGTCATGAAAACATGTGATCCTACAAAATAAGTATTGCACATGGAACACCTGTTAGCATGTTAGAGAAATAACCAATATGTCAAAGCATGAAAAAACCAAGTAGTGTGAATTGATAAGACCAAAATGAAATAATAACACCTAGAAGAAATGAATTTGGATGCCCCCAACGACCAATGTAGGAAGGGTAGAAGGAAAGCATCCATGTTACATGTAAAATATTTGTATCAGAGATCAAAACTAAAAAATATGTGAATGCAAATGTATAAATGATATAAATAATGACATATAATAAATCAAGATAATGTGTAGTAAAGTGATAATAAAACTCTATTAAACAAGAGTAAATACCCTAAGACAATGCAATATGTTGTGGATGGATGGAATGGAATGCAAGATGGAATGATAGGAGCCATGTGCCTACCAAGTGAACGGAATATCTGAAATAAGGTTCATTTCTCCCCCCCAGAAGTCAAGAATAAACCATAAACAAGAGTGTGTCATTGGGAAATGGTTGAAGTGTATGTTGTGTTTAACACACTGTTATGAATGTGTAGGTGTAGTGATGAGATGTGACCTAACGATGTGTGTGTGAATCATATAGATGAAGCATATATCATGATTAGATGAACATATAAGTGACAATTTATCTTAAGAGCATAACACTATAAGACGAATTGATGAGTGATTACTTAGCCCTAAGCGTATATCACTAAAATAGGAAAGGAGTGAGTGGTGATGTAACCTAAGGTGTATACCACAACAAAATGACAAAAAAGGTGAAGATTTAGCCTAAAGCGTATGTCACTAAGATAGAAACTTTTCTTGTGTGATGAGCGTAAGGTCCATTTTTTTTGTAAAGCCTCGGCAGTCTAATATGGACCAAGGAACTAAAGTGCATCATAGGGTAGTGACTACAATGCATATAAGACAATGTAGTATATGTAAGGATGAAATACAATCATGTGATGAAGAGAAAATGTAAAAAACACGGTGTGTAAAATTAGATGGTAGACGTATGGAATGTATAAAATATAATGTATAACACATAATGTAATACATGTAGATATATGAGTAATGTAGTATGTAAAATAATGTAATTATAGAATCATATGTGATGAAGACTAGTATAGTATGTAGAAAATGTATGGCATGAAGATGCACATTGTATGGTGTATGTTCTATGACTATGTATAGTGTATGTAATGCATAGGATGAATAGGGTATGATAGTAAACATGTGTATGACATAAGTATGGTATATGTAAGAGGATGACTAGTAAGATGTGTGATGTATGTATGATATGTAAATGTAGAATGTAGGGTGTATGTCGCATGATGTGTAAATAGATGCAATGTGTAATGCCTAGAGTGCAATGTGTGAGGTTTCTGTATGGCAATCCCTCAACAGTCAAGTGTGAACCAAAGCACAAGAGTGTGTCATCAGGTAATGGCGTTGCTAAAAACATATGATGAAAAATAAAAGTGGAAATATAATAGATGATATGTGGGAGAAAAGGTGCATTAGATGCCATGCTCCCAAGTATATAGAAATGAGTAAAATAACCAATGATAGTGAAGGAAAAAGGTCCTCCACATGATTTTTTATGAGGATAAAATCATAGGAACATGATCTATTAGTAGTGGTATGATAGAAAAATGTTGTGCTGGTGAATGAATTCTATGTGCATGTGATGGATGAATATATGATGAAGGTTGTGGCATAGTAAAATGTGTCATTGATGGATATCTATGTGATTCTATGTGTGAAGGTGATGAATATATATGTGGAATAAAATGAAGCGGTGATCGACGTTGAGATACAATGACCATCCTAGGAATAGGCCTATGCCAATGTATAGGACTAGCTAAACGATGTGATCGTGTGGATGGTAATTAAATAGGTGAGATATGAGTAAATTGTGCTTTGAGCAACATAGAATGAGACATGTTAGAAGAAGTAGATGAAACATTAGTGACTATATGAGGAAATGATGATAATGGAGGAGATGGAGGGACACCATCAATAGAGATGACTTGTGTATGGTAAATGAATTTGAGTCTTAAATGATTCATAGAAATGATATATTCATAGTGATGAATCCAATTGAGACTGAGAATCATGTCACAACCATCAATCGAGTTCCTAACAAGGAAAATCACGATCATAGTAAGAGTACCAACCGTAACATGCAACTTAACAAAACAAAAGGGTTTGTTGAAAGGGTACTCAATTTGTGAAGGATAACCCATAGTCTTAACAAATGAAATAGAGCATGCACTCATAGGCCATGATGGGTCACCCTTATTATTGTTGATGGATGTCAAGCCAACAGAGGCCTTGATATGTAAATTATTAGATGTGAAATTGGCATGATAATCATGATCAGAGAAGAAAATTATCAGTGGTGAAGCGTTAGTGTTGGCAACTAAGAAATCAGGAGCTCCTGATTTAGGAGGCAGTACCGCATGATAGACATAATTAGTAGAGGAATTAGTCATATTTGTATTGTGTTTTGGTAATGGATTATTATATATTTTAAGTTTATGATTTTCATTGATAGGTTTACAAGTTGTAGATTACGGAAGCTCAATTTGACCATTGCTAATAAAATCTTGAATGAGATGTTGTAATTGGAAACAATGATTAGTGCAATGTTCTATGCATTGATGATAATCATAATAATAAATTTCATTAAAATTATGCCCTTTGGGTTGAGATGGATCGAGTTGCAGAGGAAATGGGAGGGTAATAAGATTACTATCAATGAGTTGTGGTAGAAAAATGTCTCAAAGGTGTACTTAGCTTAATAAAAGTACATTTGTATGGTTGTGGTTAATGCTCCCTATGAGTAGAGACTATGTTTACAGTGGTCTTTCCATCCACGGGTTTAGTTGTAGAATATTTTTATGGTGGTTTACTTTGAAAGCATGTGGATGATAAGTGATTTCTCTTGATATTTAAGTTTTCCTATAGCTAATAGTTTAGTCTCACGAAGCTTGAGAGTATGAAAAAGTATATCAAATGAACGATAACTCTTAAAGAGAACACTCTCCTATAGAGGTGGTAATAGACTCTAAATAAATAAGTCTTGAAGCTTGGGATCCACAAGGACATTAGCCATCTTAGATAAAAAAAATTGTAATGCAAGACATAATCAGATAAGTTCTTGTTAGACCCCTTTTTTGAGTTGTGCCTCTTGAGCATAAGATATATTAGGTCTAATATTGATAGAGAAATACGTGAGAAAGGCATCAACCAGATGCATGAAAGAGACTACTATATGTACAGGTAGGTCATACATCTAACACATTGCGTAGTCTTGAAAAAATACGAGGAAAAATATTTGCTATGATAATATGATCATCTGCATAGTCAAGGAATGCTACATGGAATTATTGAAGATGTTGTAGACACAAAAAATCTGCACATCCCTCCCCCGCATAAATAATTGATTAAATAATACCATTCGCATTCTATTTTAAGACTCAAGTCCTCCATTCGAGTGGACAATCTTATCATCACATCATTACGACATCCCTAAACAAAATTCATTAACCCAATACCCCTTCAATTAATTAATTTATCACACATTCACTAAAGTCACGCCACCCATCTTGAAGTTAATTAATTATTTAAATGGTTAAATCCACTCACTCACACACATCACCATATGAACTCATCCTCACTTACTAGTTGTAACTAGCAGCCTTCTATAAATACTCCCCTAACTTCCTCTAACTTATCCCTATAACCACCTCTCACTCCACACTAGTTAGGACTAGTTTAAATTTGATAACCTTCCAAATTATCCCTACTCTATCCTAACAACTCTCATCCACCTCTAAACCAAACACTCAACCTCTCCATGTTAACTAGCTATGATTCCGCTAAATCCCCCCACATCCAAGTTCAAAATGGAAGGTTTATCACCTCGTATCTCACCCTAACTCCAACTTCCTGAAAACGATAGTGATACCTTCAAACACTGATGATCTATAAATACTAATTCCACATCTTCTCCTCAGGACTATTCGCGACCTCCTTGATGAACCAGAGCACTATCAACATTTTTTTAGGCATCCAAGCAACGTTACCAGGATTTTATCAACACCATTCAGCCTCTCACACATCCTTCCAAGCATTTTTTGGAGTTGTTAGAGGGATATTTCACCATATAGGCACATACATAACCAGTCTGTTGTCATCATTTATTATATAAAAGGTTGATCTATTTTGTTTTCCATTTTGTTTTTATTCCAAATTAGACTTTTAATATTATCATATACTACTCTGTTAGGTTTCTTAGATCATAGCTTCATTTTTATCATTAAAATTATTTCTTATTTCAATCTGTTATTATTTCATAGAATCACCTACGATTATCCTAATTACCTGTGATTCTTGCGCTTACTATTTTCTTAATAATCAGATTTAATTAGGAATTGTTATTAATTATTGTACACTTTTTTTTTGATAATTTGTGTGCCAAGTATGGATCTTGTAGATAGCCATACCAAGTACTAGTCATCCCATTACCAATATCAACTCGTTTTGGATTGTGCACAGGGATTAGTATGACCTGTTGCATGATTTAGAGATGTGTGTCATCTACGTAGTGCCTCTTGATAGGCTGGAAGACATTTTCACATCCACCTAACGAATCTGTGAAGCCACCGAAGAATTTTGGGAAGCATACTACGAGGTTCAGAGGATACAATCTGAACTTTGCATGGTACGAGTACAACTATAAAGTGGGATCCAATCTTCTTGAGTATACCCCACACCACATCTAACTATAACATTGACAGTGATATCATCCTTCTAGACACTGATTATGATCTTTCCCGCCTATACGATATGAAGAAGGAAATATATTACTTCTTCATGGAGGAATACATCTCTAAACCTGACTCTTATTTCATCGAATATGAAGACTTATCCTATTCTGTAGGCTCAAATTTTTTAGATAACCTATACATTGACTTAGATTTTGACTTCAAATTCTAATTTTTTATGTTCCATTTCATTACTATCAACTGATGTATGTATTAAGCTAAATAAGTGATAGATAATTAATCAATTTTTTCATCTATAGTAGATTGTACTCAATTTCTCATCAATAAAGCTTAAGTGTTTTGAAAGCAGGATGATGTCTATGTAAGGGATCCCCCTTGACTTTTGGGAACTAGCCTTTTCCAGGAAACCTGCCCACCCTATTTTACTAACTCTATTTTTTGTAAGTGTCTTTGATTTGTATGATTAATTACAAGGAAAAAAATCCTAGTTCATTTATCATGGAGCACAACCAACCATACACCTATCACTTCTTGCAGGTATCTTGAAAACCATGCCATAATGAGGTTGGGAAAGTTTTACCTTGTAATTTCAAACCAACCCCTAAGGTAAAATTTTGCTCAATAGATGCTCTTGTGGGTCACCATGCCCATTGAAAATGAAAAGCTTAGGGGTGACGAAATTGGGAGGAAGTGGGTAAGTAGAGATAGTAGGTGCGAATGGTGTATGTAAAAGTAAGCTAGAATCTAAACATGGTGATGTATGTGAAGTGGATTGTTGCAACTTATGAATTTGAGCTTGAAGATCATGACAAAGAGAAGTTAATTCTTGAGTGCCAACATATGAGACTTGTCATACATGAGAAACTAATGGCAGCATAAAATTATTGATATGATTAGGAATAGAAACAAGAATAGTAGAAATAGTAGAAATAGGAGGAATAGTATAAGTAGGTAGTTGAGTAGTAACAAAAGTGGGTATGGGATCAGAAGTAGTGAGTTCTGCCAATTTAGTAGCTTCCTCACAAGAAACATGCAAAAGTAAATCTAAATATTGGGGATGTTTAGCGAGGTGATAATTGATGGCTTTAAGATGAGCTCCAGTAAATTTCTTATGATAGTGAGCCATGGTAAAGGAGAATAAACCCTAGAATGATAAATGTAAAAAGGAAGAATGTATAAGCATGAATGATTCATGTTAGTTTCACCAAGACGGTTAGCTAAAAATGGACTACCTATGTCGTGTGAGGATAGTTAATCTAAGCTATGAAAAATTGAAATAAAGTAAATAAATGTAGTAAATAATTATGCAAGTAAGTTAAACAACAATACAAAAGGAAATGCTAACCATAATGTGGAAAAGAGAAGAGAAAATAACTCAGCTAAATAACAGATGATCACAAGATAGTGTCACAATGATGATTGGAAAATACAGAAGAAGGAATGACTATGTAGAAGTCCTGGAAAGGATGTGTTAGTGCAAAATAATAGCACCCTGAAATGGCCTCGAGTTTGAAATGGGGCATTTAGTGTGATTGCACAACATTGGACCATCTCTCAAGTTGTGGGACTTGTGGACTTGAGATGGAATTTACTAAAGCTCATCTTAAGGCCATATTTTACATAGTTTCCTCACACCCAGAATGTCCACCATATCAAATGAGAAGTGCTTACAATATATAGAACGTCGAGGCAAGAGAGAAAGAAGAAAACTCATACTCTACTTTAAAAGATCAACCACCCATCATTAATGACCCCTGAAAATCTACCTACAATCTATCAATTCTGGTTCCCCATGTCTGTTTGGCATGTTCAAGAAGGAAGAATGGCAGATCAAATTAAATATGATCTAGTTGTTGAAGTGATTTGATCATACATTAATGGTGTGAAAGATGTTTTCTTGTTATTACCCACCTAACCTTGTCAAAATTAAATTTCTAGGCTTCCATGATGTAGACAAGGTTGAGATCTTTTAAACAGTAAAAATTTTGTTTAATTTCAAGCATTGGATCAAAATATATGCCCGTTTAAATATTTGAATCTAATCTGTACAAAAATGGCAAAAAACTATTTTTACAAAATGGATCCACAAGCCCGAAATTCACTTTTCAACTTTTGCATAACAATACAAAAGTGCAAAACTCCCCACAACCCCGTAAGTTTGAAATTCACTTTTGGTGAAATTTCCTCCATGGCCCCATAGACCCACTCAGCAAAAGAAATCATCCTAGGCCCACCGGTCCACATTTTCCTCTTGGGCGAAGCTTCCTCTACGGCCATATAAGTCTGAAAATCACTTTTGAAAAAAATTCCTGCATGCCCCCACATAATTACTTTTAATTTAGGCCTGACACGTGGTGCCTTTCATGCTTTAACCTGAATGATGGCCATGTGTAGAGTTGGTGCACGTTTGGGGACCACTTTTGGATTTTTCCTTCGAAGTTGCATTGAGATGACACATGGAGGCTTCTGCCAGCCCATCCATACTTAGCTTATTTTGGCCTGCTATACCACATTCTTTGACTCTTACCACGTGGAAAACCCATGCTCATTTGGGAACCCACTCTTGATTCTTCTTTTGAAGTTGTGCCGAGATGACACGTTGCTCCTTCCACTAGCCAGTCTATACTTAACCGATTTGGGGCCGGTTCAACTTTCAGGATCTAACCACATGGTGGGTTGGCACTAGTTCAGGGTACTTCTTTACACCGTGCCTCTTGAAGTCATGTGGATGAGACATGTGGAGGCTTCCACTTATTCTCCTTTCCTTAGCTGATTCAATGGCCTGTTCTTCCCCCTTTTTGGATTTGGGACACGTGGAGGGCCTGTGCTTGTTTGAGACTGGCCTTTGGGTTGCACCCTGTGAATTCACATTGTTGAGGCACATGGCACCCTCCACGGGTCTATGACTTTTTAACGATTGATGAGACACGTGGAAGCTTCCACTAGCCTTAGACTTTTCAATCACCGATTCAACCTTTTGAGGGTTTGACCACGTGGAGGGTTGGTGCTCATTTGGAGGCCCTGTTTTGGATGCACCTTTTGGAATTGCATCGGGTTGACATGTGGCACCTTCTGTAAGTCTACGGTTTGTCACCGAGCTGAATTACATGTGGCTAAGTTTGAAAAATTTGAGCCTTTCCCCCATTTTCCTCTTGTGAGCCTCTCGCCTCCTTCGACGTTGTTTGATCCTTCATCGACTCTACTCCTCCATTGTAGAGTCTTCCTAACCCTTAATTGTTGGATTTGAATGTGAGCTCACATGACAAATCTGACCCTTAGGATTTCTTTTATGCGGGGTCATGTTTGATCAATTCTACTAGGGGAAAAATTTGGATAATAGTTTGGAAACTCACGGGGACATCTGCATGCTAGATGAAATTATCAGCGGCCTTGAAGCATCCATTGGGCATGGAGTCTACCTAGTAAAAACAAATCTGATCTTGTCCCTAAAATACGAGCTTGACCGCTCGCACTTGGTGACCCTGAGCTTGCCTCATTGTCTGCACTCTCAATCTCCATATGAAAACCTTGATTTTTGAGAGTAGAGAATTGTAATGACCTAGGGCTTTTACCTTTCCCTGAAAATGGATTACGCATGAGCAACAAAATACCACAACACACACTATGCACAAAACTGAAAATCATAAATGCTCCAAGTGGAACATGCAGAATGTGTAAAAGCACTTCTTCTACTGAAAAAAAAACCTAAACTATAACAAGACAATGTGCATACACACTTAGAGGAATAAAGCCTACTACTACCCTACACTAATGAAAGAGACAAGTAATTTGAAACAAAACCAGATACTGGCAATACAAAGTAGGCACCCCTTCTTACAATTTTCAGCCATGAAGATGATTTGGCACTAAATATAGTTGTTGGTATGAGTGAAAAACTAACAATAGGACAATCCTCTACCCAAATCATCAAGGTATCAACTCGAAACAAAATAAATACATCTTTTAGTTTCTCTTCATTTGGATTGAAGAGGCATTGCAGCTTATCCTACTTTGGAGCTCATCCTCATGTCCTGAAGTGGGCATGACTAGTTTTGGCTTCTCCCTTGGCTCCAATGAAGCCAATTACCTGATAGGGCACGGTCTTATCCAATGGATTTTCCCATGGTTATGATATTTAACTCCAAAAATGGAGTCTTCTTCCAGACCTTCTTGGGTGGATGGTTT
This sequence comes from Taxus chinensis, assembly GCA_019776745.2. NCBI lineage: Eukaryota > Viridiplantae > Streptophyta > Pinopsida > Cupressales > Taxaceae > Taxus > Taxus chinensis. The sequence goes on along the minus strand of CM034146.1, from coordinate 594,262,033 downwards.
GAGAGAGATGATGACATTCTCTTGCATTTTCTCTTCCTTCTCCTGTGAAGAACATGGAAGATTCATATCTTTCAACCTTGGTTCCAGAGGGATTTTGTGAGGAACAAGATGTTGTCCTTGGATGTTCTCCTTCATGGTGGCACGCTCATGTGCTTGGAAGGTGGATGATGGAGGAGAAAATGATGTGATCTCCTCAGGATCCTCTCCATCAAAGTAATATTCCAAGTTTAACAGATAGTCTGCCTCCTTGTTTTCCTATTGCATGTGCTTGACCTCCTCAACGGTGTCCTTCGGGTCTGGAAATTTCTCACCATGGTTCCCCTATTTCTCAAACATGAATTTTGAAAGCTCAAACTCTTCTTCAACATTAGAGCTTGAAGGGGATGAAGTGGGAGGAAGAACTGAAGGTTCTTCTGTGGCCTTTTCCCCACTTGGAGCATCTGGAACTATATGGTCCTCCTCCATCATGGGTTCATCAATCAAATCAGGCCCTTCAAATGAAAGAAAAAAAATTCAATAATGCTTTCTTCACTAAGTGGCCTCAACTCTGATTTGATCTCTCCTAGCTGCTCCTCTTCAATGGGACTTGGAGCTGGTTGTTCTTCCTCCTTAACTAGTTGTGAATCTTGGATTAGATCAACATCCTCTTCAGACAAAGTGCCATTATGGACACTATATTAAGATAAAACAACTTGTTGATCTTCTCCTTCTTGTTCTTGTTCTTCTTCTACTGCAAACTTAGTCCCAGCTTCCACTGGCTCTTCAACCTTGACCTCCTCAGTAGGATTAACCATCAAGGGGATTTTTGTAAATCCAAATCTAGCAGCCCAACTCTTCAGATTTTCTATCATTTATTATTTTTTGGGTTCCTCTTCTTTCTTTTCTCCTTGACTAGCCTTTGGAATCTCTTCCCCACATGGGATTGGGGATGCAAGAGGATTGGTAGATTGGGATTCAACCAGTTTTGCTATTGTTTGTGGTGGGGAGGGAAGTGGAACTTCTATTTTTTTAGAGGGGATGACTACTTGGAAGGGAAAAGGGAAAAAGAGTTTAGATGAGATGGAAGACTAGGAGATGGAGAAGGGAAATCAACACTTGGGGAAGAAAGTGAGGGGCTTGACTCTTGACCATGCTGAAATGATAAAGTTGAGAAAGAGAAAATGAAGAACAAGGAGCTGGTGACTGACTTACCCATTGACAAGGTTATCTCACACTTTTCTCATATACCTAAATATCCTCAATCCACTGTGCAAGTTGAGGCAGCATTTCAGCCATGAAGTCAACCTTCTTCTTATGGTTGTAATGTCTTGGCATAGGGTTGACCCATGGACAAGGTTCCCTATAGCTAATTCTGAATGCTTTCATCTAAGTTGTGGCCCTTGATTGTACCATGTGTGCCTCCATCCCTTGAATATTCTCTAATAGATCAACATTTACCATGTTGTTGTTACCATTATATTCATACCCTTGTTCTTGATAAGCTCCATAGCCAAACTGGCTCTGACACTTCTCATATAGGTAAGCATAATGGTTCTGGATCTGATCATAATGTTGATCTAGAGGAATACATTGGAGGTGGAATGCATTGCTACTTCTACAAGTGTGAATTCCAAGATGGAAATGAAGTCATGATTACACAACTTCATGGAAATGGAAGAAAATGAAAGATATGGAAGAAAAATGGATGAAAATGGATGGGAGAAGGTCTGCAACTTTAGAGATGAGTTGTTGACCATAGATGGAATCACCAGATGTGCTTGTATGTACCTCAAAAGGTTGATAATAGGAATACACCAACCTGTTAAGATGAAGTGGTAAGGTGCTTTAGACCTATCCCACTGGGCATGCCAAAACTGTTAGGTGGTCACATGGTGGCTTAAGATTCACTGTTGATAATGAGACACCTTGGAAAGATGATAAAATCAAACCTTAGTGTCCCATCAGGTGTGCCAAAACTGTTAGTGCAAAATTACAGCATCCCCTGAATTTCCTCGAGTTTGAAATGGGGAATTTGGTGTGATTGCACAACATTGGACCATCTCTTAAGTTGTGGGACTTGCAGACTTGAGATAGACCTCTAAAGAAGGTTGGTTCCTGCTTCCTAATCTACCTACCCCAAGCTACTCTAGTGTAGGTGAAACTAATCTAATCCTAATATAACCATTACAAGGAGAATATGAGAGAAAGAGAGAGTGAAAGAGAGCCTACACTAAGAGGTGATACACTAGAAAAAGGAAGTGGTGAGATACTCTGTTGAGGGAGGATGATATAGGGGAAAAAGGAGATGAGAGAGGTCAAGACAGAAGTGACACAGACCCAGATACAAATCCACCATCGAAATTCCACAAAGCATAACATCCTACACCTGCAAACACTGAAATACATGCACAAATAAATGATCTGAAAGGGAGAGGCATTGAGAAACAATAAAACATGAGAGAGGGTTGAAGAACACCACAAAACACAATTTTATTTCTCTAGAAGGTGCACAGACCATTACATTGATGCTTAGCGGCATAAAATCTACTTTCTAGGCATAGGAGAAGGCTTACAGCTCAAGTGGAGTTGGGAAATTTTTTTTACAGAGTTTCCCCACACCCAAGAATGTCATCCCCCTTCTCAAATGAGAAGTGTTTTTAATATATAGAACGTTGAGGTGAGACAGAAAGAAGAAAACTCAGACTATACTCTAATAGCTCAACCACCCACCATTAATGACCCCTAAAAATCCACCCACAATTTTTTGATTCTGGTTCCCCATATTTTTTTGGTGTGTTGAAGAAGGAAGAACGGCGGATCAAATCAAATCAAATCTGGTTGTTAAAGCAATCGGATTATACATTAATGGTGTGAAAGATGTTTTCTTGTTTTTTACCCACCTAAACTTGTCAAAATTAAATTTCTAGGCTTCCATGGTGTAGACGAGGTTGAGATATTTCCAATGGTACCAAATTTACTGAACTTTCAAGCACTGGATCGAAATATATACCCATTTGAATATTTGAATTTAATCTGTACAAAAATGGCAAAAAACTAGTTTTGTAAAATGGATCCGCGGGCCCAAAATTCAATTTTCAACTTTTGCACAACAATACAAAAGTGCAAAACTCCCCACAGCCTCGCAAGTCTGAAATTCACTTTTGGCAAAATTTCCTCCACGGCCCCACAGACCCGCTTAGCAAAAGAAATCATCCCGGGCCCGCTGGTCCGCATTTTCCACTTAGGCAAAATTTCCTCCGCGACCCCATAAGTCCAAAAATCACTTTTCAAAAAAAATTCCTCTATGCCCTCATAGACTTGCTTTTAATTTAGGCCTAACACATGGTGCCTTCCGTGCTTGAACCTAAATCATGGCCAAATGTAGCACTGGCACATGTTTGGGCACCACCTTTGGATTTTACCTTCGAAGTCACACCGAGATGACACGTGGAGGCTTCCACTGGCCCGTCCATACTTAGTCGATTTGGGCCTACTCTGCCCCATTCTTTGACTTTGATCATGTGGCGAACATGTGCTTATTTTGGAACTCACTCTTGATTCTTCTTTTGAAGTTGTGCCAAGATGACACGTGGCTCCTTCTATCGGCTAATCTATACTTAACTGATTTGTGGCTGATTCAACTTTCAGACTCTGACCACGTGGTGAGTTAGTGCTATTTCAGGGTCTTTCTTTAGGCCACACCTCTTGAAGTCCCACTGATGAGACATGTGGAGGATTTCACTTATTCTCCTTTCCTTAGCCGATTCAATGGCATGTTCTATCCCCTTTTTAGACCTAGAACACATGGAGGGCCTGTGCTTGTTTAAGACTGGCCTTTAGGCCTTGCCCTTTGAATTTGCACCATTGAGGCACGTGGTGCCCTCTGCGGGTCTGTGACTTTTCAATGGCTGATTCAACCTTTTGAGGCTCTGACCACGTGGAGGGCTGAGTCTCATTTGGAGGCCCTGTTTTTAATGTGCCTTTTGGAATTGCATCAGGCTAACCCGTGGCACCTTTTGCGAGTCTGTTGTTCAGCACTGAGTCGAATCGTATGTGGCTATGTCTAAAAAATTGGAGCCTTTCCCCCATTTTCCTCCTGTGAGCCTCTGGCCTCCTTCAATGTTGTTTGATCCTTCACTAACTCTGCTCTTCCATTGTAGAGTCTGTGTGACCCTTTATTGTTGGATTTGAATGTGAGCTCGCAGGATAGAGATGACCCTTACGTTTTATTTTTTGTGGGGTCGTGTTTGATCAATTCTGTCAAGGGGAAAAATTGGGATAACAGGATGGATTTGTAGAATCTAGCTGGACTAGAGCACTTGGAGAGGGATTGGGGCACCTGTGGGTGATTTGGTCTAAAATATGGGTTCCTTGGTCTATGCAAAAGCTTTAAAACTTATCTTTACTAGTTTGGTAGATGTTTCGAAACCCTTGTTTTTTATTGCATCATCTTCGTTGTCCCATGCTAGATGTCGCCAGTAATCTAAGATGAAAAAAAGAGCTGTAAGACTCCAAAAATAAGCATCAAACCCTAAAAATAATAATACATATGAAGGGGTCACACTGACCTCAACTGCCATAATGGTGGACCTACTAACTGATATTTGAACTACATCTTAGACCTCATGTAGTTCTATGTGTAAGTGTGTGTGAACATGCCCTAGGTTTCTCTTGTTCTATTCATACTTTGTGTGGTAGCAAGAAATAACTGTGTATAAAATTTAATAGAATGTGTGCATGGAATAGAATAGAATTTTCCCCCCTATGAAGTGTGATGTAGATGTCCTAGCCCTTTTCCTTGAGGATGGAGCTATGTGGATGCAATTGATCTCTAATGCAATAGATAGATGCAACTCTAGATGGAGTGATTGTAGTAAGTGATGCTAGGTCCCTCATTATGGTCTCATAACTTTATTTTTATAAGGTTATCTTGATCTAATTTCATAATTAACCCCAAAAAGTCCAGCCAAAAGAAACATAAAGTTGTAAAATGGCTAGAAAGAGCCCAAAAAGTGGGGGGAAGTGCAAAACGGAATAGGGAACCCCTGGTGGAACCAGGGCACCCACGGGCACCCTAGTCGAGGCTAAAATAAGAGCAAATGAATGAAACAAACTGGTCATGTGGATGAAAAGGGCCAGTAATGAAGAAATAAAATAAAACAAGATGGCCAAAATATGGGGGTTGATTACTAATTTCTTCACTCAATAACCTTCTAAATAGTAGTATGAGACCAGGATAAATAATTTCTAAAGTGCATGATTTTGTGACTACAATTGCACTCTCATTTCATGTCCATAAATAAATTAGAGTTGTTTGACTCAAAAAAATTATCACCATATGCTAATAACATCCTTACCTGATTAAAACTTGATTTTACTATGTTTGCACACATGTTTCCCATCATTCAAACATTATCCATAATATCGATAAAAACAATGAAGGAAAATGTGTGCATAAAATTAATGTCACCCTTGTTATTTGTTTAGGCCAAATAACAATGTGAACTAGGGTGCTACAAGTAACAACCAGATTACAACCCAAGAGAGTGGTATGTGAAGGAGATGGTTACATTTATAATAACTGTCAAGGTTTTTGATTGGATGAAAATTAATTTGTTGGAAAATCAAAAGGTTGGAACTAAATACTTGCATGTTGTACACCTATTTCATAGCTCATATCATTCCTATCCAAATGATATCTGTTATATGTGCTCCATTTTATTGTCTCAATCTTGCTCGCATTATTCATGTGAATATAATTTGTAGTTAAAGGGTAAAACATATAATATGGGGAAAACCCAATATGTTCAATGTTTAAAACCCAACAATAATACTTGCTTATTGTAGCATTTTGTAGCCCCTCTTTAAGTTTTAATCTTGAGTAATTGTAGCACAGTAGGTGATACGCAAATAACCATTGATATTTGAGCCTCGATTGTTGGCTATATGAGTGAAAATAAAAAATTATTTACTACTCAGAAGTTTTAGACTGTGATTCTATAAGATTTCTTACATTTTTGAGTGAAATTTTGTCTCTGATTTACATGAGTGTTTCTACTAATAACACCATCAAAGTGTACCCTTGATGTTCAAGTCTAAAAAAGATTCCATTTTTTTATTAATTATTTTATGTCTGAATCAACTTTCACTTGTTTAAATTGTAATTACACATTCAACTATGTAAATGGGGCTGGATTAAGGGTTATGAGTTCCCTAGGAAATATATAAAGATAAATACCCACACCTAATTTGTAAAAACATTATATGTTATATTTTTTAACAATACATAATCAAGTTTAAAAATGATTATTTATCTAAACATTATAATTAAACATAAAAAATAGACACATGTTTTTTTGGAAACACATGAACTTAAATATTAGGGTTAAAAAGGATTATTTCTAAAAAATTGAATGAAGTTGATTTACGAATTTGTATCGTTATTTTCTAAAAAATATTCTCTCACAAAAAATTATTGTGTCTTATAAATCATACCTAAAGTAAAGAATGCAAAATTGACCCATAAAGATTGATCTTTACAAAATAATGTAGGCATCTTAAATAATCATACCAAATGTATAAATTCTTTAACTATTTTTTAAAAAAAAAGTCACAAAAAATAACCATTTATTTTTTTCATCTAAGGCATACTTATCAAAACAAAGACACTACCATATTGTTAATCTTATCAAATAAGTTATAATATTATATCATCATTAACAGGCGCTATCAACCGTTAATATATTACAACCATAATAATTATTGGTAGGCAGTAAACAACTTAGCATCTTAACTATTTCCACCTTAGGAAATTAATTTCCTATGGCTTAATCTAACTTTTTCAGAGAGTATTATAATGCCAATGATTTTAGACCCAAAATATCTAACCAAAAGACTAGTAAAAATTGAGACAATTTATTTTGTTTAAAACACTAAAAATTATTGAATGGTTAAGAGATTTCCAATCCATTTAAAGATGTTATAAAATTTACCTTTGTTCCAATTTCACCAGTTCCAAGATGACTTATTATAAATAACTCTAGGTCCAATAAACGTGGGTACGATAAAATAACGTAGTCCATACTATTGTTTACACCAAAAGGTGTCACTTTGGAAATAATTACATTTCTCCCATTAGGTGATTAGATAATTCAAAATAGGGATGAAGTCTCAATTGTTATCCCCATTCAACAAGTAAAAGTAAAGGAGTGAAAAGATAACTATGTTTCTAAATATGGAGGTAAATATTACTTATTCACAACTTCCTTGTCTATTATTACCTTAAGGGCACATCAACGTTAAAATAATTTAATTTCTTATATGAGGTGTCCAAACATAATCCACATGTTATATTACACAAAACCTTCATTATCCTTTGAAATTTCTCTTTCTTCCTTAATAATTTAGTTCCATAACTCCATTAAGGGGGTAATAGGTGTGGAGTCAAACAATATAGTCCTATTCATGCATTCATGAACACAAACAAAGCATCCTTATAATATTTGTGTCAAGAGTGTTTTTTCATCTTGACTAGGTACACTAATGCTTGTATTTAAATTTTCCCAAGCAGGAATAAGAATAAACTATTAACCCCCTATCGATAACTTCACCAAGAAGTAAGATGTTTAAACTAAGTCACAATCAAATTGAATTAAGTTTAACCCCAAAAAATTCATGTTAAAACAAGTTGGTATTTAAATCGCCACCATAGAGGCAAAAATATTATCTAAATGTAATAGGGTAAGTGCATGGAAATGGAGGACCAAAAGAGGGTCAAAAGTGGACACATTTTTCCTAAAAAAAAAAACTTCATCTAATAATTCAACATGCATATGCTCAAAATTTGAAAAAGTGATAAGAATAAGTACCATATATCTCGGAATCTATTTTCAAATATTATTATTATTTTTTAAAATGGTTGATATTAAGAGGGTCAAATGTGGTGCGCACACAAAGTATGTCTATTTTTGTTTCAAAAATATAAGAACCTATTATGTGTGGGTCACCCCATTTTTTTAGTTCTATAAATTATTTTTCAAATCCCTTAAGTATTAACTTGGCTAAGACCATGTACGAGGTCCCATTAGTTTTTCATAATTTTTGGATGAATATATAATATTTTATTAATTTTCAAAGAGTAAACATCCCGAAAAATGAAATATGTGTGTGTACATCCCCATAACTTTGAGAAAAATAGTCAAATTTTAGTTTTGTAATGCATGTAGAATTGTGTTTAGATGAAACATTTTTTTAAAATTTGTATGAAACAATCATAAATTATGTACAAAAATGTATGCATAGGTTTTAAAAATAAAATAAGGCACTAGTAAAAGACATTATGGACAAAAGATTTAACATAATCATATTTTAGAAAGAACTATAGCATCACCAAGGTAAAAAATCAGCTTGACATTGTAATATTTTTTTAATATTATATTATAATGCATGAGATACCAGGGTGAGCACGTGAGATTTTTTTTTTTTTTTTCAAACACGGATTTATTCATGGATTACGCAGTCCAAACGTTAGATTTGGATATCCAAGGAAAATCCAAGCCTATGGATTGGGAATTTTAAACCCAAAGAAGATGAAATGTGAGTTTGCTATAACATGAGCACGTTATAAAGTGATCACATTATAATGCACTCACATTCATATTTCCAACGTGGAATATGTCCATTTGGGAGGGATAATATGATATACCACATTGTAAATAGGAATGCGAGTGCATTATAATGAGAGTGTGTTTCGGCTTGGTAAATCTGATCTGTAACGCGCTCGTGTTATAATGCGACCTTGATTTTCGCCTGTCACATTATAGCATGACTGAGCCAAAACCCGAGCACATTATGTCTAAAATGGCCAAAAAGTAGATTTGTGTCTACTTTTTGGTCCTCCATCTTTGTGCACTCATCCAATAATGTTAAAGTGTTCTCCATAACGAGGGCTAGTAGGAAAAAAATAGATAAGGTTTTATAACATGACCTTACACCCATATCTCCTTTTAATTTTATGATTATTATATTTAAGTCACCTAAATCCCTAGTTGCCCAAGTTTTAAAAAAATTAAATCCATATTCTTTAATTTGATCCCTTGGATCAAACACATTTATAAAATTGATCTCTTAGTAACCCTAATTATTCTCTATTTCTTATTCACTTTTCTTATTTTATCTCCTATTTCTTTCATTTATTTTCCATTTGTTTCTAATGTAGTTGGTTTTTATAGGTTGTGGAGCATCCATAGGGGCAGAAGATTATTTCTCTCATGTTTATGTATTATTACTTATAAGGGTATGGTTTAAGATGCACTCAGAAGGGTATAATATATATATATATTCCAAATGGGATGAGGTTGTAAGACCATGACCAAAGTTTCACAGGTCCTTAAGGGTAGTGTTAAGGGGATAGGTTAGGGCCATACATTGGTAGCAATGGGATAAGGGAGAGAGGGGATGAGCCATGTGTAAACTAATGGAAGGGCTCGCAAGATAGAGCCATTCCTTAGTCCCTGACCCCTGGTTTATTTCCTTTTTTTAGAAAACCAATGTACACACACATACAAATGTTTTTATTTTTTTATCTTCCTTATTTTTAGAGAGAGAGAGAGAGATGTTAATATCTCCATTATGTTTTTTAAGCAATAAACTCTTATTTCCCATATTAAAATAAAACATATGACATAAAAGAATACATATACATACATGTGTTGTTATAACATATATACATACATAACTATATACGCACACAATAAAAAAATATTTGATTATGAAATTTTACAATCCAATTTGGAATTTTAAGGCTCTTTTTTATTTTCAAGACATAAATGATCCAAATATTTAGTTGATATTTAAATAAGATCCATTTGCTAATAATAAGGGCATCCATTAGACTCAGAGTTAATAATCAAAAAATACTCAAAAACCCAATCCCTTTGAAACCTAGATCAACACAACAACAATTTTATTCATCCTTTCCTATTATTGCAAGATAGATAGATTAACAATCAAGTGCAATCATTTTCAAAGATAGAAAAGTTTGGAAAAGACATTTTTTGCACTCCAAATTTGAGACACCACCTATGGATTAATAAGTATGCTTGTAAGGCTATAAGATCCACAAATACTTATTCCAAAACCACACCAAGTTCTAATTGCAATGAATATTATAATAGCTTTATAACTCTACCAAAATTCATGTTTTCTTTCAATATTACAAAAAACAACATTTCCTTTATAAACAAAATGAACTTAGTGGGTTTATATTTTCGTTTAATTCATCAAAAATAAACATTAAAAGTGTTTTCCTTTACAAACAACTATGAATAATATCCATTTTTTTTCATTGAAACAATATACCAATATTCTCCATTAAATATTCCATATTTTACTATATGTCTCATAATGATTTTCAAGAAGTAATTATACAATGAACTCTTCCCATCTCTTATATTTTAAAGTATACAAGACTTCATTAAGAAAGTTCTTTACAACCCATTACGCTATATTTTTGAAACCATAACTCCCAAACCATCTTAGAAATGAACATTTCTTTCCTTCAAAAGATTAAAAAATATTTTTTATTAGATAAGGTAAAAAGCAAGGATGGGCTCCTAGAGGCCAATACAAAATAAAAACATTGTGACTACACGAGAGAGAGCTAAAAAGAGGGATATGACCACAAGGATTTAAAAATGCTTAACTCCAATACAAGATTAGGTCCAAAAAAATAACTAACATAATAAACACCTAAACCAAAACTTTAAGAAACATAGAAAAATTCCCCAAAAGTCCGCTAAAATTTTAGGAACAAATCCATTAGTTTTCCTTGAAATTTTTGGGGGGGTTTGACACATCCTTGGTCTCAAACTTCTTACTAGTCTCCATCTTCAAATTATTCTAGAGAGGCTCCTTTTCTTCTTCATCCTCAGAATATGCCTCTGTCTCATCTTCCTCTTCATTTTCCTCCTCTGAACTGGAAAACCTCCTTTTTCGTTGCTCCTCTTCCACTACTTCCAACCGAGCACCCAAATCTGAAACCAATTTATTAAGTCCCTTGATTTCTACCCTAATACTCTTCTAGGCTAAGAAAATTTATTTGGTGGCTTCAATATCGTTAATCATACTATTCCTGACCACTGAGTTAGTCTCTTCCATGACCTGAACCACAATCTCCAAGTACTGCACTTTGTTCTTCAACATCTCAAGGCTTTGCTCATCTTCCACAAGAGCCTTTTCCTTACCCTTCGAGGGGCCAACTTCCTACTTGTCCATCCATTCCACATCATTCTCATCTCCCACTTTCTTGATACCCAAATTTCCCTCACGCATCTTAGTGATACATTCCACCAAAGTAATATCCTCCTTACCCTTGATTTGGGGGATACTTTTAACCAGGTCTGGTTTACCATTTCTAAATAGGAGTAGAATGATCCCCTCATGAATTTGGGTATCTACCTTTCCACGTTAGAAATACGTCACTGAATTTTTTAGAGAAATGAATAAAAATAAGAGGATACTAAATATTTTCTTGTGTCTTAACATGTTAAGGAATGACAAGTGATGAGTATAAATCTTGCACAATTTACCTTCTAAGGTAAGATACTTCATAATATGAAAACATATCTCCTGCCACACCCCAGGATGATGTATGAACGAGAAATGCCATCAGTGAATAAATTGACTAATTCATTTCCCATGAAAAAAGGTTATGATTTTGTGCCCACACCTGTTCATGTCCTTCAAATGTTTTAAAACTTCCATATCCATACCAGTGATTCGTGAAATGGCCTCTTTCGAAGTCTCAATTTCTATACCCCGGACCACCACTTTACCATCTTTCCATGCCCCCCCAAACTCCATAGTTATTGAGGGATCATGCCCTTGGAGCCAGGTGATATAATTACTAAAGCCCCTAATCCTGAACCAATGCCACATTAATTTGTCATCCACAATACTCCCATGACTAGACGACTCCACTCTAGTTCTATCTCCTCCCATAGTGGCAAATGGTTTTTTCCTAATACTTAACCAAATGAAGATTACAAATTTTGATGTTAAAATTACCTTTCCAAGAAAAGATAAGGCCATACACACTCACAATTTTGGAAAATGAGCCAATCAATTTCACTCACTTGTCTTAAGGTGGAGTCATTATGATTTTTCATGATGTATAAAATAATTAGTAGACTCGGGGATGACATCACCTATATGCCAGACCTCTAAATCATTATAATGAACTCCCTCATTTACAAATATATCTACACATGTGTTGGCGATACGAGGGGTTATGAGTGATAATAAAGGTTTCAGAACTTTTAAGATGTTCTTTAATAACATGAATAATATCACCCAAAGCCCAATATTGGGAATTTTTCTTGCTGGTAGAATTTATGATGAGAAGAGATTCCCCCTCAATTAGAATATGTTTTATTCCTTTTTTCCCTTGCAAGAATAGCCCCCACATTTTTTATTTTAATCCCCAAAGGGCCAAAATAAGCAAGGACCCATTCGCCTTCATGCTCCCTGATAATGTCACCTCCCCTGGCCAGACCAGGGGTTACCTTTTGAGGCCCCAAAAAAATTGAGTTTGACTCTTCCCATTTCTGGTTTTAGACCACTTAATGATAATAGAAGGAAAGGTGGCCTGTGAAGGTTTGAAGGTGAAATATTTGAGGACTTCCTCTTCTTTGTTAGAAAAATCCTTTTTAATCTTCACCTTAACGAGTTTAGAGTTTTATTTAATGGAGGAGATAAAAAAAAACTCACCTTTCTGATGTTAGCTTTCTGGTTTCTAAAGATGAGAGAATTACTTTCCTTCCATAATCTCTAGAGGAAGTGGGTGAGGGCCATCTTCCAAGATGTAATAAGGAAGGGAAACCTGAAAGGATAATCCCAGTGTATCTATTAGTCCTTAATGGAACTAGGGAAGATCCATTAATGGAATCCTCATTCTGTTAGAAAAAAGGAGTATATAAACTCTTAGATTTAGAATTGAAATTATAAAAAAAGTTGTTTATCCCTGATGAAATTAGGGGTGGGATTCATATTCTCCCATGAAACATTATTATTGGAGAAGATCCAATAATATCTAACCCATACTTTTCCCAGGTCTTCAAAGTATTGCACCACAGGTCTCCAATGCTCTTCCTCTACCAACGGCTTATTAGTAACCCCAAAAATCCCTCCAAAACTGAATTCTATTTCCTTTCCCAATATTATATTTAATACCCCTACTCAGAATCTCCCTAGAAGAAAGAAAAGAATTTCAAAAAAAGGATCCCCTAGGGAGATTGTCCTGCAGGAAGAAAGATTTAATTCTTCTAGTATTCCTTAAATATTTCCTTTTGATGATATCTATCCACATAACTTCTTCCTTTATCACCCTCCAACTTGATTTGGCCACAAGATCTTCATTCATGAGTCTCATATTATTTAACCCCAACCCCCGCCAAAAACTTTGGGTTTAGTCACTTTCTCCTAGGATACTAGAGGGGACTTTGAACTTCTCCTCAATGCCAGCCCACAGGAACCTTTTCTAGATTTTTTATAGAGGCTCGAAAATCTTAACCAGTAGCCTAAATAAATACATAACATAGATGGGAAATTCCTTGGAGATAAATTTTGAGAAATTGAGTTTTTCTTTCTTGTGAGAGGAGTATTCCCTTCAAGTAGTCATTTTTTTCTTAACTTTCTCCAACAGAATGTTCCAGATGGAAAGGATATAGTTTCTTATGGGATGAGGGGAATTCCCAGATAATAGTTTGGGAAAATTTGAATCTTGCATCCAAAAATATGGGCTAGTATCACTTGAAATTTATCATCCACATTAATGAAGAAAATAACATTTTTGTGAAAATTGACGAGTTATCTTGAGACCTCCTTGTAGTCATTCAAGATGCCCTTGAAGATAGAGGCTTCCTGGATAAAATCCTTCCCCATCAACAAATTTTCATCCATAAATTGATTAAGGTAATTATGTTGGAGAAATTTTGAAATTTTGAGACTTTGCAAGATATTCAGGGAGACTGCCTAATTACAAAGTCTACTTAAAGCCTATGCCACAATAGTGTAGAGGAAAGGGGAGAGGGGGTCACCCTGTCTGAGTCCTCTACCAGCTTGCAAGAATCCTTCTAGTTTTCCATTAACAACAACAAAGAAGATGACAGAAGAAATGCATACCATAACCATATTGATAAAGAAATCCTCGAAACCCACCTTAGTCAATATGGCCTGACAAAAGGCCCACGAAACCCTATCATAGGATTTGTGCATATCCAACTTCATAAACATAGGAGATCTTCTTGATATTTCAACAAAATGAATGGCCTCTTGGATAATCACAATGTTATCCAAAAAATTTATACCAGTAATGAAGGCCCCTTGATTAGGAGAGCTGAAATTGGAAAGAACCTTCTTGAGCCTGAAAGCTAAAATTTTAGTAATCAGTTTCTAGCTAGTGTTGCACAAGCTAATGGGTCCAAAATATTTGACATATTTGGCCCTAATCATCTTGGGGATGAGGAATAAGAAATTATTGTTCATTTTTTAAGAAGCACACAATTACTAAATAAATTCTGGATCATTTCAATGACCTCACTCTTCACCACTTCCCAAAAATTTTGGAAGAAAAAAGTTGGGAACCCATCAGGTCTAGGGGATTTATCTAGTTCCATGTCAAAAACACCAAATCTGATCTATTCATCTCCCGAAGTGAGTAAAATATCTCTATTATCGTGTTGTGATATGACATTATAGAAGACCCATAAAGCTTTATCCCAAGAATTCCTATTCAGATCTAACCTAAAAAGAAAGAATTCGTTGAAATAATTGATAATAGTTTCATTGATTTCTTTTTCATCATCAGTAAGTGATCCATCATTTCTCTTTATTTCCTTAATTTTGAGATGATTGGTCCTGGAAGTGGCAGAGAAATGAAAATACTTTGTGTTTCTATAACCCTCCTTTAACCATTTAACCCTACATTTTTGCTTCAAGTACACTTCCTCTTTAGCTATGATGTCATGATATTCAATGAGAAGAGTTTTCTCTTGAATTTTAAGCACTTAATTGAACCCATATTCTTCCATCAACTCCTCAATGGTTCGTAAATATTCCTATATTATGCTTTTAGACTGAATTTTTTTCCCAAAAATCTCCTTGTTCCAGATTCTCATGTTTTGTTTAACATCTTTCAACTTTAAGCTTAATTTAAACATCAGAACCCCATCGACTGAAACCCCCCACCATTCTTGAATTATCTTGATGATGTCTGGGTTTTTGAGCCACATTTTTTCATATCTATAGGGTCTGGTTTCCTTAGGAATAACTATACCCAACTTGAGAATGATCGGGTTATGATCATATCCAATTATGGGCAAGGTGGAAAGAGAATAGAGTTGATTAAGCATACAAGTATGACTCATCAAAAACTTGTCTAGTATAATATGAATAATATCTTATCTAGTTCTTTTGTTTAACCAAGTGAATTTGGAACCTCATAGCTCTAAATCAAAAAGATAATTATTCACCAAAAATTTAGTCGAATCATCCATATTGTTAATATAGGAAATGGTGCCCCATTTTTTTTCATTAGGGGAAAGAGGGGTGTTGAAATCTCCCCCAAAAATCCAATCACATTCCTTAAATATGATCCTACACCTTGTGATTTACCCCCAAAGAAGCCTTCTACAACCCACAGAGTTGGGAGCATAGATATTTGACACAATCTAGGACTTATTTGAAGCCAAATTAGTGAAACACAATGTTAGATGATTGGATGAAGACAGAAGCACTTTACCTTAAACTATGAGAGGATTCCAAAGGGTGGAAATGCCTCTAGATGCCCCATCTAAACTTACCCCGGCCTAAAGACCATCTTTCCAAATCGATATACTTACATTTTTAAATATTTTAGTATTCATTTTAGTTTCTTAGATAATCAAAATATCAGGTTTATATTTTCCCCTTAAGTCCTTTGTGATTCTATGCTTACTAGGGTTATTCAACCCTCTTATTTTCTAGGATAGTAGAATCATTTATTTTTTCAATGAGGAAACCTAAGGGGTTTCTGCAACCATTTATCCATATATTTATTCACAGAGGTCTCCCTTTAGGATTCAAATATTTACCCACACCTAATCTGAAATTTCTTGAAGTAAAAGGCTTGGTCCCCATCACTGGGGTAACAAGTGAAGACACTAGTTCTATAAAATCTTGTACAATACCTCCCATCAAGGGATTAAAAGCATTTGATGTCAAGATTCCTTCCTCCTATATTTGTCCAAAAGAGATTTTCTTTATCAAAGAAACCTTCTCCAAGGAAGTCTCGTGAGAAAATTTCAAAGAATAGTTACCTTCTGATTCAGATAAATACTCATCTTTCTTATGTGTTATATTTGGCAATGTAACCTCCTCATCATTCTTATTATCATTACTTTTTTTAATCCTTTCATCCTTGTTCTTTGGAGCTTCTTCTTCAGCTGCAACTTGTGTCTCTAAAACCATAGTATCCTTTGGAACATCTTGATCCCCTCTAAGTTCCTGACTAATGATTCTTCCATTTTCCCCACTTTTCTCCATTCTACATTATCTTTATTAGGAGCCATAGAGTGGGGTTTTGGACCTGTCTCCTATTTTTTCTTCTATGTTGGAAAACCTCTCTGATCATGCCCAATAGTTTTACACTTGCTACAAACAAAAGGGAATGGCAAACATACTCAAAATTTTACACCCAATCCCCAAATTTTGAAATAAAATTAATAGATTCTTCCATAATATCTTCTTGTTTCATATTGACACAAAATATTGCATGCGTTAGCCTAGTTCGAGATTTAGTGATAAGATATATCGCTATACTAACACTAATATTTCCACAAATATTACATATTCCTTTTCTTACAAAAAAGAACTAAATTTCTCAAAAATATAATATGAGAAGCCTCCCAAATTAGAGAACAACATGCTAAAAATTTGTCTAATAAGACTATTTATCTCTTCACAAGGAAATATATCTAACACCATTAGCAAGGATTGAAGAAACATGTTGCTTCAATAAGTAGAATCCTCCATATACAAGATAAGTGGCTTGGTTTTCCACCCATCCTATTGGCATCATTATATGTCATATCCAAAAATGGAGGACATGCTAGCCTCCATGCAATCCCATGAGAGAGAGAGGTTGCATGTCTCCAAGTTTCACAATAAGGGAGAAAACTCAAGGTCAAAACATACACATTCACAAACACAAAACACCCAAAATAAACCAAAAACAATGAATAAACTCCAAATTTCTACACAGAGGGGAAGAGGGGAAAGGATTCCCATTCCCAATATTTGAAAGTTCATAATTTACATTTATCTCATATGAATTCCCATACTCAAAAATTCTCATAACATCCCAAAATCCAACTCCAAGACTCCTCCTTCCCAACGTTTCTAGACCTAGGAGGGTTTTCTTGGCAAGGAAGGAATATGATTTTTCAATTGATATGAAAACCAATCTCCCTCATCATCCATATGAGGGAGAATGAAAAATGAAATAAATATCCCATCATAGCTTTCCCATCAAGCCATGTGGGTACAAGAGGGGTTTTAAACCTTCCTCCCAAAAATTTCAAGTCCATCTTAAGTGAGATGGGTAGAATCCAAGTAAAGGAACTACATGCAAAACACTATGCACCAAACACATTTGCACAAACATATATAATAATAATATTACAATCATTTTACATATGATAAAAATACAAAGAAAGAGGATGAGAGGCCTACCTCTCAGCGAAATAATCCAAATCCCAAACTCTCTAAGCTCTAACTCTTTCCTTCAAGCTCTCATCCAAACTCCTAAGTGTAAAAATGAAACCATAAGATGCATACCCATTCCAAGGTGGAGGAATAATAATAGGAATATCTATGATCCTCATTGAATGATAGAGTAACATGTTTCCCCCTATTCCTCATAAGTCCAAGATTCCTTCCAAGTCTCCATCAAGCATAAAAAAGGGTCTTAATTAGAGAATCAAAAATAAATTTAAAAAATCAAAAATAAAATCCATTCCAAATTCCTAAGAAGGATCACAAATTAAGTTAGGGTCCTAGAGCTCCCCTACTGATTGGTAAGGTCGAAAGGGTTTATTTTCATGTAATTGTGACCCCCAAAGTGAAAAAGAACCCTCCTGATTTCCATTTTTATCCTAATTTGGAGTTTGGGAAAAGTGGAAAAATAGGAAAGGTGATGGGTCCCACCCAACACATATTTAAGTGGCCCCAAACCTCATAAAATAAGATTAATAATTTAAAAAATCATTAGTACAAGTAGGGACCTTTGGGCCCCTAAAATAAATCTAAACAAGGGTTAGATAAATCTAACCAAAATGAGTTCAAAAATAACCAAAAAGAGGTTCCCAAATTATTCATGACACAAACACAAGGAGATTGATTTATCCAAAACCACTCAAAGCCAATCATGACAAGGTGAAATGATTAAAAAGGAAAGGTGAGGTTTCAACCCAGATGACCACTTGTGAAAACTTGGAGGTACAAATCTGAGTCCCACGTTCTCTTGTGTGAACCTATAACCTACACACCCAATTCACACATCATCATACCCACTCGATATAATAAACCAAGTAAAACGATACCACATACATCAAATAACTAAATCAATTATGGATAAGAAATCAAAATTTGATAATCAACTAATATCTGTAATGAGATAATTAACCAGAATGACATACATCTATAGTATATGAAAAATAGATTCCATCTAAATCAAATTATAATAACATATATCACATCATCACCATAGCTAGTAATCATAATAATTAACTAAAATAAAACACATCCATCGTATACCAAATAAAACCCAACCAAACAATATCCATAACAACATCACTAAAAATAGCAATAAAAATCACCATAATAGATTGGCACCATGTGTCTTATACATAATATGTATCACATATTTGATCCACAAAAACACCATATAATGTCCAAAATAGTGTTATATCCACATCACTAAAAAAATCAGTAAGTTGCTTCAATAATAAAATAAAGCAATAAGATGGTGGATACTACAAGTACATTACCATATTGTTGACCTTATATGAAATAATTTTTAATATTATATTATCTATGATAGGTATTATGCCCAACACTAATATATTACAATCATAATAATAATTAGAAATCGGTAAGTTCCCAACCTAGTGAAAATCCTATAAGTATAAGTTTTGTGCCTCTAATTGTTTGGAAACCTAGGCAATTGCCTAGTTTTCCTATGGTTTAATCTCCCTTGTATCTAAATTTATGAGAAGGTGCTAGCATGGAATGTTGAAAAAAATAAAAAATAAAAACATATTATTTTTGTCAAAACTTTACCACATGTTTTCGACACCAAATTTGGGTCAAAATCCCCTTGGTCCCCTTTAATTAATCAACGCAACGCATATACCTAGCCATACTCCCCTTTCACACATGAATATTAATTTAATCACTTATAATTGAATTAATATTCATCTTCACATTATTAATTAATTTAATTAAGTTAATTTACACCTCACCTAGCCACATCAACTAAACACCTCGCCATGGACTTATTCCTCACCTATTGATTAACTAAAACCAAGTCTCTACTTATCTTAACCAACTGGGACTCTTTCAAACCCTAAAATTAAACTCTCATTCCTTCTCCAACAACACTCCCACTTATCTAAGTGCCAACCCTCACTTGAGACCGGGATTAGCAATTAATATCATACAAAAAATAGTAATATCAGGCTATTTTTGGTAACTTGGACTAATTCTTCCTAACCGACCCCAGTTTTCTCTCAGTCGGCACCAGTTTTTGAACCGCCATCGGTTACCCTTAAATATGGGTTTCTAACTCTTTATATGGGTTAGATCAAATTCATTCTTACACAAAACTTTGGAATTTGAATCTCCAGCAATCAGGCTCCCAATGACGAACCAGAGTACATCACACTTCCACCAACAACTGATCATCATGTCCACATCTCCAAACTGACATGATAGAGAACACATGCATTGTTACCATTGTACTGGATACAATACATTTCTCAACCAAATGATCAAAAATTCCTACCAAATTTAGATCTATAAAGTTTATCAAATAAGTAAATCATTCTTACTTTTTAATCTTGTGTGTTTGATCTTAATCATTTCATTTACGGTTTTTATTTGAATTCTCTCTATCTCGTTACCAACTTCTACCCATTTATCACATTTTCTACCATATAGATCCATTTCACCTATCCTATCACCCTATGTACTTTCTTAATTCTTAATCAACACCTTTCCATCCTTCCTAGAACCTCCTTAACTCTCTGTGGAATTACAGAGAGGTCTAAACTCTCGTTGTTAATATTTTAACCAAATTGCCCCTACCAACACTGGTTAGCTAATCGGTGTTGGTCTATCTCCTATAAAGGCATCATTCAAAAAACTGATAATGATCTTTGAGACTGGAAAATTTTCCTATAACAACAAGTTAACAACTTCCCCAAAACAACCCAAAACCTTGCCTAATTTCACTCAAACCTCACCTACAGCCTGTGCTACAACTGTAGACCTAAACCAACCAATTAATCATCCAGATTTAATTCTAACCATTTCCTGTTGAGTTAGATTCACTTGTTGTATGTTAATAGGAGATACCTAAATATTATCAACTACAATATAAACGATTATTTCTTACATTAAGTTGTATTAAATAGATGATTGACATCCATTCGAGGAAGTGTCATGCTTCCTAGATCTAGCCTTGTTAGGAAGTCCTCCAACTCTTGTTATTTAATAATATTTGGTGGTCTTGTTGTGTTTCTTATACAAGTCATTCCTTCTCTCCAAAGGGAAGCTCTCTATAACTATTCTGATTTAACATCTACAATGCACGCAACACCTTCTACCATCTACATAACACATGTATTCATCCTACGCCCATTACCTACTTATCTTTTTTTATCACATTACTTTGAGATGAAACATTTTGGCACTCTTGGTGGGACCCTATCATTTGGGTTCTTTTGCATTGTTCATTCTTAGGGAATATTTTGGTATCTATTTCCTTTCAAAAGAATTCACATTAAAATTTCTCCCTGGGAACATTCTTCTTCTTCTACTTATTTAAGTGAAATTAGTATTTTGGGTTAAAAATAACACTTCTTTTTATTTTGTATTGCATTAGTGAAAGACATACTCTCTGCCTATTCATTATTGATCTCATCGAATTTCACTTTCAATTTGGGCTTAAAAATATATGCATTTCATCTTTGTGTATGTTGCATTTAGCTCACTTAATTTTTTTTGCAGCCTATATGTTGGAGTTCATGACTAACTAATGGTTGGCAGGAATTAAGCATACCTCACTTCTTACACACACATCCCAAATCGAATCACTTGAACAAATTACACACTTCTTAAACATCTTCCTTCCCACAAATTATTGTTAACGACTTATAATCATATTAGCAGTGGATCCAGCTGGTGTTCTAGCTAGTCATCATATCATAGTAGAGCCTCATGTAATGTGAAGTATATATTGGGGACACCAAGAAAAAAATTACCTAAAACCATCCATAGATAGCTAGTTTCTTCTAGGGTACCCTCATTGACCAAAAACACTATTCTACTTACAGTCAGTTCTAAATGGCATAAGCCACACAACATAAACTATACAACATAAGATTGTTTTTTTTTAGATTTTGATTGATTTGTTTTGAGGTGTGAGGTCGTTTCATCTTATTTTTCTTATCCTTCATGTCCCTCTATCACAACTGGCGTATTCCACATTATTTTGGGCGTGTTAGGGCTAATCACTGGCATACTTAGTTACTGGGTTGGTATTTTCAATTGACTTAATTACCAAAAAATTCAAATTTTCATCTCCTCGCAAGATTTCACAGTAACCAGTATTGGTCTAACGATCGACATTGGTTACCTCTTCATACCGGCATCAGTTTACTGACCAACATCAGTTCCCTGTTATTTTGGTTATTTCTCCCAAAACAATGTTTAATTCACAAACAAACATTATATGTGACTTGTTATGTCACGTCATCATATTTCTAAGTCTCTGGTATCATTTTCAGAGTATAGTTTCTCTTGATTTTCACGTCTTCATCTCCAGATTTTAAATCTACCACTTATTTGTAGTAACCAACATTGGTCCAATGACTGGCATTGGTTACCCCTCTCTACTATAATCGGTGAGCACACCAACATCAGTCTCTGTGTTTTTATTTTTCTATCTAAAAAATGATCAAATTCCACTTTCCATATTTCTTCTGATATCCTTTTCTATCTTTTTGTACCATCTGCAAAACTCATATTACTTATTCTACCACCATTCACATGGTTTTGATTTGTAGACAAACTAATGCTCTTGTTTTTATGCTAGTTGTTAACCACTACCACCTAGTCCTTCACCACCTTCGATTTCTTCACCCATGGACCCCACCTCACCTATTTCTATACATGTAGGTGATGATTATTTTCCAAAAATCCTTTACCATAGTCCCTCATCCTTATATAATTATCTATCTCATTCATCTACCCATGACTTTTCAGGGTAGCTTATCTATGGTATGCTTATATCCATCCCTCCTGCTTTGGCCCCAACTTCCGTATCAGCCACCACTAGTGTAGAGGTACCTACTTCCACCTTACAACTTGTCATTTCTCATATCACTCCCACATCTTCTATATCTACCATTCCTACAACACCTATCACATTTTCTACATCCACCTCGCCATCATCTACAATCCCTAGTGTAGGGATTTCCACTTGATCAATTCCTATTACCTCACAACCTCCAATTGCATTGACCCCATTTCAGAGTTTGGTCATGTCTATGCCTACTACTCTACCACCTATTTCCATGAGGGTTTCTACACACATTACTCCCACCTATATCTTATCTTATCCACCACCCATCACCTACACTTCCCACTCAAGGTATATGCCATCATCATCTACCATAACTTATATCCCCCCTTCTCAATTTTCTTACTTGACACCTCTATATAAAGGTGTCCCTTTTATGTCCTATTGATTATATCCACCCTCCTTATACTACTAGAGGTGCACCTCAACCAAATATGACTAATGATTTGATCAAGATGATGGTGGAAAAGATGCAGATCCTAGAAGCATCTGTTTTAGGCTCCCACAATTATCTAACTTACAACAAGATTTGTAATGATCCTATTCACCCTTATATTCTGATTCATCCTTATCCCACACATTGGAAAATGCTAAAATTTAACTGATTTAATAGAAAGGAAGATCTACAACATCATTTATGATCTCTTAAACATGTATAGTGCTTTTCCTATGCACTCTATCTTCTCATTCAATCAATTAGCCAAATAATTTCTTGATCATTTCTCCATTAACATTGTCAAGAAGGTTATAGTGAACGAATTGTATTAGTTATGCCAATATGAGGATGATTCTATCAAATATTTTGTTGCATGTTGGCAAAAACTTATTAATCAACTCACTTTCTAATTTCCTCAAACTGAATTAATAGAGTTGTTTACTAGAGCTTGTGCTAGACATATCTCCCCAACTTTCCAAGTTTAAATTTTCTGAACATTCGATGAGGCATTCACCATGGCACAAAAACTTGAACTTCATGCTATCGAAGAGAAGAATCTACAATTACGTAGAAAAAGCACTTCAATTAAATCCAATGACACCTCTTCTTATTCTAAACCACAAAATAAATATTCTAAAGTGAAAGGATTTGCCAATGAATTGGTTTTAAAATCTAACCCTTCTCATCCATCAAAGCAATCAAAACCTTCTTCTAATATTTCTCTTGTTCAGACCTTCTAGTTCAAGTGGGAACAATGAAAAATATACTACCATTGGAGAACCTTACTCCTTAGTTTTTGAAAAGCTTCTAAAAGATGGAGCCATCACCCTTTCCACCAATAAAAACACATCTTGGTTTTGACTCTTCCCGTTATTTTACATCATGGTATACAGGAGAATAGTTACTTCAATTATCACTGTGTTAGAGATCATAGTAACGATAATTGTATAAATTTCAAAAACATCATCCAAGAAATGTTGGATAATGGATATCTTTTCTTAGATAACCCCAATAAACTAGCTAACCAAAACGTCAATATCTTCAGGAAGTCATTTCCAAATCATACCCCTTCATCTAACCAAGCTAGCAAAACCTCAACTAATGATACCAACATTCGAGGGGTTCATGTTGTTTTTTATATCATATCGGCTCTTTTTTCTCAATTTCCTCCTATCCCATCTATTGAGGAAATTCTTTCATGAGCTCCTCCACCCACAAAGGAACCTATTTCATCCGCTCCTTCACTCACGGAGGAGTCCACCTACTCTTTAGATGCATCTACCTCACTCATCTCAACACATGTCGATAAAAAAACATTACCCATTATTCTACCCATGGAAGATCCCAACTTACTCTCTTATTCACCAAAGGAAGATCCTATTAAATCAACCTTTCCTCCTCTGGCCATAGAGGACCCGCTAGTGGCATCTCTTTTTGTTGGTGACAATTCTCCACTGGCTTTTAAAGATCATATTTATTTTCTATTGTCTCTTCTACCCATAGAGTCTGAAGCCAACCATTTCCCTGTCTCATAGACATTATTTACAGGGATTGCTACCAAATAGAAGTAATCCACCTCTAGTTCTGTGTCATTCTCACATTTGGCTGACAGCTTGGATTATGTCAACTATTCATTACTTTGGGGATGATTTTGACTTCTTGTCCCGAATCAAATGCAAATGTCATCCGTGGACACTTTAACAATTTATCCTACAGTGTTCAAGACCATTAAATCCATTACACATGATCTAGTTATAGTATCCTCTTTTGCATCATCTTCACCTACACCCAAACCTTATCATTACCCCAAAAACCACTTGCACCCTAACCTCTACGTACACCTATACCTGTATCTTCACCCCAAGCTATCACTACACTAGGGGTCATGATGACACCAATTTTAGCCCATCCTCCCATTAATATTGATTTAGCCACATACTCCCAAAACTATCGCTAGGCCTATCCCCCTACCTAAGAGGAAAACCCAACCTTCTAGACCTCATACACCAATTTCTTCCAATTCTCCTCTCTCACCTTCACCACTTCAATCCATATTAGGTATTCATCCATTAACCCTGGTCAAACAACCTCCTTCCCCCAGTAAACTTAAAATGAAACAGTTTAGATCCTCTCCACAATATTCTACCCCACCCAAACCTTCTGCATTACCTACGTCTTTTCTATCTCCCATACTTACTCCACTTCCCATGCCTTTCTCATTACCCATGCCTTTACCCTCTCTTTAAGCTACATGGCCCATATTGTATCCTACCACTACCTTCACCACACCTCCACTCTCACCATGGTTAACCCATCCCCTTCCATCTTTTGCATTCCCTTCTACCTCGTGCACTCCCCCAACACCTTTTCCCAAGCAGAAGCAACCTAATCCCACAACCATACCACCTACCAAAAGGGTAGTTAAACCTAATCAACCTCAAACTCCACCTCCAGCAGTACCCCTTCCACAGAAGTCACCCAAACCTACATCTAAATGAACTTGCCTCTAATATTACTCCTTCCACAAAATTCACCCAAACCTCCATCTAAACCCACTCTCACTTCTCTTTGTGATCCCTTGGCAAGGTCTTACGCTACCATCCTTTCTCACCTTTTAGAAACCTTGGTCATCATATTGTCACTTCTCAAGCCTTATGACTCACTCAAACCTAAACTAGAAGGGTTTGACAGTACCAATATTTGTGCCTATCATTGTGTTCTAGGACATGATGTTTAAGATTGTAAGGCCCTTAAGAATATTTTTCTTCAATTGTGTTCTCCCGAAGAGCTCTTGGAAGAAGATGACATTTTGGATGAAGCTCCCATTCCGCCCTCACCTATTGCCATGTAGCCTTGCCCCATCTCTATTTAATAACACTAACCTCCATCTCTGTAGCCCTCTTTTCCTCCTCCAACCTTTGAGATCAATATGGTCCAGATTAGGGTACTCCCCAAACCCCCTCCAAAATGCCAATGTGCCATACTTATTTCATAGGATTCTTATCTTGTACTAGGTTTTTTCCTTCTTGTCATTATACCTTTCATGATTCATCTCCATTTCTTCCTCATATTAACATGGTTTAAGTTTCTACTCATGCACAAAAGGAAAAAGGAAAAGAGAAGATAGAAAAACCATCCATTACACCTTTACCAAAAATTCCATCTGCACCTGCACCAAAAATCATCATCCATGGGCTGATATATCCCATTTCTGACGAAGTCACACATCATAGCATGATTAAAAAAAATGCACCAATCTCCTCTCAAAATGTATTTGTATGACCTTGTCCAAACCTCTAAGTCTCATCATCGGGTCCTCATCAAGGTCCTACATTCTATTAAGGTTCTACCTAATGACCCCACACCAATCACTACTATTATCACTCCACATCATGTGGCCACTCTCACCACTTCACCTCCATCTTCTACTCCCACCACCATTCATCAAGTCTCTAATATTATTATTTTTTTGACAAAGAGATTGTACCTCTCCTATCTGATGATCCTGACCCCACCTTATTCATTTCCATATATATTCATAATACATTCATTTAACATGTTATAATTGATGGAGGTGCCAGTATGAACATCATTTCTTCCCATGATTACAATCAAATGTGCCCTCCTACCAATTGCATGCTTAATAGCCAAGTTATGTTGCATTCATTTAATGATCACATGACTTCTACCCTTGGCACCATCATTCTCCACATTCATGTGGGCCGTCGTACCATTCTTGAATTATTATATGTCTTAGAGAGGGAATTTAAATACAATAGGATTCTTGGATGACCTTGGATTCATGCCATGGGTTGTGTCCCTTCAATCTTACACCATGGTTTAAATTTGGAACATGAAGGGTACAACTACACCATTCAGGTGGATCCCTCACCGTTCAAAACCTGCAACATGATCAATCAACCTAATGATTTCCTGTATACCAGTTAAGGCATATACCACAACTACCACTTCTTCTTCAGCCGATACCTCATCTACCACTACTTGCCACTTCCTTCATCCCCTTTCTCATCCACCACTTATGCCACTACATCTTCCACAACCAACTCCTCTATTCCCACTACCACTATAGCTTTTGTAGTTGGTCCATCAGCTAGCCCATCTATTTCTCAAACAATGGATTCTTTTTCTTCTCGGGCTCCTAGTGATTCTTCCATTCCTGGTAACTAAATACAAACTTTTGACCCCTTGGTAGGTGTTTTTCAATACCTTACCTTAGGGGAGTATCACCTCTATAAACATCAATACCTTCCTTACTCCTCAATAATATGGGAGCCTCCATCAATACCCACATTAAAACCATCATCTAGGTGAGGTCTTTCCATACCATCTACCCCATCTTTGCACCAACTTGACATATAGGGGACTTCGTGCTTCTTCATATACTCTAGAACCACCTACTCAAACCCATCCATTCTCATCTGATTTCCAATACCTCACCAGTCTCTGCTTCACCCACACATTCCTTTATTGATGTGCTTGGAAAGGATTTTGATTTTGTCCTTACAAACAGGGTCATCACACAGTCACACATTACACCACTCGTAAATAGAAGGACCACATGCGGTCTTCAATTTTCTGAGGAACCTTCTTCTAAGAAATCCTGTATAGACCTTATAGAGGAAGGGTACACCTTCTCTACCTCATTCACCTACCCTACCACCTTCACCTACAGAGTCTATGGATCCAGAATCAATCCCTCAACTTTATTTCTTTGTGAAAATTTTTTCCTTGGGACCTCTGACCTATTAGCATGATGGTGAGGCTCCCTCTTCTCTTCCCTTCCTATATCCTGACATGATCAAGGATGATACACCTTCTATGAACATTGTTCAATGTCAAGACGATGCCTTCATTCTCACCTATCTAGGTGAAGAGGATTCCTATATCAACTGGTTGTTACCTTCTGAGACTCAAGCCATGTTGAATGAATCGACCATAGATATCAACATTCACACTCAGAATGATCCCCACATTCTTAAGATAGGAAAATCTTTAGACTCTATTTAACAAGAAATCCTTCGCCTTATTATCCTCAAACAAATGGCCAAGCCAAATTGACTAAAAAAAATCATACGAAAATTCTTATGAAAGTGGTTGATGACACTGGTAAGGATTGGCACATGCATATTCCTTTTTCCTTATATGCTTATCGCACTAGTATTCACACATTAACCACTGCCACACCTTTCTCTTATGTCTACGGTATAGAGGTTGTTGTGCCTCTCGAAGTCCAAATTCCATCTCTTTGTATCTCACTCAAATACATGCTCAATGATGATAAATTTCACTAGGACCATTTGGCCTAACTTGAGATTTTATGCAAACACCATTTAAATGCTCTCGATGACCTTCAAATCTACCAAAAACATATCAAATGTGCCTATGACAAACATGTCCATGAATGAACCTTCAAGGTTAGCGACCTTGTCTTGAAGGAAAATCAACATGTAACCAAAGCAGAGAAAAGTAAATGGGGAAATTTTTCTCCTAATTGGCTTGGAACCTATATTGTCACTCATACTTATGGATCAGATGCTTATCATTTATCTTCTCTCGAAGGTAAACCCAAGCTCGAGCCCCTCAACGCCTTGCATTTTTTACCATTCTACTATTGAATCAAGTACTATATCACCTTTTGTTTATTACACACTCATCCCTTGAGTAACCATTCCTTTCATCTACCTCTTTTAAGGACCAAGGAATAAACCACAATTGTGTGATTACCCATCACCTTTCAGCCCTGTCTTTAATATGAGTACTGTGACTCTATTCCTGACATAATTCTCATGGATACTTTTCATCCTTTTTAGGATAGAATCCCATGGTATTTTTTCACTTAAAATATCTCTTTTATAGCTAACCTCTGCATGTTATGGTTTTTCCTTCATGAAAGAAGCCTATACTCCTTTATAGTCTTCTCCATGACCTAAAAGTCCAAAAACTTCAAAAGTAATATATGGGATTTTCAAATTCAAATCCTTGAGTCAAAATTCTTGTAAATAGATAACTCCCTCAAAAAGGACATCTATATTTCTATCTTATTTCTATAAATAGACTACTCCCTCGAAGGAAAACTATATAAAGCTAGCCCTATTGTACATAGTCTATCCAAAAAATAGACTATTTCTGTAAAAATAAAATAAAAAATATTTTGAAGCTTTCCACATCGATTAGCTTCACGAAGAACTAAATGAGATATTATATTCATCCCACATATACTTCCTACATATATCAGTCTATAAAACAAAAGAAAAAATAAAATAAAATAAATTAAGAAAAATATAATTTTCTCGTCATGGACTTGCCTATTCTGGTTTTGGGTATCTTACAGAAGAGGCATGTTGTCTCACAAAAAGGTTATGCTAAAAAAAAATTCCACCTCACCCTCGTTTATTTTCTTATTTTTTTTTACCTACTCAAGGGACGTGGTACACATGTGGCACTTTGTGATCATATGACTTCATTCACCCTTAGAAAGTTCAATCATGCAATGCCTTTAGAGGGCTTAAGTTCATAACCCTATCTTTGGTATGCTCATAATGGTTCTTCCCACTCATGGAGCATTTCACCTCTTTTAACATTTTCCTCTTTTCTTACTTATCGATTCTTCTACACATGATAAGACCTTCAAAATTTAGTTTATGGGATTTATTCTTCTTTCACTTCCATTTACATTCATCATCTACTTCAATCAACTCACCTAGACTCAACCATGTGTAACCAACCTAGACACAACCATGCCTAAATTACCTTTCCCATTTACCTATACCTAACCTAAACTCACCAACCTACTCACCTACCTCATCTTATTCTTCCCTATCGTCTGGGAGAACTACATCTGTCTGAGGCACCTTTTTGTCAGGGCTATGTAGGAAGCACTCCGAGGGCATGGGGCCCTAAGAGGTTATCTCAAAAACTCTTTCCCCTAGCAATTCCCCTCCCCCCCCCCGTTACACACACATACTAACCTAGTTAGTTTCCATCTACACAATAACTTGGAAATGAATGTTTCACAAAACATAGGTTGTTTCAACATACCTACCATGCTACAACATCAATCACATCATACCTGAATAATCTATATTTCCATTATATCAATTGTGTTGGAATTAAACCAAACCATACCTACAACAAATAATTTCCATAAAAACAGTACCTTGAGAATTTTTTATTTAACCATGCCTTAATCAAACTCAACCATGCCTAAAAACCAACTAACTTCCACGAAACCAATATCTTGACAATCCATAATGACTCAACCATGCCTAACACAACCTAATTTCCATACCAATAATGCTTAGAGATTTTTTGACTCCATCATGCCTACACCTTCTAAATTCATACTAACTCCACTATGCCTAACTCTGACTCCACCATTCCTAACTGTGACTCAACCATACCTAACTCACCTAGTTTCCATAATAACAATACAATGAATGAAACAAAGTACATCATCAGTGCAATATCATCATCAACTATATAAAGGGAGTGTCTGTGTATCAATACATATATACATATGTATGAATAATAACAACATCTCAAAAACACCCATACCAACCCTACATATTTTGACACTCAAGTTCACTTACTCCCTATACCTTGTGATGACGCTACTTGTGTTGTTTAGCCTAATGACCTTGCCTTGCCTAATGTCATGTTGTTTATCCTAACCAAACCTTTTGGTGGAACACACCTAAAGCCCATTCCTACACCTAGCCTAGTTGTGTTTCAGTATTGTATCCTATACCTTGGATACCTATATGACATCAACCTTGTTTGGATAATCCTATCAACCTTTGTCGAAGTAGAGTTTGGGATCTCTTCATCCTAGTACCTTATCACATTCTATACGTGTGCATGCATTTGAACACCCCCACCTATTACCCATACCGATATCATCACTACCTACACACCAACCACCCTCATTTTTCATCACTTATCATTTTATCAAACCACTCACCGACTTAGCCTAAATTTTCATCAGTTCCTAGTTTTAGTGGGATCACCTCCATCCATACTTGGGGCAACCTATCCTTCACTCATACCTAGGATAATGACTTCCTATTTTTTTCAGCATCACTTAATACAAGCTACATGACAAAAGGGCCAAATATACACAAAAAATTTGGGTCAAACTCTCCTTGGACCCTTTCAATTAATCAATGCAATGTATATACCTAGCCATACTCCCCTTTCACACCTGGATATTAATTTAATACTTTATAATTGAATTAAAATTCATCCTCACATTATTACTTAATTTAATTATTTTAATTAAGTTAATTTACACCTCACCTAACCACATCACCTAAACACCTCACTATGGACTTATTCCTATCCTATTGATTAACTAGGACTAATTCTCTACTTATCTTAACCAAATGGGACTGTTTCAAACTCTAAAATTAAAGTCCTATTCCTTCTCCAAGAACACTCCGACTTATCTAAGATCCAAACCTCACTTAAGACTAGGATTAGGAATCAAGATCATTTGAAAAATAGTAAAGATCAAGCTATTTTTAGTAACTTGGACTAATTATCCTTAACTTACACCAGTTTTCCCTCAGCCGGTGTTAGTCGCCTAACCACCATCGATTACCCTTAGATAGGATTTTCCAAATATTTGAATGTGTTGGACCAAATTCATTATTACAGACAAATTTGGTATTTGATTCTCCATTAATCAAGATTCCCGATGACAAACCAAAGAACATCACAATTACACCAGCAACCAATCATCATGTCCACATCTCCAAACTTACACAGAAAAACACACAAGCACTTCTACCATTACAATGAATATAATACATTTCTCCTCCAACTGATCAACCATTCCTACCACATTCGTATTTTTAAAGTTTATTAGATAAGTAAATCATTCTTACTTGTTAAGCTTGTGTGTTTTATCTTAATCATTTGATTTACTACTTTCACTTAAATTTTCTTTGTCTCGTTACCACTTTCCATCCATTTATCACATTTTTTACCAACCAGAGCAATTTCACCTAACCTATCACCCTCTGTACCTTGTTGAGTATTAATCAACACCTTTCCATCCTTCCTCAAACCTCCTCAACTCTTTGTGTAATCACAGAGAGGCCCAAACTCCCGTTTTTAATATTTTAACCAAATTACCCCTAGCGACATTAGTTAGCTAACCGGTGTTGGTCTATTTCCTATACTGGCATCGGTCAACCAACTGATACTGGTCTCTGAGACTTTTAATTTTTCCTATAACAACGATTTAACAACTTCCCCAAAAAATCCCAAAACCTTGCCTAATTTTACTCAGACCTCACCTACAGCCTCTGCAAAACCTGCAGACCCAAACCCACCCATTAATCATCCAAATTTAATTCTAACCATTTCATGTTGAGTTAAATTCACTTTTTGTATGTTAATAGAAGATACCTAGATCTTATCAACTATAATATGAACTTTTATTTCTTATATTAAGTTTTAATAAATAAAGGATTGACATCCATTTGAGGAAGCATCACGCTTCCTGAATCTAGCCTTACTAGGCAGTCTTCTGACTCTTTCTATTTAATACTATTTGGTGGTCTTGTTGTGTTTCTTATATAGGTAATTCCTCCTAGCCAAAGGGAATCTCTCTACAACTTATTTGATTTAACGTCTACAATGCGTGCAATGCCTTCTACCATCTACATTACACAGGTATTCCTCCTACGCCCATTACATACTTATCTATTTTATCATATTAATTTAAGGGGAAACACGTGTATTCCTTATGATAAAATTTTGTCAAGCATATATTTTTACCTTAGGGGGTTTGGTTTGTTACTTCAAGGGGTTAAAATTTTCTCAACCTTAGTATGGAGGGGTTTTCAAGATACACGTGGGATGTGATAGATGAATGATGTTTTACGCTCCGTAACAAATGAACTAGTCTTATTTTCCCTATAATTAAGCCTAAAAATCAAAGACACTTACACAAAATAGAGTTAGTAAAATAGGGTGGGTAGGTTACCTAGAAAAGGAAAGTTCCCATAACTCAAGGTACTTCCTTACATAAACGTCAACCTGATTTCAAAACACTTAAGTCTATCGATGAGGAAATGAGTACAATGTACGATAGATGAAAAATGTGATTTATTGTTTATCACTTATTTAGCTTAATACATACATCAAATAATAATAATGAAATGTAAAACAACAAGTTAGAATCTAAAGTCGGTGGCTAGGTTCTCTGAAAAGTTTGAGCCTCCAGGATAGGATAAGTCTTCATCCTTGGTGAAGTAGATATCAGGTTTAGAGATGTAATATTCCATGAAGAATTCAAAGATCTTCTGCTTCATATTGTATAGGTGTGAAAGATAAAAATAATTGTATGGAAAGTTGACATTTCTTTTGATGTAAGTTTTAGATTTGGTGTGGGTATCCTCGGGGATGTTCATGCCTACAACTTAGTTGTATTCATACTATGTGAGGTAAGCTTGGATCCTTTGAACCTCGTAGTGGGAAAACAACTTGATGTTTTGTAGGATATCATATTCCTCCTAATACAAGGGGTGTCAAAAAATTGGTAGTGAATCAATACTGGTAATGGGATGACTAGTACCTGATATGGCCATCTAAAAAATCTATCTTGGCACACAGATTAGAAAGAAAAAAATCCTAAAGTAATTGATAACCACTTCTAATGAAATAGGATTATTAATTTTTGACAGAAAACAAAGGAATTACACGTATTTATGTGAAATACTAAAATAACTAAAAAATTAAATAATCTGAGCGTCTAAGATGAAACTATCATCTATTGAATCACAAAAAAAGTAATTAATAATATAATTAGACTATTCCAGAATGAAAACATAATGAAAGACAATAAAAATGAACCTTTGTATGATAAATGATGATGACAGACTGGTTATGTATGTTCCTGGATGGCGAAAGAGCCTTCAAAAAAATCCAAAAATTCTTGAAAGAATGTGTTAGATGTTAAATGGTGTGGTTGGGATCCTGGTAACATTTCTTGAATACCTGAGAAGAGTTGATAATGTTATGGTTTGTTAAGATGGTTGCGAATGGTCATGAATTCCTTTCAAAATCCCAAAATCCACCTACAAAGAGGCTTAAGAATTTGTTTATATAGATCACCGATAACCAGGATAATCACCAACGATTTTGGATAATTCAAGTTAGGGGATAAAAAGAGTCATTTTCTTGCCATTTTGAACTTGATTTGTAAAGGATTTCGAGAGAGTTTGGGATACTTATATAGATGAAATTGAATTAGGACAAAGTTGGTTGGGTAAATTTGGAGGTGTTTTTAGAAGGTTTCTAATTTAACATAGTTCTCACTAGTTAGGGGTGGAAAGTAGTTATAGGGATAAGTTAGAGGTGGTTAGATTATATTTATGGAAGGTTGCTAAATTAACTAGTTACAACTAGTGAGTGTGGATGAGTTCACATGGTGAGTGTGAGGGTGAGGTTTGAAGGGTGTAATTAACTTAATTAATTATTTTAGGGATAGGAATGTGGGTAACGTGAGTATTTAATTAAATGGTAAAAGTGGATGACCTAGGTCATGGAATTTTGTGAGTGGCACATTTTAATTGTTTTGACAATCGTGAATGGGTTTAGATATTGAAGGTGAGAGAGTGTATATTTTGGGTGTCTACATTTGCCCCTGTTTTTCCAACTATTTTTGGAAAATCATTAGAAAAACATGATGAGAAGGTTTGTTTGTATGGGTGTTTCTACTGCAACATAATACAGTGAACACTAGTGTGTTTTATTTCAAAGGCTTCCCCAGTAGAAGCGAGGTATAGAATGGCTTACCGGGGATTCAATTAATAGAGTGACCAAAGTGTTTGATGTCTGTAGACATATGATCCTTGCGGGGCTAACTGACGAATGGGAAATCCAAGTGATGTGGGCTAAAGGGATCATGTCCCATAGAAAAATGGTGAATCCCAATTTTGACTATGTTTGTTTGATTCAAAATTTCAGCGGCTAAGATCCATTCAAAACATGACACACTTGTGTAAAAGTTAAAATGGCATGGCTTAGGGAAATATGGGCATGTATGCTTAAATGGAGTAAATTATTGGTGATTAGTGCAATCATTGACAATTGTATCATGTAAAAATGAGGGGCTACAAATATCCCAAAAGGAGTGTTGTTTTACCACGTTGCAACTGTGGTAAAAAAAATCACATAGCCAGTGTTTGGCATGAAAAAAGTGTTTTGGTATGGAAATTTGATAAGATGGCATCCTCAAACAGAAAACACAAGCCTTCGATGGTCGAGGTAGGCTTATAATCCATTTGTGTATTTTTTTTTTGTGAAATTTTGAGTGTTAAGTGTTTTTTGGTATTCGTTTCCATATTGGGTGGTGCGGATGCCCTAATTTTGAGTTATAGGAATTTTCGGTGATTCCTCAAATCACCCACAATTGAGGTGAATCGCCAGCGATTCACTTGTGACAAAAAATAGTTTGTATGTTAAATAGAAGGGCATGGCTTTTGATGAATGTTTTTAAATTTGTAGAATTTTTATGGTTTCCATTGATGTTAGATGTATATTTGGATGTCGATATTGATGTTGATATTATAATGTCACTTTTTGTTAATATATTTTGGACAATAAATTTGGCGTCTAAATACTCATAATTAATGATATTTATGTGATAATACTAATGTTCATCTCTTTTGCTTGTGTTTTGTAGGTGGATGCACAATTGACTATCTGTGATCATATACCATTGATGTTGGATGATGTGAGGGAAGACTTGTAAGTTTATGATTGGGAGCATCTTGAGGCAATGGGTTTTAGTGGTATGAGGTTTCATAGATGGGTTCATAGATGCCGCAGTTTGATATTGGTGTCGTTAGAGATGTGGAATCCTTCCACCAATACTTTTTGTCTTCCTATAGGGGATATGACCATTACCCTTGATAATGTTCAACCTATTACAAGACTACCGGTTTGCGGACATGATATTCATTGTATTATTGAGGATGAGAGAACATAAACTATGCAGAGATTATATAGAGAGAATGCTTGGGATGTGAGGTACCCATCAGGAGCATTTGATTACCAGGCGTTATATGATAGCTATTTCATGTTTTTTTTTTGCCATATTTAGGAGTTGATTGGTTTCCTTGGATGCTTATCGGTGTTGTTGTTGAGATAATAGAGCACTATATAGTGTTTTAAATGGGAACCTACTTTACTGACACAAATAGTCAGAGAGCTTTGGGCATGGATGAACCACAAGTGTTATGGTATTGATGTTGTATATTTTTTACAGTGTTGAGCACATGAGCACATTGTGATTGCTTGTCCATTTGTTCTACCTTCTGATATTGAGGTTATAAATCTTTGCTTTATGAGATGAATCCAAAATCTAGTTCGAGCCCGAAAGGCCATGGGGCCTGGTTATTATAGAGACTTGGTGTCATGATTATAAATATAAGATGTGGTGTGGAGACCATACCTAGATTTCCATGATTGGCCTGTGTTTCCTTAGGATTTTATATGATTACAAAATGATATTTGGATACAGGGTTGTAGGGATTGAGAGGATGACCTCCTACATTTCAGTCGTGTTAGGAGGTAGTTTGGACTGACCCATGGCATACCCAAGGATCTTATGCAGTACAGGCGGGGAAGACGGGGATACCGAGACTCTGAGAGCTATTGTAGTGAAGCCCACAATTATTGATGAACAACAGGGGGCTATGGGCCCTGACAATGAGGAATAATAAGGTTCTAATTAATGATGTGGGGGTGACTCCAGATTTTACTACATGGTGGGCCTGATCACCGAGGAACTTTTATCAGGCTAGGGAAGTGGAGAGAGTAGCACAAATAGTCAGACGATTACGTGCTCAAGTGGCAGGAGGACTGCATCTACTAGAGGATGAGAGGGGTAAGGGTGATGATGTTATAGTTGTGTCTATTGCAGTAGTGACGACCAAGAATGCCATAATAAAGAGAGAGAGGGACGCAGATTAGATAAAGCATGATGACATTTTGGGATTCCGGGATACCCTCATCACAGTGAGAGATGGACTAATTGTTGAGTGAGATAACCTTTAGGCATAGCTTGTACCCATCTCTTCTGATAGAGATAAGTGCAAAGGACATAGAGATACACTGAGGAAGGCCTTGGGGATCACAAGGCCTTATATATCAAGTGCATAGTTATCAATGATGGCTCAATCTAGAAGGTAGAGGGGAGCACCTGCAGAAAATCCTCCTTGTATGATTTTAGTGACACACTATGAGGCTGTGTGAGTGGAGAGGGATTACTATGTGGATTTGATCATCGTGAGATATTTGGATGCCACATTATATGTTGATCATATAGCTTCCCAAGGGGAAAC
Organism: Taxus chinensis; assembly: GCA_019776745.2. Taxonomy (NCBI): domain Eukaryota; kingdom Viridiplantae; phylum Streptophyta; class Pinopsida; order Cupressales; family Taxaceae; genus Taxus; species Taxus chinensis. The sequence continues at coordinate 594,224,559 of CM034146.1, read as the reverse complement.
TACAGTAGTAGTGAGGCCTAGTGCTAGCGCAATGAGCATGAGATGGCCACCATAGAGGCCAAAGAGAGGGGGGTGATGGTGATGAAGGAGTCAGAGGTGAGGTTGTTATAACAAGTGTTTGTAGGGGTGGTGGAGATGTAGGCACAGTTGGACACACACCCACTCCTAGAGGAGAGGGTGGTGGTAGCACGATGCTAGTAAATGTTGATTTTACTACTTGATTATATATGATGTCATAGGCTCATAGAAGCCCATTTTTTTTTTCACGATGATATATTGATTATTTAGACATTGATTATGATTTATACTAGACTATTTTATATATATATATATATATATGATGTTGACGATGGCATGGTTTTTACTTATGATTTGTTTATAGTGTATGTTATATGTTTTTATTTGAAATGTGTTGATACTTTATATGGATTTCAATGAATGTGATATGTTTAATATGTTTTGGATGTGGTTTTATATTTGATTTATTTAAATGACCTAAAAACAGTGAACAATAACATGCTAAATAAAAAATGTAATTTAAATGAAGTAAAAATTGAAAGATTGCCCCACTATGAATTTGGTATGTGTGATGGGTTTCAAAAAACACGTTTGCACTCATGGAATTTACAAATGTTAAATAAGATCATCAATAGGTAGTTATGTAAATTATGATGGGATTTTGGGTTTAGGAAACTGTATTTTACTAGGTGTAGACACTTAAAATTGGTTACTCAATTTAGTGTCCCTCATAGATAACCTAGGGCACGTTTATGTCGCCACTATCCCCTTGGGATATTATCCGATTTGTGATTTAAACACCTATCTTAAATTTAATTCACCCCATTGTATCTTACCAGTGAGTAATTAAATATTAAATATTTAATTACACTTCTTCCTATGTATCCTAATCACTTATTTACCCCAAATTTATTCTATCTATGTATCCCCCTATTTTTCCTTTTCCCCAAGCGGGATATTTCCCGTATTTGGGGTAATTCTCATCTTTCTAGAAATCAATCATTTTAGCCTTCTCGGGAGCCTGTCCCTCGATCGACGCCGACCCATACGGTTGGCGCCAATTTTCTAGGAGCAGCGCCGATTATAAAAGCAAATCAAAAACTTAGTTCTAGGGACTGAAAAACAGACGAACGCACGCGACGAACAGAGAGAGACAGATCGCGAAAGAGACACATGTTGTAAGAAAGATCTCTTGGTATCAAGGGTATCAAATGAGGGAAGATCCTGTCTGAATCAATCCCTGAGAGGAGCACCGTTACTCTGCTTCCATCACATCAACATCGTACGCATCCATCAATCCTCTGGTGACTCTGTTCCAGTATCTTACCGATTTCGGCACATCCAGCAGACATCGACTATCTGTCCATCACTTCCCAATTCCCGAATCTTCTTGCACTATCACTGATCAACGGGTCTACTCTCAGTTGACTCCGATCTTACACAGTCGACGCCGATCCTTCAATCGACGCCGATCCTTAGTCAATCGACGCCGATCACATAAGTCGACGCCGATCATCCTGCAGACAGGTAAAAGGTCACAGGTAAACACAAATCCAACTTTATTTTCATAATTTCCTGTTTTCTGTAACTGTCTGTCTGTTGTTTAGATTCGGTTTCATTACTATAATAAAAAAATCTAGTCTTATACGTACATCTTTTACCATGTATGCTTCTCTACTTAATTGAAAACGTGGACTGACATCCGCCGAGGAAGCTTATCGCTTCCCGGACCCGCTTCTCGGGCAGTCCACCCAAATATCTTTTAACACCATCTTTTTCTGTCAAGCATCGGTGTCTTGCAGGTTACTCAGATCTATTGTGTGAATTACTCGTGTGCGCCCGTCTTATCTACATCGACCTCCTTATCCGTCTACATCTTCGGATCTTGTCCATCAGGTATCAATTTCATTGGAGTTTTTCATGGTTTTTGTGTTTAGTTTGGTGCATTAACTTGGACAGGTAACAAGTGCGAAATCCTTGATCTACATTCTGGCACGCCCGGTGGGGAACCCAACCAAAGTCCCTTATTGGTAAGTTCATTTCTTTTCTAGTTTTGAGCTTTGATTCTTTTTCTTCACTGATTTCTATCAGTTCTGCTTGAGCATTTCTTTTCGTCATTTCAATCTTGCTTTTTATGCAGAATCGTTATCTTGAAATTTTTCTATTTCCTTAGAATAGAAATTTTTTCGTTTCATCATTATCTGGATACATCTTTCCGGATCTTGTTTGTTGTTTGCTTAACCTCTTCTTGCGGAGCAATTTGCTTGATCGTGGGATTGTTCGAGGGGAAGAGCTCAACAACGCGCTTCTTGAAGTCCACACACCTTGGAGAGCTAAATCTACAGGTATTTCTCTTTTGCGGTGTTTTCTCCTTTTTAGGATTTCTTTGTTGGTTGTCTATCACATCCAAACATTTCAATTTTCGGTGCTTAAAAGGAATTTAATCGCATTTGGGAAAGAATCTGTTTGAACTTGTCTTCATCAAAATCAAACACTTCATTTTTAAGTGCTTAAAAAGAACCTTTTCTTTGTCATTGCTGCATGTTTTTCACCTAGTTTTAATTAGGCTGGAAAATTGATCAAAATCGGTAGTGACACTATTTGATTTTTATTTTTCACCCTTGCACACAAAGCCAAAATCACTAGGTATAAAGCATTTAAACAAAACTCCTTCCCTGGCCTCGCCTACTTGGAAGTGATATCCAAGAGGAAGAGCCTACGCGGTACTCAGGCCGCGCTATAAATTCACGGAAGTTCTGGTATATATTGGCAAAGCACCCGACTCCCTTATCGCAGCGATGTGTGAAGTGCGGGGGTAGGCCCCTATATCAAGCCATGTACCGGTCTTTTACTGAAGTGCCTTCGGGACTCCTCACCAAACATTCCCCAAACCATCCTTAGTTTGGCTATTTGAGTAGTTCCTGTTCTAAAAAGCCTTCCCTAACATTTTCTTTCTTAAAAGCATCAAAACTTAAAGGAGATAATCATCTGCGCTGCTTGAATTGTCTGTGCATTAGTTAGGTCAATTCTCTTTTCTGCATGTTTATGACGGTCATCACTCGGTTACAATCTAGAAGAATGGCTCAACTGGCTCCTTCTTCTTCCGAGATTACCACTAGTGTGGATGTTTCGGCACCCCCCAAATCTTCCTCGGGACCGCTACTAGTCGGTTCCCCATCCTGATCATATAATCCTTTCTTTCAAGCCAAAGCAACCCCATCACGTCCAGCTTCCCCTAGTCCTTTAGAAATATCATCTACTTCTGACTCAGAGTATGTTCCACACGGGGATCTTGAATTTCAGGCGTTCCTCGATCGCAATCCGGTAGCCCTTATGGACTACCTAGTACACAAGTCTATTCAAATATCTGATCAAGGACCACCAATCCAGCAAGTGTACGATTATTCTCGTGAACCATCCCAGGCCTTTGTAGAACAGTTTGCATCATCTCTCTTGCCTCGAGTCACGGAGAAGCATGGTGCCCCCTGTGCCTCCTTTTTCTCTTCCACTAACCATATCGACTAGTTCTCAAATAGTCTTACCTATTCCTAACACCGCAGTTACCTCGAATATTCCACAACCTACTTCTGAGAGGTCCTCTGCCCTGGCTATGATGAATGCGTCTGCGCACCCGCATATTGCTATTAATTCATCTATGCCCTCCATTGTATCCCAAGGTCGATACCCCTTTATGAGCCAACCCCCTCCGAATAGTCAGTTGGTTCCTGCTTCCCGTCCTCTAGTGGGTTTTTCTTCCAATATTCCAGTAACAGTGACCTTCACCCATCCTTTAGCATCAGCACCCTTAATGCCTAATCTGGCAGTAGAAGGCCCCTTTCAGGTCTTGTTCCCCAATATGTCCAATCAAATTGGCACTCATGTTCCTCAATCTATCCTGATTCAGTCAACAAGCATAGGAGTCCACCAATCACAAGCTCCACCCGTCATCCAACCTTCATTTTCTCAACCACTTATTATCTCACAGCCTGCCTATACACAAGGTACTTCATAGCAAATACCCCACTAGGTGTCACCTAGAATGCCTGGTTACTCCTCTTATCATCCTATCAATCAACAGATGAATCCTCCATTGACACCTCAACAACATCCACCATTTGCTTCTTATGTAGGACATGCCAGTGTGCCTCCTCCTCAATCTGACGTGGTTCAAATTCTCTTCAAGAAAATCGTAGACTTGGAAGCCTCCACAAAAGGGGCACGTCCTTCATACTCCTTTGAGGAAGTGTGTAATAAACCCATTCATCCCTCAGTGGCTTTTAAGCCTTATCCTCCCCAATGGGAACTTCCTAAATTTTCAAAGTTTCATAGTCGAGAGGACCCTCAACAACATTTGCGAGCATTCAAACATGCTTGCTACCTCATAGTCCAGGATCAGGAGATTATGCTCCGTACCTTTCCTATGTCTTTAGCAGGTCCTGCTTTAGACTGGTACAACAACATTCCTCAACATTCCTTGTTTTCTTTCTCTCAATTGGCCCAGATGTTTGTTGAAAACTTTTCAATAAATATCACGCATAAGATCTCGATTACAGATCTTTATAACATTCGTCAATTCGATGATGAGTCTATTGTAGACTTTGTCGCTCGTTGGAGAGGGATAATCAACCAATTGTCTTTTTCCCTTCCTCAATCCCAACAAATCAAGTTGTTTACTCGATCTTGTGCTAATCACATTTCTTCCACTTTAAGGATCCAAACTTTTCATACCTTTGAAGAAGCCTTTACGATGGCACGCAAACTTGAATCTCGCGCCATTGAACAAGGGAAGCTAAAACTTCGCTCTAAATCTAAACCTGATTTTTCTCGGTTTACCAAACCAAATTCTTCCCCTTCTAAAGAAAAGAGTCAGGGATCCACCAACGCTATCGTATTAAAAACATCACGAGCCGATACTACTTCTAATCAAACACCACGAAGAGACTCCTCATCTTCTTGAAAAGAGACTTCATCATCTCGATCCTTCGCTCCATTGGGGGAATCATATGCCTCTATCTTAGAGAAAATGTTGGAAGTTCGCATGGTCGAACTTCCCCCTATTAGGAATATCGATGAAAGCCAAGAACATCCATTCTGGTATAGAGAAAATGATTTCTGTCATTATCATAGAACCAAAGGTCATGACATCGAACGATGTCAGACTTTCAAAAATCTTGTCCAGAAATTCATTAATAAAGGTGAGCTCATTCTGGATAACCCAAATGCTCCCCCAAATCAGGCAATGGATGTTTTTAAACAACATTTTCCTAATCATTCCCCGAATCATAATGCTTTAGAGTCTCAAAAACCAAACAATCATACTATCAACTTCATCTCTACTGAAGAATCTTCTTCTGAAACCAAGCCATCTGCGAATACATCAACCGAATCAGAACCTCCTTCCACTTCGCCAATCACTGAAATTCCACCATCTTCCGATAGCCCGTCTTTGAATATTCCTACATTGCTAGATACGGGTTCATCTCTCTCCACTCCTTTGTCTCACCTTCCATCCATACCCGAGACAGTATCATCCTCATCTGTCTCATCATCGAACATTCTGTCAATGCTCGAGGCAATTACATCCCTTCGAGTTTCCACTACAGATACATCTACTTCTGTTGCTCCCCTTCTCACTGTAACTATGCCCCTAGTGAACGTACCTATAATTGTGCCAACTCTGATGGAAGCATCTTCGATTTTGACTCTTCCTGTCTCTTTTCCAACAGTAGTTCCACCCATAATTACTACATCAGAAGTAGTCCCTTCGCAAGGAACTGCTTCTTCATCACTCACTTCTTCCACCACTAGTGCTGCTTCGCCCATCAAAGGAAAATCAAGAGAAGTAGAACCAACACCTATACGCTCGATTCCTGAACTTAAACCAAGACAACCAAAGTCTAATGTTGCGCCCTCAGTACCTCCCCACTTGCTTCCTCCGAAAAGGTTACAATCACCTTATGCCGTTGAAATTGTCACCATCCCTGAAAAAGGAAAGCCCATATTTCGAACCATCAAGACCCTTGGTGCTTTCCCACAAAAATCTCTCTCTACGCCCCATAAAAGATTGGATTTATCCACTGAGAAGGCGTCTTCTTCTACACACTTATTAAAACCATCATCTTCTTCTACAACACATTCTTCACCAACACCCCGAAAAGCGGATTTACCTACTAACAAAACGCCACCTCTTCTATCAGGATCATCATCTTCATTACCAAAAGCCAGGGTGCCCTATGTCCCTCCGATTACACCTACTTTGGGAGCTTCTTCCTCGTCTAAATCGACATTATCTAAATCATCAGTAAATTCAACCAAACAACCTCCTTTATCTTTGAAGACCACAACACTTGTCACATCTCCGTCATCTTCAAAATCTATTCTAGGGGCTCCTCCACCAAAATCAATCATGTCTCACTTACTTCCATCTCAAATTCCCAAGCCTGCACCTCCAAGTGTCCAAAAGAATAAGATGATCCCTAAAAATACTGTCAAACCTAACATGCAGGTTCTTTTTCCTCGACAGTCTGTTAAGGCAAAAGAGGCACCTTCATCACCTCTATCCTCATCTTCATCTACCGGGTTTTACACCGAAATCCTTCGCCAACTTATCCAATATTCATCCATATCCCTTCCTCCGATTAAACCCTATAACCCTAAAGGAGTTAAACCGACCTGGTTTAACTCTGATCTAATTTGTGCTTACCACCGTACCCCGGGTCATGATGCTGAGGAATGTAAAGCTCTTCAATCTGTCGTCAACAACCTTTTGGAAGAAAGTGATATTTTGCTGGAGGAGGAGAAACAAGTATCTCCTGTCATCTTAGCTCCATCTGAGCCCCAATGATCCACTCAGACCTCTAGTGATTCCACTCCAAGTGACCTTCCACCTTCTCAAATAGATACAATCCATATTGCCACTAGAACCCAACACTATGATAATCCATCTTCCTCTACAACATCTCGACCACGGGTTATCATTTCTGCAGCCCCTGAAGGAGTTCCTTCTTCCTCATTAGCCCCACAACCTCGGGTCTCTATTTGTACTGCCCCTCGGGCTCAAATTCCCGTGTCAGTTGAGGAGAGTGTTATGAAACAACTCACTCAGGATCCGGTCAAAATGTCTCTTTTTGACCTCATCCAATCCTCTCCACAACATCGCCAGGCTCTGATTGATAGTCTGCGTCGCATCGCAGTAAATTCAGATGAGCCCCAGCCCTACGAGTTGGTTGTCGGATTGAATAGACCATCAACCGCCATTTCTTTTGAAGATTCGGAAGTTCCTCCTCTTTCTTCAGAGGATTTAGAGGCTCCCCTCTTTATCACAGTCCAAATCGACAACACCACGTTAAAACGCGTTATGATTGACAGTGGAGCTGCACTCAACGTCATCTCCTCACACACATTTGAGCAACTTAAATTACCAAAAAACGTAGTATCACCCCCGCCTTTCGCCCTTCGATCATTTAACGATCAGTTAGCAGTTACTTTAGGAACTGTGGTCTCACCCATTCGAGTTAGGTAAGAAGATGCTTCATGAACTCTTCTACATTTTCGAAGGAAAATTCCACTATAATATGATCCTCGGACGCTCCTGGATTCGTGTAATGCATTGTGTCCCATCCACCCTCCATCGATGCTTAAAATATCAATATAAGGGCAAAATATACACTCATCCAGGAGATCCTTTTCCTTCCGCACAATGCGACATGACCACAAGGTCTGCCCCTCTAAAGGAAAATACTTCTTCTCCTGACGGGGCCTCATCTTCTTCCATACCTGCAACCAAACTACCGGATTTACAAAATCTAGAAGAGACATTGCAGCGTTTCTCACTGGGAGAGCTTCCTCTCTTTTCTTTCGACGCCCATCTCAATCCTAGTGAGTATGGTAGACCGGGACAAACAACCTGAGTATCAACCAGGTCTCGGTCGCATCGTCACCATTGGTCTACCCAATCAACAGACTAATTTCATCTATGGTGGTCTTGATACGCCTCATTATCGCCCAGATTCTCCTTCCTAGGACCAAACCTTACTTAACAGGGTTTCGATTATCTACAAAATCCCACGTTTGCAAAAACTTATCTATATCGATGCGCGTGGAAGGGTTTTGGTCTAGGAAAATATGAGCAAGGTGTGCATGACCTCACATCCATTCCCACTCTCATGCCACATCAAAAATTTGGTTTAGGATTTAAACCTCTTTCAAAAGCCACCGTCACTATTCTCGATGAGCCCTCTTCCTATTGAGGAACCCATCTTCTCCCGCTAAGTCAGAAGTATCACTCGATGTGGACGACGACATTTCCATCCCACCTAACTTTTTTTTTGGATCAATACCATTTCCTTAGGGCCGCTAGCCTATACGAATAGCAACCGGTCCACTTCCATACCGTTAATCTTCCCTGAGATAGTTGGAGATGACTCTCCTACTATCAACACTATCTACTATGCGGATGATGATTCTGTCCTCACCTATCTGGGGGCAGAGGATTCATATCTTCCCAAGACTATTCCTTCTGACACGTCTACGCTTCTCAACGAAGCCACTGTCGACCTTAATATAGGGACTTCTGAAGACCCTCGCATCATTAAGGTCGGCCAATCCCTTAATCCACAGGAGTTAGGAGATTTTACCACTTTTCTTTCCAACCATCGTCAAGACTTTGCTTGGTCATATGAGGATATGCTAGGACTCGATCCCGATATTGTGGTCCACAATATCGTTACCCTTCCCAACATCAAACCAGTTAAACAAAAATTACGTAAAATGCACCCCAGAGTAGCCCTTCTTGTTAAAGAAGAATTGCAGCGCTTACTCTCGGCTAACTTCATCCAACCCATCGATTATCCACAATGGGTTTCCAATGTAGTACCAGTAACTAAGGCTACTGGGAAAATTTGAATTTGTACCGGCTTCTGGGATCTTAATCTTGCTTGTCCAAAAGATGATTTTCCTCTACCTAATATCGACCAACTCGTGGAACTAACTGCGGGTCATGAGATGCTTTCTCTTATGGATGCGTTCTCTGGATATAATCAAATTCTCATCGCACCAGAAGACCAACATAAGACTTCTTTCATAACTCCTTGGGGGACCTTCTGCTATCGCGTCATGCCTTTCGGTCTTAAGAACGCAGGAGTAACCTATCAGCGAGCAATGACCTACATCTTCCATGATCTCTTACACAAAACCGTGGAAGATTACGTTGACGATCTCCTCGGTAAGTCCAAATGTCGTCAGGATCATCTTTTCATCCTTGCACCTCTCTTTGAGAGGCTTATCCGCTTTTGTCTTCATCTAAATCCATCTAAGTGCGTGTTTGGCATTCTCACCGGTAAACTTTTAGGTTTTATCATTTCCATTAGGGGTATTGAAGTAGACCCTGCAAAAATAAAAGCTATCCTTGAGATGCCTCCCCCTTCTAACTTAAAGCAACTCCGCAGTCTCCAAGGACGTCTTCAATCAGTGTGTCGTTTTATCTCACAATTGTCGGACCGTTGTCAGCCTTTTCATCATCTCCTCCGTAAGAATGTTCATTTTGAATGGGATGAACATTGTCAAAAGGCCTTTGATGATCTCAAAGCTTATCTTCTTTCTCCACCTGTGCTTCCACCTCCACGCGAGGGGGAGCCTTTCTATCTTTATATCTCTGTGACTGACCATGCTCTGGGAGCTATGATTTCGCATCGGGACACTTGTGGTAAAGAACAAGCTGTCTAGTATATCAGTCGCACCCTCCATGAGTATGAAACACGTTATTCCGAAGCTAAAAAGCTGTGTTGTGCTCTCTTCTTCGCAACTTCTAAGCTTCGTCATTATCTCCTTAATCACAAAACTTACATTGTCACAAGTGTCAATCCACTCAAGACAACTCATGCAAAGCCTTATCACAATGATCGTATCACTCGTTGGCTCATGCTTATGACAGAATTTGACCTCGAGTTTATCCCACAAAAGTCTATTAAGGGTCAGGTTATTGCAGATCAATTAGCTAATGCTCCTCTTCCGGACACTCAAGACCCCCTTGCTCAATTCCCCGATGAACATATCCAACAAATTGATTTTGGTCTATCTCCATTTAAAGTAAAGCTCTTCTTTGATGGATCCAAATGCCAGCAAGGGGGAGGTGCGGGTTTCGTGATGATTCCTCCTTGGAGTACACCTATCCCAGTCACACACAAATTAAACTTTGAGTGCACCAATAATATGGCTGAATACGAAGCTCTTGTCTTAGGTCTTCAAAATGCCATTAATCTCGGCGCTCGTCATATTGACATCTTTGGTGATTCTGAACTCATCGTTAATCAAGTCACAGATGTCTATCAATGCAAGAATGATATCCTTCAAAAATATCGTGACATCGTTCTTGCCCAACTCCAATCTTTCGATAAATTCACTATCCAAGCTATTCCTCGCACTGCAAATCGATTCGCAGATACAATGGCTTCCTTAGCCTCACTTATCCCACCTTTCACTGAAGACTCGCGACTTTATGTGGCTGTGCAACGATTAGATCAGCCATCTCATCTTAGGCAACTAACTTCAATCCATGCTGTCACAACCCATACTCAGGATGAGTGGTATCAACAGATTGTTGATTATCTATCTCATTCGGTGCTTCCCCCAGATCTGACTTCCAATGGTAGAAGATCTTTTATCCAACGCACTAATCGCTATACTATTCTAGGCGGGATTCTCTACAAATGCGGCTTTGATGGTATTTTGCTTCGGTGCCTCAAAACCCATGAATCATCTAAAGCCATCCAAGAGGTCCATGACAGTATCTGTGGTGGACATTTTAGTGGCTTGGCTGTGGCTAAGCGTATCTTACGTTTGGGATATTATTGGCCTTCTCTTAATCGAGATTGTTGTGAATACACTAAGAAATGCGTCAAGTGTCAACAACATTCCAATCTTACACACATCCCTAGTCAAGCTTTGCAACCTACAGCGGATTTGTGGCATTTTTCGCAATGGGGTCTTGATCTTATTAGTCTCATCAATCCTCGTTCTTCACAGCGTCATCATTCTATCATTACTGCCACTGAGTACTTTACTAAGTGGGTGGAAGCTATCCCTCTTTCTTCAACAAAAGCTAAACCCATAGTTGATTTCGTCTATCAACACATCATTTGTCGCTTTGGCGTTCCACACAAACTCATCACAGATAATGGCAAGTCTTTCAAGAACGTTGATTTGCAGAACCTCTGCAACGCTTTCAATATCAAACTCAGTTTTTCTTCTCCATACTATCCTCAAGCTAATGGTCAAGCCGAAGCTTCCAATAAAACTTTGCGTAATATCAGGTAACTAGTCGAGCTGGTAGGGATTGGCACTTACATATCCCTTTTGCTCTCTGGGCTTATCGGACTAGCATTCGTACTCCTACTGGTGCTACTCCCTTCTCTCTTGTCTATGGGTCTGAGGCTGTTCTTCCTTTGGAAGTCCAAATCCCATCTCTCCGTGTTTCTCTCAGAGAATTTGTCTCCGATGAGGACTATCGTCAAAATCATCTAGCACAACTTGAATTATTAGATGAGCGGCGTCTCAACGCTCTTGAACATCATCAAGTCCATCTTGAGCGTGTCAAACGTGCTTATAACAAGCATTTGCGGCACCGTGACTTCAAAATTGGGGATCTTGTTCTTAAAGAAAATCAAAATGTCACTACACTCGAAAGGAGTCAACGTGGTAAGTTTGCTCCGAACTGGATGGGCCCCTACATTATCACTCATAAGTATGGGTCTGGGGCTTATCGTCTATCTTCCATGGATGGTGTACCTGAAGTGGAACCTCTTAATGCCTTGCATCTACGACCCTTCTACTGTTAAAATCTATCTTACACAAATCTAGTCGCAACACAGATCTTTCATCCGTCTAAAACAACCAGTCATATACTTTCATGGTGATTTGAAACTATGTGGTTCTCCGCCTATTGCCTCGTTTACCTTAAAATATGAGTACCGCGGCTCTACTCATTGCATGTTGCTTTTGGATATGTTCCTCCTTATGGTAGGAATACCTTAATCACCACTTCATCTGTCCCAAGTGCTTATCTTAATCGAATCTACTCGGGGCATGAGTGCATGTTCTTCTATGTTCTCTTCCCCTCCATCTGATCTATCTAGGTCTAAACTCAGCTTCTTCTAAAAAGATTTTCAAAAAAAAAAAAAAAAAAAAAAGAGAGAGAAAGAGATGCTATCCAAAAAGATAGACTGATCCCTTGAAGGACAACTATCCATACATTGTCAAATGAATCATCAAAAGAACAAATATAGACCATACCCTTGAAGGATGGCTATCATTCAAATTCAAAATACAGACCGCTCCCTTGAAGGACGGCTGTTTCTCAAAGATATATTCAAGGCTTCTTGCAATTAATCAGCCTTTCAGTCAGTTTATACACTTTTTAGCATCACTGAAAGACTTCCCGCATCGATCAGTCTTTCCATATCAAGCAACCTTCCCGCATTGATCAGTTTGCTTTTCTGTCAAAATCATGAAGCTGAGATTTAAGACCTTTTGTCGATCATATGGAGAATCCTATTTTCCCACTATGGACATGTATTCTGTCCCTTGTAAAGTCCGACAAGATACTTACTTACTGCTCCTTTCGTTTCCCTCCTAGATCTGTTTTGCGGCTAGTTAGTGTCAAGTTTATTTTAACCTCATGTAGGGCCTTACATGCATGATATTGTGATTTCCTATCCAGATTCTATCTATGGTCGGTTGGGAGTCCAACTTATCATTTTCTTCCTTATCCGGGTATATTTTCTTTGTTTCTAGTCAAGGTCGTTTTCATTACATCCTTGGCTCTCGCAAAGAGTATTCCCTATTATTCTTTGTTTTTCATCTAATCAAATTGACACTTCACATGTTAATTTAATCAAAATTTATCATCTATCTAATTTCTATCAAAGCATGTATTGTCAACACACGTGGATCTGGCTATCTATTTTCATCAAAATTAAATTAACATCTCAAACATACCGAATACATCAATCACATCTATCCATCTATCCATCAAAACATCTAAAAAACTGGTACATCCAACTTACATTACATCTATCTATATCCATTTTTCATCAAAATTAAATCCATACATCAATCACATCTATCCATCTATCCATCAAAATATCTAAAAATATGTACATCCAAGTTGCATTGCATCTATCCATATCTATCTTTCATCAAAATTATATCCACATATCAATCATATCAAATTACATCACATCTATCTATCCTCTAAGTCTATATCTATCCAATCACATCTATTCATCATCTATCAGTCTATATCTATATCCATCACAATTACGCCACATCTATCCATGTATATCAAGATCAAACGCATGAGATCAATTATATGACAAATGAAATGATGAATCTATATATACATGTGTGTCTGTACAACAAAAAAAATGGGGGGCTCTCAACCAAGCCATCTATACAATGCCTTCCAATCGAGGCTACATCAAAATACATCAATCCCTATATGGTAAAGTCCGATGCATGGAGGACACTATCTTCTCCACCCTCCTCTGGACCAGGCTGTCTCTCCTGACCGCCGCCTATCGAACTGGATGCACCTGCTGCTGGAGGTCTCGGCCCACCTCGGTCTCTCCTAGTGCTCCCTCCGCCTGAGGCCCCGCTCGTCGTGGCCGTCGCCGATCTCCTCCTCGCCCCGTACCGAGGCACATCTGGGGCATGTTGCGCTAAGGCATCCTCATAGTATCTCACCTCAGCAAGGAGAGACTGATATGTGCTCAGACTCACGGTACCCGGTGCTCGTAATGGTGCTGCTGGTGCTGCTGGGGCTGCTGGCACTGCTGGTGGTGCTCCTCCTAGGGTCGTACCCTGTGTGCCGGACTCCGATATGGTGCCTGTCTCCCCATATTTGGCCCTGAGGGCCTCCCTATGTCGATAATAGCGATCCCTCTGCTGGATCGATGTATCTCGCTCCTGGCAAGCGGTGTCTCTCTCCAAAATTAGGGCATCCCTCTCCTCGGTCAGAGCCCTGATCTCCTCTAGAGCTACCTGATGTGTCTGTGTCAGGGTGGCATGCTCTCCCTCCAGTCTATCCAGCATAGCAGCTATATCATCCTCGTCGGCATCTATAGATGCCGGGAGATGCCGTGGTAGCTCTGTATCGTACCATGCTGCATAGCCCTCATCCACCCCTGCATCATCATCGCTGTCTGTGGAGGGTGGGGCCTCTCTCAGTGGGTCTGGCGGGATCAAAATCGGCAGATCAGTCTCCCTGCCATCTCGCCTATAAGGCGTATAGGTGCTCGGCACTGTCTGCACTAAGCCGAACTATCTCAATACTCTCACAAACGGGACTCGCTCCCACATATCAGGCCTGCGGCCCCTAACCACCCTGCTCCGTCTCAGTGCCACCAAGTGGGCATCCTGACCAGCCCATGTCGGAAATGCCCGATATGGCCTCCAGATGACCTGATCCAGTGTCAGCGTCCTGAAACGCTCGCTGTACCAGTCATCCGATCTCCCTGTATCCCCCACGGCCATGTCTGCCCGCCATCGCCGGAATCCATAATCAACACCTCCCACTGCTGCTGGCATCCAAGGAAGCCCGGATGGCTTGATCACTGCTATGTGCTCGTATGCCCAGCAATGGAGCACAAAACTGACATCTATACCCGTCCTCCGGCCTGTGGTGTACATCCATAGCTCATGGTATATCTGAGCTATCAGGGCATCAGCAAAGGCGAACACCTACCTGAACTGCAGAATGTCGCAAACACAGTCTAATAGCAACAGTGGGAATCTCCCACCTCCTGAATCTGGAAGAGCAAAGTAGGATATAGCCATCTGAATCAGCACTATCCGTCTGCTCCGGGGACTATCCTGTCTGTACTGTGAGGCTATCCTCACTGCCCCGGACACTATCTCTGAGTCATTTGCCCTGTCTCCGTATAATCAAACTAGGGCCCTCTGCTGCTGCTCTCAGCGGTGTAATCTCGATAAGGTCCCTAGTGATCGGCAATCTCAGAATCCTGTATATGTCCTCATGGGTGATGGTCATCTCACTCGTCCTAAACCAAAAAGTGCACGTGTGGCTGTCCCACCGTCACACTAGTGCCCGCATCAGCTCCACATCTCGCGGCACTCGTCTGTAGTATCTGAAGCCCCCGAGCCTGGCTAGCTCTAAATGACGCCAATCTGCCTCGGTCACATCTGGGAGAATAGTCTCCAGTAACTCGGGAATGGCATCCCTCATGTGTAGAGCCTCTCGTGCCTGCACCTACGACATCAAGAGCAATATTAGTCTCAAATCACAACATCCAAAACAACAACAACAAAAATTCATCTATTCCAATCGGCATCGATTTAATAAAATCGGCGCCGTTTGTTTCTAGTTGACACCCGATTAATAACAATCGATGCCGCTCGACCACC
Source organism: Taxus chinensis (assembly GCA_019776745.2). Classification (NCBI taxonomy): domain Eukaryota; kingdom Viridiplantae; phylum Streptophyta; class Pinopsida; order Cupressales; family Taxaceae; genus Taxus; species Taxus chinensis. Next base: position 594,209,121 of record CM034146.1, on the reverse strand, counting down.
AATCGACGCCGATTATAACAATCGACGCCGACTGACTGGCCCGACAAAAAAATCGGCCCCTGGCCTCCCGAGCAAAAAAATCAAAAAAAAAAAAAAACTAAGAACAACGAGGTTCTAGAAGAGCCACTTACCCCAGGTCGTGTCCTCCTACGCTTCTGACCGCTCCCAGAGGCTTCCATGATGCTCAAATCAAAATTCTGAATCTCTCTGAATCAATCGTCACGATGAAAATAAATCGTTTACGTTTTCCGTTCGCATATTTATATGCGCTACTATTGGTCGACGCCGATTTTTTTGATCGACGCCGTTTATCTGGGTCGTCGCCGATTTCTATGATCACCGCCAATTTTCCGTATCTATTTGCCATAGTGTTGATGCTTGGCTTGTTTGTCTATCTGATCATTATTGTGTGCTGAATATTGCCTTTCGGCACATCTTTCCGATATCATTGTCTATTTCGGGTTTGTTCCCTTTGCGTGGGACACTCGTACTTTTTGGTAGCTTAGAGTTAAACGGGTCTGTAGGCACTAACGTCGTCTGCTTTGCAGACCGTCTAGTGGTCCCTACCAATGTGTCTCTCTTTAGGTGCTGACTTTTTTGCAGTTCTCCTTACACTCATGGGTCTATAGGCACTAACGTCGTCTCATGAGGAGACCGGCTAGTTTTCCCTACCAATGTGAGTTTCTTAGGTTGTTGCCTTTTTATTTATTTTTATGCGTCATCAATGATCAGATCTACTCCAGACATCCGACTGGGGCATCCTGCATTTTCATCTACCTCTTTCAAACTTGGGATCGTCTGTTCTATCACCCATCCCATCCCTAGTTTGAGGGGGATCACATCATCACTTGTTCTTCCCTTCTTCCATCTCTTTGTTTTTGTCTCATAACCTTGCTTATCGCAAGTTACTTGACAAAAAGGGGCAAAATGTAGACACTTAAAATTGGTTACTCAATTTAGTGTCCCTCACAGATAACCTGGGGCACGTTTATGTCGCCACTATCCCCTTGGGATATTATCCGATTTGTGATTTAAACACCTATCTTAAATTTAATTCACCCCATTGTATCTTACCCCTGAGTAATTAAATATTAAATGTTTAAATTACACCTCTTCCCATGTATCCCAATCACTTATCTACCCCAAATTTATTCTATCTATGTATCACCCCTATTTTTCCTCTTCCCCAAGTGGGATATTTTCCGTATTTGGGGTAATTCTCATCTTTCTAGAAATCAATCATTTTAGCCATCTCAGGAGCCTGTCCCGCGATCGGCGCCGACCCATACGGTCGGTGCCGATTTTCTAGGAGCGGCGCCGATTATAAAAGCAAGTCCAAAACTCAGTTCTAAGAACCAGAAAAAGACTGAAAAACAGACGAACACACGCACGAACAGAGAGAGACAGATCGCGAAAGAGACACAGGTTGTAAGAAAGATCTCTTAGCATCAAGGGTATCAAATGAGGGAAGATCCTGTCTGAATCAATCCCTGAGAGGAGCACCGTTACTCTGCTTCCATCACATCAACATCGTACGCATCCATCGATCCTCTGGTGACTCTGTTCCAGTATCTTACCGATTTCAGCACATCCAGCAGACGTCGACTATCTGTCCATCACTTCCCAATTCCCGAATCTTCTTGCACTGTCACTGATCAACGGGTCTACTCTCAGTCGACGCCGATCTTACACAGTCGACGCCGATCTTACACAGTCGACGCCGATCCTTCATCAATCGACGCCGATCCTTAATCAATCGACGCCGATCACATAAGTCGACGCCGATCATCCTGCAGACAGGTAAAAGGTCACAGGTAAACACAAATCCAGCTTTATTTTCATAGTTTCCTGTTTTCTGTAACTGTCTGTCTGCTGTTTAGGTTCTGTTTCATTACCATAATCAAAAAATCAAGTCTTTAAGTACATCTTTTATCATGTATGCTTCTTTACTTAATTGAAAACGTGGACTGACATCCGCCGAGGAAGCTTATCGCTTCCCGGACCCGCTTCTCGGGCAGTCCACCCAAATATCTTTTAACGCCATCTTTTTCTGTCAAGCATTGGTGTCTTGCAGGTTACTCGGATCTATTGTGCGAATTGCTCGTGTGCGCCCGTCTTATCTACATCGACCTCCTTATCCATCTACATCTTCGGATCTTGTCCATCAGGTATCGATTTCATTGGAGTTTTTCAGGGTTTTTGTGTTTAGTTTGGTGCATTAACTTGGTTAGGTAACAAGCGTGAAATCCTTGATCTACACTAGGATGACAGAAAAGGATTTTTGTGTTTATAGGATGATGTGGGAGAAAGGGATCTCCTTTTCAACAAATTATAGGGAATTAACACCCCAGATTTACATGTTAGTTTGAAACAAACTGATCAATATGGGAAGTTTTCCATGATGGTAAAGTTGATCGATGTGGGAATCCTTCATGGATTCTTTTGATTTTGATGTATTTTTGAACACTTATAAAAGTAGGAAGCCTTTTGCATGAGTAGACATCCTTCAATTGCATGGTCTGCATTTTGATTTTTGATTGGATGGTCATCCTTTGAGGGATTATTCCATGATTTTGACTATTAGCTTTCCCTCAAGGGAGTAGTCTATTTTTTTGATATTTTTGATAATGATTTAGAATTTTGTGAATAGTTTTCCTTCAAGGGATGAGTCTATTATAATGTGATGTTTTGACAAGATAATTATCCAAATGATTTTTTTTTCTTTTTTTCATATATTTTTTTCTTTTTTTTATTATTGGCAAATAGTTTTTTGAAAGGGACTATACCCTTGTTTATAAAAGAAGGCCTAGAAGCCAGAATAAGCAAGAGAACCAGAGAGAAAAGGATCAGAATCCAAATGTTACAATGAAGTTCAAAGTAGCCAAAAAATAGCTACCAAGATGAAACAAAACATCAAAATTACTACAAAAAAGTAGTAAAGGGTCCGCAAAAAAATAGCAAAAAAACAAACAAGGAAAACAGAAGCATCTACAACTACTTTTGAGTAGCTTTGTCAATGATGGTGTTGATATTCTTCCAGGATTTGAACATACCCAAAGTAGTCATGTGGGCAGCGTCATTATAATCTAGCTGTTCCATGGTTTTCTTACTTTCTTTATCATTCCCCCAAAGAGTTGTCGGAACTCCTCTTAGGTTGGAGACACTTTTGACGTGTTGCTCAATGAACTCCTCAATCACCATAAAGATGGCAATGTTGTAATCATGTCGAGTTTTGGCCTTCCCTAAGCGGGAGTCTAAGGAGTGCAGCTTCTTGTAGATATCTTCAATTTGGCTGCTGTCAACATCCTCGTCCTCCTCCTCCTTCTTCCCCTTTCCTTTCTGTTTTTCCAAGTTTTTAACTTCATCCTTCAACAATTTCATATCAGCCTCTAAGGCTTCCAGCCTTCTTGAAGTGCTTTCCAATTGCACTTCCCAGGGGCTGGCACTACTGATGTTCAGGAGGTCATGAGCAATTTCAAATTCTTGAGAGCCCTTCTCCACAGCAAGGGTCTCAAGGTTAAGCTTCCTAGAAGCCCTGGTAACCAGTCTCTGCGAGGAAGAGGCTAAGTGGGGGGTGGGAGCAACAGAAGGGGGAATGGGAGAAGATGCCTGAACGGCTGGAAGGGGGGTGATAGCAGCGGTGGTGGGGGGTAGAGAAAGGAGAAACAAGGTTGGCAGCACTAGAACCCGGCAGAGGGGGAATCGAGCTAGGGGAGGATGGGAGACCAGGAAACTTGAGGAGACAACATTTGTGCAGCAAAAAAATGATCCCTTAGTGCAGAGGAACCACCCAGGAATTATTTTGAAACTCGAGAATGGAGCATTCAAGAGAGTTCAATAAGTAATGGGGGAAACAAACCAAACGATCCCTATGAAAGTGATTAAGAAAAATAAGGTGTTTCGCAGGAACAGTGACAAACCTTCCCTCCAAGGAGATGAACCAAATCATCATGCGGGTTACTTCATCATATGGTGGAGGGATCGAGCTAACAAGCAGGCCCGTTGTTATGTAGGTCAGCTTCTCCTCTCCCTCAACAAATCTCCTCTCTTCAACATCTTTATCGACCCTTTTGTTGAAGAATCGGAAGCCCTCCAAGCTAAGGCTAGTCACTTCAACAATGAGTTCTTCATTGATTAATACCTTCTGCCCCCCAGAATCCACTGTCCTCTCCTTCTAATCCTTTGCAAAACACACATAGATGCTCTGATCATGCCCCTGAACCTTTTCCATGAAGTTTGTTATGCCACCCTTGCTAAGAATGTTCCACAACTCAGTATTCTCTTTCCAGTCTGGGTCCACACTAGGCTCAATTTGACAAGGAGGACCCCCCATCTTCTCTTCTCTGAACTGAATGCAACAAATTCCTAACTGATCTCTAAAGCCAGTCCACTTTTTGCTATAGTATTCCACACAACATTGGAAAGGAGAGCCGTTGCTTTTCCCACGATCGGCTGCGTGTCTGCTGATCTGAGCCTGCTGAAAAACGCATGTGAGATTAGCCCGCTTCCTGTCATCAATCACTTTATCACCACCTTCGGTTTCTATGGAGGTTTGAATCCACCTTTTAACAGTCTCAATGCAACCCGCATGCATGATTTTCAAAACCGTGCATCTCCACTTGAAATTCCCCATATGATTCATACTATCTTGATTATTAGACGTGATTTGCATAAACCAATATTTTAAATCAACACGTGTGGGAGTATTTTTGAAGTTGATCCACACCCAAAAATCATTACTCATTTCTAGATATTGCTTGCATATGGAGATCCGCCTGAATGTTGTTTTGAAGCTGTTTAGGGATGCTATTATTGTCCCAAACTATAAGGTTAACATTAATGCCATAATTTGCCAGCATATCCACCAATTTATTACCCTCCCTGTAGGTGTGCATGATCCTAATGTTACTGAAAGTATGACTAATACTTATGGACTCTGCAATAAAATCCTTGATGCTCCAACTTGGAGATGAGCATTGTTTAAGAAGATTAATGATATTTAGGGAGTCTCCTTCAATAATGAGGTTATGAATATTATGTGTCTGGGTAATTCTCAGACCCCAAAGAGTAGATAGAGCTTCGGAAAAATGATTAGTTTGAATTCCCATTTTACCAGCATACGTAGCTATCAAATTGCCTTTATGATCCCGTATCGCTCCTCCCCCTGCCGCAATCCCAGGGTTTCCTTTAGAAGCCCCATCAAAGTTCAACTTATGCCAATTTAGATCAGGAGGATGCCATTTAATCAAAGATCTATCAATGCTATTCTCGGGATTGTTCCAACTATTAATTGATCCTATCTTCCAGTTGGATAGAATATATTCTTCATTTTCTGGATATCTCATGTTCTTGGGGGGTTTAAATCTAGCAATATTCTCTTTGATACCATTAGAAATTTTACCAATACTAATCTTGTAATTTTGATTTTTATTTCTGAAGATAATATCATTTCTATCCTTCCATATTCTCCATATTAAATGAGGGATAACCAGCTTCCATATCTTTTTGACAACACAATGCCTAAAGGGTGGGTTCCATTGAGTCCAAAGCTGATCGAGATCCTTTGGCAGCACCCAGAGAGCTTCAAAATTAGAAAGGGAAAAACTCCATATTCTAGTGGCATACTCACAATGTATGAACAGGTGGCTGATATCCTCAGAATCTTTCTTACAGAGATGCCACCTATTAGGGATCATTAATCCTCTTTTCATCAGATTGTCATTGGTTAGAATCCTACCTCTGATAGCCAACCAAAGGAAAAAAAGTTATTTTGGGAGTTAAATCAGACATCCAAATCCTATTCCAATTGAACTCTGTTTGAATACTATGAAAGAAGTTATTGTATCCAGTTTTGACAGAGTAATTCCCATCATTGGAGTTATTCCATACCAGCTCATCCTTGGAATCCATCTGACTTAATGGAATAAGATCTAATTGATCTTGAAGGGAGGAAGTAATATGTTTCATATCATTTCTCTCCATAATAAGTTTTTTCCACTTCTTTCTAGTACCATTTCCCTCAATATAGCCCTTGATTTTGATGCCATACTTGTTTATAAGACTGTCCTTGGCCATCCCAAAACTCTCCATGAGGTTGCCATTAAACCAATTATCCTCCCAGAAGTTTATGTCCCTACCATCCCCCACTTTCCATTTACTGCCTTTCCTAATGAAATTTCTGCTTTTAACCAAATTGTTCCAAAAAATGGAACCATTGGGGAGCTGTTCATCTTGTAGAAAGGAGTACAAAGATTGATGTTTAAGATATTTAGCTTTAATTAAATCTATCCAGGGTTGTTTCTCAGTCAACATTCTCCAGCCCATTTTAGCAATGAGGGCCTCATTCATTTTCTCAATATCTTTTATACCCAGACCTCCCATAAACTTCGGGGTGCAAACCTTATCCCAAGCCACTAAGTGGAATTTGAATTTCTCATCCATGCCTTGCCATAAATTTTTCTTTTGGATCCTTTCAATCTTATCCCTGAAAGAAGAGGGGATCTTGTACAGCGCCATGATATAAACTGGCAGATTTTTGAGAGTACTTTTGATGAGCAGGCAATTACCAACACTAGAAAGAATTGCTCCTTTCCAACCAGCCATTTTTTTTTGGAATCTCTCCAATAAATCATCCCACACCTTATAAGAGACTTTCCTAGTGCCGAGAGGAAGCCCCAGGTAAGTGGCTGGAAGCTCACTTATTTTACAACCCAGAATTTTAACTATTTTAAGCTGTCTTTCCTCAAGAGTGTTGAAGAAGAAGATGGTGCTTTTGTCATAATTGATCTCCTGCCCAGAAGTAGATTCGTAGAGCCGCAGCAAGGCCTTGTTATCCTTGGCTTCAATGACAGATGCCAGAAGAAGAAGGATAGTGTCGTCCGCAAATTTTTGATGGGAGACAACTTGACTGATGGAGGTGGGCTTAGAGCCACTTAAAAGCCCGTCATTCACCACTTTACCAATTGTTCTACTGAGGCTGTCAGCCAAGAGAATGAATAGTAAGGGGGAGATAGGGTCTCCTTGCCTCAGACCCCTGCTGCTAGTAAAAAATCCCACTGGTTCACCATTAACAACCATAGAAAATCTGGCCATAGATATGCAAGCCTTAATAATTCTTCTAAATTTTTTCGGAAACCTGAATTTTGTTAAGACTTTGTCAAGGAAAACCCAAGAGACCTTGTCAAAAGCTTTATTCATATCAAGCTTGAGGACCATACTTGCCTTTTTATTATTTTCCATTGAATATATGGTCTCATGAACCATAATCACTCCGTCTTGTATAATCCTACCTTTGATGAAGCCACTCTGCTGCCTTGAGATAAGTTCATTCAAAATGAGCTGGAGCCTAGTAGCAATAATTTTGGTAAAAATTCTATAGATGGCATTCACAAGGCTGATAGGTCTGAAATCCTTGAAATCTTTAGCATCCATTTTTTTTGGGGCCATCACAATGTGAGTGTTATTAAGCTCTTTTAAGAGATTTCCCATTCTATAGAATTCATTCACCACTCTTAGAAGATCCATCGAATAGATTTCCCAAAATTTTTGGAAAAAATTTATGGAAAATCCATCCGGCCCAGGAGCCTTGTCACCCTCTAAAGCAAAGACAGCTTTATGTAGCTCTTCAAGCGTAACCACTTTGTGAATATTTCTAAATTTCTGTTCCTCAATTTTATTTTGGGGAATGGCCTCCAACATAAAAGAAATAGCTTCAGAGTTGTTGCTATTACTTTCCTCAAGAAGTTTTTTATAAAAATCAAGTGCTTCTTTCTTGATGCTATTGGGATCTTTTATGATATTTCCGTTTTTTTTAGAAACTTCTAAGATCCTATTATAAGCTCTGTGCTTCAAAGTGGTCATATGAAAGAACTTCGTATTCCTGTCTCCCTCTTTAAGCCAAATAGCTCTAGATTTAAGTCTCCATAAATATTCCTCTCTACTGCAGATCGTATACAACTCTGAAAGGATCTTCTTTTCATTGACTTTTTCTTCATCCGATCTTCCCATAATATCCATTTTTAATTCCAACTCCTGAAATTTTTGTTTTAACTTTTTTTTGTTCTCAAAAACATTACCAAAAACGCTTTTGTTCCATATTTTGACTTGTTTTTTAACATTTTTGAGCTTTTGGACCAATCTATATTGAGCAGTGCCTTCTCCATTCCATCCCCACCATTATTTTATCTTGTCATATATATTGTCATGCTCCATCCACATCTTTTCAAATTTGAATGAGCTTCTGGTGAGTTTAGTCCAATTGAGAAGATTTAAAGCAATCAGATTGTGATCTGATCCAACTCTGGGCAAGGAGGAGAGGTGGAAGTCTTGACTGAGGATCCAACTCACTGAAATTAGTGCCCTATCCAATCTTACCTGAATAAACTCTTTTCCCAACCTTCTATTATTCCAGGTGTACTTATTTGCATGAAGATCCACATCTAAGAGGTTATGTTCAGCTATAAAATCAGCAAAATCCTCCATACCATTAGAAGAGCTGGAGGAACCTCCATACTTTTCACCTGGGTTTAGTGGAGAGTTGAAGTCCCCCATAATAAGCTAGTTAGTAGAGAAATGCTTGTTTCTGAAAGTTTTAAGGTCAGCCCAAAGCTTCCTTCTACCACTAACCGTATTAGGGGCATAAATGTTAGAAAGGATCCATTCACCATTATTCTCAAAAGTAACAAATTTGATTACAAGATGATTAATACTAGCATTAAGAACCATATCAATACAATGTCTTTTATCCCAAAGAGTAGCCAGCCCACCAGAAGCTCCCTGGGAGTCAACAACCGCCATTTCAGAGATATCCCATAAACTCTTTTTAATAGTTTCAAGGGTCATAGCTTTCATCTTAGTTTCTTGCAGAATCAAAATATTAGGATTGCTAGAGTCCCTTAACTCCTTGATGGTTCTCTGTTTGGAGTTTCCATTTAGGCCTCGAATGTTCCATGAAATAATCTTCATTTGGAATATTTGGTGGTTGGAACTGCCTGATGGTTCAACTGGCGCTAAACTCCATTTGCAATGTCCCTCTCCCTTCTCTTAGATCTAAGAGCCTTTTTAGAGGGTCTTCCTCTTTTTGTACTTCCTCCAAAGTCCACTATTCATTTAGCAGTAGATCTAGTTGTTCTGGATGTGGAGGTGTCCCAGTTATCTTTATTTTTTTTCTTATCACTGTATAGTGATTCTAGGATCAATTCAAAACCTTTCATTCTTTTTTTCTTTTTTGAAATAACCTTTGTGAATCCCGAATCTGGATCCTCCTCATCCAAGATGGGCGTAACTTCTCCCTCTTCACATTCTTTCTGAGTCCTGTCCGATGTATGTATATTTTTGAGTTGAGGGTCAAAATGCTAATAAATTATTTTGAGGATGGGATAATATGTGCATGCAACCTACACACGCATGCCCCATGTCATGATTTTGATGGATCAGTGTAGTGATTTTAAGGAATTCCTGCAATAGAAGGAATTATTGCAATGATATGATGGGGTGACATGATTTGACTAGAACTACTACCATGATGATCAATTACTTAACAATATAAAGTCCACAAGTGTGAGTCATTTAGACATTCCCTTTTAGGTTCCCTATCAAGAGAAGTGAGACAATACACTCTTGAATCATACGTGTGAGTGATAACATACGAAACAATCCAATTAGGGGAATTTTCTCCATGTTTTCTCCATTTTAATGTAGTGACATTTTGATTCTCTTTGAGTACAAGATCATCGATTTTAAAATCACGTTATTTGAAATGTTTGTTGTATGCTCTACTAATAAGTTGTTGATAAAATTAATGATGTTTGAGGGCTGTTAGACTCTTTTCATCTAACAATTCTAGTTGTGCTAAGAAATCTTGATGATATTCCTCATCATTGATGAAGTCCTGAACGGATACATGTAGTGATGGAATTTGAATTTCAATCTGTACGATGGCTTCAAATCCATAAACAAGTGAATAAGGTATAACACATGTAGGTGTGTGGATGCTAGTTCAATAGGCCTAGAGAGTGAATGAGATTTGGAGATGTCAATTCCTTCCTACATCGTCTATTGGTTTTTATGAGGATTTTGTTAAGTATTTTGTTAGATGCCTCGGCTTGTCCATTTTCTTGAGGATAATATGGTGATGAAAAACTACGTTTGATGTTGAATGAATCACAAAGATTTTTAAATTCCTTTTTTTGAAGGATTTTCCATTATCTGTGATTAGTTTATGTGGGATATAAAATTAGCATACGATATTTTGATATATGAAATTGATGATGGGTCCATATTTTTTCAAGGTTAAAGGGACAGATTCAACCCATTTAGTGAAATATTCAGTTGTTGTGATTATGGAATGATGTTGTTGGGATGATTTTGGATTAATTGCGCCAATGAGGTCTAACCCCCATTGAGAGAAAGGCCATAGGTCATGAGCAAGGTTTAGTGCTTGAATAGGGACGTGGATGATATTTGAATGGAGTTGACATTTGATGGATTTCTTTACGTATGAAAAACAATATTTAGTGATGGTAGGCTAGTAATACCCTAGTTGTATGATGCATTTAGTGATGGCATTGCCATTGAAGTGACCACCACAAATGCCATCATGGAACTCTTCAATTGATCTAATTGATTCATGTTATTATGACATCGTAGTAGTATACCATTGAAAATATGTTTTTAAAGGATACCACCTATGGTAACAAAGTGAGTGACGAGTTGAAGGAATGATCATTTAAAAGACTGTGATAAATCTAATGGTAGTTTACATTCAAAGAGGTAATCATATATCTATATATACAATAGATCGGATAGATTGTTACCAATATTATTTATGGAAGGCATCTCATTTTGATGTGAAGGATGAACCAAGATTTGAACAGTGACAGACATATTGGTTTTATCCTTTGATTTTTCTATTTCAAAGGGAACAAGGGATCCGAGGGATGTCATAGTGTCTATAAACCTGATAGAAGATCGTGGAATGGTTTGAATGGTATAATGATCGAATTATCCAAGGAGAAAGTCAACCAAAAATTTATATTTTTGAATGATTTCCTTTTTACATTGATAATCTCCTTTAACTTGATTGATGACGAGTTGTGAATCTCCATAGATTTCTAGAATGTGGGAAATTAGGAGAATAGTGATATTTAGACCCATGATTAAGGCTTCATATTTTTCCATGTTATTAGTACATTCTAAGTTGAGTTGAAACAATAATGAAAGTGGAATGTTCCAAGGTGGTATGATGACAACTCCAGCTCCTCCCCCCTCTTAGCATTTAGCACCATTGAAAAAGAGGGTCATTTTAATGGGGATGGAATCAGATTCATTGGTGTTGTTAATGGATTCATTAGGAAAAATTTTATGAGGTATTTGTTTATCTGAAATGGTGATCTACAATGGCCTATCCTTTAATAACTTTTTGAGATATGATTTCAAGGTCAAATCTAGTCATGGGCATAAGCCATCGAGTTATGAGATCATTACATTAAGGTTTAGCATGCATGGCTTTAAGAAGGTTAATACTGGTGATGACATATGTCTTATGATTGAGGAGATAATGTTAAAGTTTGGAGGTGGTAAAATATAATGCACAACATAGTTTTTTAGCTTCAGTTTAGCACGTTTTATATTCATGGAGTGTGTGTTTAATATATTATAAGGCATGTTCATGACTTTTATTATCAATGTGAGTGAGCATAGCTCCTAAGGCATGTTCTGAGGTGGACATGTACAGATAAAAGGTCTCCCCTTCATGAGGAAGGGTAAGCACATGTGGTGATAATAGATACTATTTGATTTCATCGAAGGCTTTTTAGAAACAAGAATCCCAATGAAATTCTTTTTCCTTGCAAATAAGATGGTGAAACGATTTAGAGTGGTTTGAGAGATGTGGTATGAAATGATGAATCGACTGTAATTTACCTTGGAGAATACACAGTTTCTTAAGATTGGATGGAGGAGACATTTCTACAATTTATCTAAATTTTTCTTTGTTAAATTCAATGCCTCAGATAGATTTGATGAATCCTAAAAATTTTCTGATGAGGTAATGAAAAACACACTTTACAGGATTAAGGCGAAGACAAAACTAGATGAGATGAGTGAAGATTGATTCAAGGACGTCAAAATAGTTTTTCCTTGATTGATAATTTCCTAGGAGATCATCAACATAATCCTCAACAATTTTGTGGATGAGATCATGGAAAATGTATGTCCTCGATATACCCAAAGGTACATAAGGCCCAACTCTGTACTGTTGCTAGTACGGTTGTGTATATTGGGGCCTACCTCCTCACTTCACAATCCTGCTATGATAAGGGAGTTGGGTGCTAAGTCAAAATATATCGACATATAGGAGATTATACTCGGTTAGAACACTGAATCGGTTTCACTGTTGAGTGATGAAATCCCAATCAGTTTCACCTGGGTAGGAGTTGTTTGAATGCATTTTTGATTTGATAGTGGTTTGGTTATGTGTGAGGGAGAATAAATGAGTGCAATGAATTAATATCCCTAATTAGACTATGTGAAACAAACAGGATGCAAATGATTTATTTTAAAATCCCAAAATGAAGCGTTGATTTCTATGAAAGAAAACAAACAAAAATGTAAAACTGAAAGTAAAGGAAAAAATTTAGGACTTACCATGAGAGTGCCCCCCCTTTTTACATATTTTTAGAAATTTTAAAGCAAGCAAGCAGTAAATTTAGTAGATGATTTTCCCAGAAATAGTTCCCTACAACCAAATTAGAGAAAACAAAGGGCAAAAAACAGTAGATTGTGAAGCAATGTAAAAACCCAGTCCAATCGTTGGTGATTGGACTAATCGCAGGTGATTATTAGAAAATGAAAATAGTGAATATTTTATTGATAAAGTGAAACAGAAGAATAAGGGACGAGGGTCCAACTAGGAATGCCAGAATGTTGAGCACAAATTTTTACCTTAGGGGGTTTGATTTGATACTGCAAGGGGGAAAATTTTTCTCAACCTCAGTATGGCAGGGTTTTCAAGATACTTGAAGAATGTGATGGATGTATGATGTTTTACGCTCTGTGAGAAATGAGATAGGCTTCTTTTCCCTGTAATTAAGCATGTAAATCAAAGATACTTACAAAAAATAGAGTTAATAAAATAGGGTGGGAATGTTGCCTGGAAAAGGCCAGTTCCCATAATTCAAGGGACTTACTTACATGGATGTCAACCTGCTTTCAAAAAACTTAAGATCTATTGATGAGAAAAGGATTACAATATACGATAGATGAAAAATGTGATTAACTTTTTATCACTTATTTATCTTAATACATACATCATCTGATAATAATGAAATGTAAAATAACAAGTTAGAATCTAAAGTTAGAATCTAAGTCGGTGGCTAGGTTCTCTGAAAATTTTGATCCTATAAAACATGCTAAGTCTTCATCCTCAGTGAAGTAGAAATTTGGTTTAGAGATTTAATCTTCCACCAAGAAGTTAAATATCTCCTCTTTCATATCATATAGGCGTAAAAGATCCAAAAAAATGTATGGAAGGCTGATGTTGCTTTCGATGTTAGTTTCATATGTGGTGTGAGTGTCCTCAAGGATGTTTAGGCCTTCTTTATAGTTGTATTCATACCATGCGAGGTCAGCTTGGATCCTCTTAACCTCATAGTGGGCACATAACTTGATGTCTTATAGGATATTGTATTCCTCCCAGTACAAGGAGTGTTAGACAATTGGTAGCAAATCAATACTAGTAATGGGATGACTAGTACTTGATATGGCCATCTAAAAAATCCACCTTGGCACACAAATTAGTAACACAAAAAACCTAAAGTAATTGATAACGAAATATAATGAAATATGATTATTAATGTTTGACAAAAAAAAAGGAATCGCAAACAATTCTGTGAAATATTAACAGACTAATAAATGAAATAATCTAATCATTTGAGATGAAACTATCATCTATTGAATCACAGAGAGAGTAAGTAATTATCTAATTAGACTATTCCATAATGAAAACAAAATGAAAGACAATAAAAATGAACCTTTGTATGATAAATGATGATGGCGGACTAGTTGTGGATGTTCCTAGACGGTGAAAGAGCCTTCGAACAACTCCAAAAATTCTTGAAAGAATGTGTTAGATGTTGAAGGGTGTTGATGAGAGCCTTCTAATGTTTCTTGAATGCCTGAAAAAAGTTGATAATGCTATGGTTCATTAAGATGGTCATGAATGGTAGTGAATTCATTCCAGAATCCCAAAATCCCCGTACAAAGAGGCTTAGGAATTTGTTTATATAGATTGCCAGTGATTTCAGCTAATTCAAGTTAGGGGATAAAAAGAGTGATTTTCTTGCCATTTCAAACTTTATTTGCAAAGGATTTCCAGAGAGGTCGGGATACTTAGAGGGATGAACTTGGATTATGACGAAGTTGATTGGGATAAATGTGGAGGTATTTTTATAAGTTTCTAATTTAACTTAATTCTAACTAATTAAGGGTGGGAAGTAGTTATAGGGATAAGTTAGAGGTGGTTAGGTTATATTTATGGAAGATTGGTAGATTAAGTAGTTACAACTAGTGAGTGTGGATGAGTTCACATGGTGAGGTGTGAGGGTGAGGTATGAGAGTTTAATTTATTTAATTAATTATTTTAGGGATAGGGATGTGGTGACATGATTATTTAATTAAAGGGTACAAGTGGGTGACCTAGGTCATGGAGTTTTGTGAGTGGTGCGTTTTAATTGTTTTGACGATAGAGAATGAGTTTAGATATTGAAGGTGAGAGAGTGTAGATTTTGGGTGTCTACAAATGTTTCCATGTGTTATCCCATAATAGTTTCCAAAATGTGATCTATATGCTAAAATATTTCAACTGGTCAGTAATGGATTCATTTAGCTATGGAATTCATTAACTATGGAATTTTTTAATAATATAAACCTTCTTTATTTTTAGGCAATGCCACAATCGTCTTATAATAGTTGTTGAAATAGTTGTAGCAGAGTCTGAAAAAATAAGATCGGTTTGTCGATTATAATACTAGAAATCGTACGTGAAGTGGGTGATGGAATTTTTGAAGGGGATTTTTTGGAGAAGTTAAACTTGAGGGAGATAAACATGAGAGGAGGGGAGAGGGTGATAAAAAAGGAAATTGATGGAGGAGAAGTGCAAGAGTGAAAAATATTAGTTGAACCTATGAGAAAAATATTTTTGTTACGATCACGCATATATAAAGCATGCATCTTTTGTGTCAAACATAGAAAGGTGAAAGGGAGCGCATAATTCCCTTGAATACTTCCAAGGTAAACTTGTACATGTTTGAATCCCAAAATTTACTTATATTAGATATGAAAACTCTATGTTTATCTTTCCTTTCATCAATGATTTCATGTGATTGGATGGAAGAATATAGTAGTTTTGGTTTGCGTGAATATTATAATCTATTGATGAGCCAAAAAATCTAAATGCATAGAATATGTTAAATGCATGGATGTCAATTGAGGAAAATTGGAAGAGATTTCAATCCATATGTTCAGGCATGGGGGAATGTGTATCCAATGTCATCGATTTGTTTGGAGAGTTAACAAATTTAATGTTTAATGACCACATGTAATGTGAAACAGTAGGTGAGCCAAGGGAAGATGAAAATTTGAGTGATCCTATCAATGGTGTTAGGAGATAGTATTTATGGATGAGCAGAGATGCCAAAAATCTATGTAATTTAGTGCCCAAATAAGTGCACTACTCATAAAAGAAAACATTATAGCCAAATGTTCACTTTTATCAAGGTGGGCAACATGCCGACATGAGGTCGTTTCACACAAATGGGAAGAAGATACTTTGTGTAGTTAATTGAGACATCATTAAATGGTTTATTGATCACTTAGTCCCATCAAATCCCTCCAAATATTTGAGTCAAATGAAGATATTTACGTCCAATACCAAGTTATCTCAACCAAATCAAGAATAATTTATGATAAAACAATCTGTCATTTCAATTTTTCATTGACGTAAAAGAATCTTAAATCTAAATTATTTGACTAGATAGAAGTTGTCATTATTATTTGGAGCTATATGCCAACCAAGAATAAAAACCGTATTCTTGCGGTTGTGGAAAAAAATAATGTTGTCTATCCTTGTAACTCCATGGACAAGGGGTTAAATTCAATGGATTTTTAGACATTTTTTGTGATTTTAACAATAAAATACTTGCATTTTTTAATATAAATTTCACATGTGACTTGTATATTTAAAATATGATGTTCATTTTTTATATGGAATTATATGTAAATTATATTAGTACATATTAAAGATGGTTATTTATAAAAACCTAATAATCTTTTATTAATAAGGTATAAATAACATTATTTTGTATTTTTGAATGAAATTATAAGACAAATATCATCAACCAAAATTTTTCAAACAAACAATAGTAGACATCAAATTTAACCCATGCCATGAACTATTGGATAAGTTGTGAATACACATGTAAAGAGACATAACAATGTCTTCTAAAGGCATCTTCCAAAAATGTTGTGATCTAAGAGGGACCATGAAATGACATAAAGGCATTTCACAATTTTTGTTTCTATGCATTTTTTATGGCTGAACATAGTCATAGCCCCCACACATGATAAAAAATGCACATTCATGGTAGGGTGCCTGATGTTGACATGGGAGGAAAAACCATGGTTTCTCGCACATGTAATTGTAGTGTCCTGTTTAGAGTCTCCTCGTTTTTAAAAATATTAGAATGAAAAATGAAACATAAAAAACATGTGGAAGTTTGTACAAGGTTGAGACGCTTTATGAAATATAATATTGTATGTTTCTAAGAGGTATGTTGGCACCCTTCCCTGACTTTTCTAACATCCTCCGTAGCAGCAAGTCTATTTGCTGCAATAGTGCACATTTATTATCAGGGGCACCCTCAAACGCGCATTTCTTCCTATTTTTTACTCATGTGCGAGGGCCCTTCAAACCTCTGATGTACATAATACATATGTCATAAATGTGGATAGTGAAGATTAGAACATATTGTCAACATCCCTAGAAACTAAACTCTGTCCGTTCCACACTCTGACTGCTAAGAGACCCCAAATCCAATAGGTGTAACACCTTCAGCTTAAAAATCGCGGGAAATTGGAAGGATAGCGTATGAGGGAAAGTAACCGCTTGACCAACAGTCTTCAAAATCTTGGGAAAGATTGTGTTTGGGGTTAATCTGCCATGGAAACACCTCTAAGCACCATAGATAGTATACGCGTTGCATTGATCTTGAGGTTCCTACAAAACACACTTCCAGCAACTCTTATTAAATTAATAGGTTCGTTATTGCCTATTTTTGTGTAAAAAGAATATATTGTCGAGATTTATAGTAGAAGATCTGATATTGAAAAGAGTCTGAATTCATCTTAAAGTCACAACTTTTGGTCCCATAGAATCTTCAGTCTTGTGGACATCATTAAAATATTTCATTTCATTTGGTAGTATATTTTCGAACGATAGACACTTCGAAAGGACATGTTAATCATCTTCTGATCTAGAAACCTAGGAAGATCGTTAAAATCACATGGATCCCATAGTCATAGCAGCATTTGGGGTCATAGAGAAGGGTGATTTTGTTTCTGCCGCGGCAGCCAACAACGAACCTCCTTTGTCTATGCTGAGTAACGCAGCGCCGTAGATAATAACGGTGGGAGCGAACAGTCTTGACGTATATTTCCCCACTTCTATAATATTGGGAAACCAAAACATATACCGAGGCATTTCTTCGTTTACCTTCAGTGGAGTAGATGCAAAATTGCATGGGTCTTTTCCTTTAGTATATGTACACACTGACACTAGTTCAATTTATACACTGACTCCAGTTCAATGCGTTGCCTTCCTACCAGGTGAAAGGTGAAATCGTGGTGTGTGACCTGTTTCTACGGGAATCGAGCTCAGAAGAGAAGGGACTGTAGTCACAGAAGCAAGCGCTGCAGGTTTGATTGTTCCAAACAGTTAGCTTTATGGGACGCAGTAGCAGTCCATCAAACCATACAGCGTGAGTTTTACAGTTGGTGAAGAAATCAAAAGTTACATCAACAATATGCTAGATAGCGCTACGACTACCATGTACATCTCAGAATTGACTGTGTTGGTCCGCTAGGCAATGCAACGGCTGCTCCCATCGTGGCTCCCCTTGTGGCTGCGTTTTCAGCAAGGGGTGAATTCAACATATCAACACATCGTCATATGTGGGAGAAATGCACTACTCCTTAAGTTTGCGTACGTCGATGGCTTGTCCCCATGACAGTGGCGTCCTAGCACTAATAAAAGCCATCCATCCCTCCTGGATCTCAGAAACCATCGAATCTGTGCTCATGTCGCCCTCTTATTTAAAATGCATTGATGTCTACAGTGTATACTGTTCACCAATGCATAAGGACAGCGGAGCCAACACCGTAGATCAACGTTGATTTCTACAGTGCATACTGTTTACCCAGGCGCGTGGACAGAGGAGCCAACACGGTACATCAATGACAAATCTGATTTGTTCCGTTGAGCTCTCGGCTATGTCAGATTCAGGAGGCTTCATCTCACATACAATTGCCTTCGGCGTAATGACATGGAAAATGATTTCTGTGTAATAATCCGTTTTGTTTCCAAGCCTACTCACATTCCATTTCCAACAATTTGGGTGCATTGTTTTCCCATACAAAATTTCTATGTTATTATAATATTTTAAAAATCATTTCCCCACATTCACATGAAAAGCACTGTAAGCACGACGAATATTGTTTATATGGAATTTTATTATGAATCTTCAGCTATATTAAAATTTGAAATTGACCTAAATAATCTTATATGTGGTGGATATTTGTTACAGTTTTTTAATTTAATGAGATGAGATGCACTTTTACTTCTACTTCTATAACTAAGGGATTTCTATGGGTGCAAGTTTACAGTAATTTTTAATAGAAATGTTGAAATCAAGTAATATATTGTATTCAATTTTAAGTGTTGTTTTTTATTGACACGAGGACGTGAAGAAAGTGTTGACTTGGAGTAATATATTTTTATTTGAGTTGCGAATGGAAGTCTCTTAGGGATTTTGAGGATTTTGAAGTTTATATATTGATCCAGTAGCAATATGTGACATATCTATTTGATGAAACATTTTTTTTATTTTATCAAGATATTCAAGAGGTTTTGAAATGAAATTTATAGAACGAAATCATTGATGAAGAATCATTGCATATGTTTGGTATATATATTTTTCAATATTGTATTTAACGAAGGATATATTACAAATAAAATCATACTTTTGTAGCTGTGAAGTAGGAAGCTTCATCAGGATTAGGAGGAAGAATGATTTCTTACTAATCAAAGTAGAGGTTTCTAAAAGGAAAAAAAACATGAAGCCATTAAATAAATAAAATATGTTGAATTCCTTAGTGTATTTCCCTATTACGAGTACACATTATCATGAATATTGTTGTGAAGTTATGATTCTCGTGTAAATTAAATAATCCATTGTGTTGTAAGTTTATGCACAATCCCTTTCCAAAAGTTCTGGAAGCATAAAAATCATGGGTTTATGTGGGAAATTATTAGGATTGTTAAGTAAATATATGTTAAGTTTTGAAATTAGTTTAAATATTATTGGGTGTGGTGAAATGGCGTGCCCTGTTTGTTATAGTTAATGAGAGGAAATGCAATTTTATTTGTACTTCATAATTAAGTGAATCTTTATGGGTGTAAGTCGAGAGTAATTTTTAATACAAATATTGAAATTAAATAATATCTTATTTTTTTATTTGAATCACATGACATTGGAGATAAGTGGGGGTAAGTGTTTTCACCCTTTTTATATTTGATTAATGTTACACATAACAAAAAATGAATGAAATAGAATCTATAACAGGTTATTTTGATTAATTGACTTCCAACATTAATCATTCAATTTCAGAATAATGCATTCATACTTGTAACAAATGTACACGATAATATACATGGGATTGAGTGCACTTAGTTGATTACAAATGGTTATGGGAAAGTATGAGTGATGTGAATGATGGAACAGAGGGATATAGACCTAAGAATGCTTCAAAACTAGAACTGTGACATGAAGATACTCCTAGAAAATACCATACAATACCGGTAGGAAAGTCTGTACGGTCTTGACCTATTTGTATGGTCTTGAACCTTATCACAACCAGGATTTATAAATTTTTGCTATTGCCACTTATCTGAATATATTTTTCACTCTTTGTCTGTCACTTTTGATCATACTGTGGGAACCTCATAAATCTCTACTCAACCTTTCAAACCTTAACCATGGATCTAGAGAGTCCTATAAAAACATTAGTTGGGTTGTGGGCAGCCCCGTGTACTACCGATGTTGACACTACTTTGAAGAGGCCTTAAACCCCATGTCATTCTCCACCTAACATGTGATATATAGTTATAATGTAATCATAGTTGGCACCCTTTCTATAACAATTCTTGACTTGAGTTTCTCTCTTGTGAATCAACTTGAGTGAGTTACTTTTGATGCTTTCGAATGTGGGAATCAGTCCCCTAAACCTATTGGGAAGCTTAAAACTTGTAGATAATTCTACAATAATGAATGTGTAGAGGTATTTACGAAGTGAAGGGAGCTTTGGGTGAATTTTGTGATATCTTTTGTAATAGGAGTCCACAAGAGTGTTACGTTCTAAATGAGGTGAGTTTCAATTTGTTATATATGCTTTCAAAGGCGGTTTAAGTTATAAAGGCTAAATGAGGAGTAAATGAATGAAAGAATAATCTACAACTGAAATTTTGGGATCAAAATGAATAACAGAAAAATTGTATACTAGGTTCAAGAACATATGGCCCAAACATACCCTACTTTTCATTTTTACCATAGAGGATAAATATAAAGTACGAGGTTTGGAAGCTGAAAAGTGGAGTTTCTAAATGGACTTCATGCATTCAATTCTAAAAAAATATCGATAGATGAGTTTTCATGACAAAGGAATATAGAAAAGAGACCTAGAGATGTACCAAATGAGAATGGGTAAAGTGCACTTGTATGAGTAAAAAAACACTGTGAAAACCAACAGTGTCAAAGATTAGGATTACTAAATTTTAGTGTCCACAAGAAGAGTTAAAATTGGATCACATCTAACGTGAATTGTAGATGAAATTCCTTAGAATATATGAGTAATGCATTGTTTACCTATCAATCTACTAGAAACATATGAGATATATATCTAGTGAAGAATCCATTATTTTATCAAGATATTCATGTAGCTTTCATGTGGAAGCTAGAGAAGGAAATCATTCAACATTACAATCATTTACAAAATCAAACATTTATTGAAACATTGCTATTTATATCAGATACACTTGTTTGACACTAGTCTATCTATGAAAAAATATTGCATATACTTGTTATATTGTTTTTAATATTTTGTTTAAAAAAAGCACAAATCCCCAAAACAAATCCTACCTTTTATAGGTCTAGAGTAGGAAGGCTGATCAGGGTTAGAAGGAAGAGTAATTTCTTAGTGATTGAAGTAAATTTCAAATAGTTTTAAAAAAATCCTAGAAGGTAGAAATATGCATTGTAATTTCTCAAATTCTCAAATAATTTATGTGGATGCTTGTCCAACTCCAAAGCTACTAATGGACATAGTTAAAATTAAATTTTATCATGTTTATATAAATGGTTCTTAATTTTTCTTAAGTCTTTCAATAACTCATTAAAATTTATTACAAAGTCCAATAATGTCACTAGATTTTACTTAGTTTGAACTTTTAACAAAACTTATTGAAATTGTGATTGTTTGAATCTTTAAAAAAATTGTAGTATAATGGTGAATCCTCCTACACCATGGAAATAATAGGATGCCAAGTCCTAAATATCATTATGCAAGACCCGTAAAAAAGACCATTGAGGAGGATGGTTTCACATTTTCTTTGATGTCATAATACCATCCTTAGATTGTCCTTTCTATTTGTGCTAAATAAATTCTATAAGATATTATTAAATATAGTCAAGTTCATGTTTTGTGTAAGTAAAAATAGTGTTAAAGAACTATGAGTGGATTTAATACATTTATTTGTTAGGGAAATTAGGTTTTACACATAATATACCTATTAAAATAAGGGAAATCAAGGTCTACACATAACATACCTATAATAAATAAGAATAATGTAAAACAAATAAAGGGTAGTCTTGAACAGTCCTAAATTATTGTAAATCTTGATATTATGATATCTTATGCTATTTACAATTTGATAAAAACATGATTAGGGTTAGATTATGGAGTGGAATCACTAAAAATTATTGACATAAGGTAAGAATAAGTTCTTAAATTGTGTATGGAATCATAACAAAAAGTCGTCAAAATACTCAATAAATTTCAAGACTTGGAAAAATGCTCTAGATGAGTTTATGGAAGCTAGAAAATACCATGACTTAATATGCCTCATGGATACAAACACGTTCTCTAAGATTTCACACTTTCTTGATCTATTTGCTCCCTTGTGTCTACACCCTTACTTTTCTCATATGGAATCATGAGATGATTAAAATTGAATAAGATATTGCTTCTTATCATTTCAAACTTATTTATACCCTAAAATAAGTAATAAATGTAAAGGTTTGTAAGATCTTTCCTTACTTATTAGTAGGTGTAAAATTTTTAAAGGTATAATATTTTAATAAATTAGTCCACATTAATTATACAATATATTATAATATAAATTATAATATAATAAATCATTATAAAATGATGAAATAATAGTGTGAAATAAAAGAAGGGGCGGATATTTAGTTGTGTAAAGAGGTATAAAAGTGATATAGGTGTGTAGACTAGATAAATTGGTTTATTTTAACTTAGAAATTATTTTTTCCTTAGGTTTTTGTTGGAATTTGCTTCTATACGAAACCATAAATATATTATTAGGGTGTATTATGGTTTGAACCTAGTTCATACAATTACAAACCTACAAATAATGGAGATCTATAAGTTTGGTTCCTTATCACTGGTATGGTGATGAGCTCTATTATTGTTGATAGGGATTAGATAAATTTGGTACTAATTGTTATACTCTCCAACAAATATAAAACCCTAGATATTTGCAACAAACTTCAGAAAATAAATAGATAACAAAATGATAAATTTGTGTGTGTGAGAGAGGCTAGATAAACCTTTGTAGTCAACCCCTTCTGAACAAATCTAAGCACTGCACTATATCCCCTTGAGCAATAGTAAGATTTGTGTATTTCTCCTAGTATATATGTGTGAATATTGTATGCGATCTAAGCCAACACCCTATTGTACCCTTGTGTCTCTTTACATAATGAGTAGAAAACATAACTATAAATATAATAAAGAGGTACCCAATGTGGTAGTGATATGATTAAAATCCTAAAATGATTCCCTTTTTCCCTTAAGACATTTAATAGTGATTGAATTGACTTGTTATTGTTAATACATAGCTCTAGTACTGTTGAATGCTTGGTAATAGAGGAAGATAGACTCTTAAACTTATTTTGATTCTTTAGACATATGTGGTGGTTTCTATAGAGGATTTGGCTCTACTTTTGGAAGATTTAGGAGATCCTTGAGTGCATTAACATTAATATTTTGTAATGAGATTTCTTGAAAATTTCATGTGAGTTATTAAGTTCATTTGTATTACATATATAGGTTTCCATAGGTTTAATATCACATTAGGGCTAGCCTAGTGGGGATGAAATGACATATATAAAGCATTAAAATCAAGAAAAGAGCCATTAAAATGTAGGACACTAGCCCATATACAACGGCCCAAACCATAGTACAACTTATTTATGTATTGTATGATCCCATATAGGGATTTAGTGACAACTTTCAACACCCTTTTAAATATTTGATTATATATTTTAATAATGTTATGGAATACACAACACTACAAAAGGATTTTAAGGTTTGAAACTAGGAGCTATTGTGATTAATTAACTTCTAACACTAATCATACAATATCATAAACATGTATTGAATCTTGCAATTAATGATTAAACTATGCTAAAAACTTGAAAATACAAGGAAGAAGATGTCATTATCTACAAAGAACCATATAGGAGTGATACGGATGCACACAGAGAAGAATCTAGGAGTGCAGAGTCTAAAGATGCTTCATTTTTTATATTGTGACTAGAAAACCTCTTGTACATGTATGTACATCTTGGTCAGTTTGTAATATTTGGTTGTGATCCTAGGGTATGGTCTTAGATCCTCTTAAAATGAGAATTTATAATTTCTTTGGCTCTTAGTGATATGCAAATGTGTTTTAATGCAAAACCATAATTCTTAGTCAACCTCAAAACCGTATGTATTAAGCTGAATAAATTTCAAACCCTCACCATGAGTGGAAGACCCTACAAGAATGTTACTATTTGGTTTTAAGTACAATCCATGCAACACCTACATCTACACTAATCTAAGAGGCCTCAAACCCCATGTAGATATCCACCTAACATGTAACATCTATATAAATATAACTAGTTAAAAAGTTAAACTAGTTGGAAACTTAAACTAGTTTAAACATGCTTGAGAATATTATGCTCTTATTAAGAATTTGAAGTAGGGATCTTGGTGTGATTGGAAATGAGGGAAGATAGAATCCTTGACTTGGTTGAGTTCTTTATAACTATAGTAATGACTTCGCTAATGGATTTGCATTAGGTATTGAAATATTTATGGGTCCTTAAGTAAATTTTGTGAGTATTTTAATGAGTGTACCAAATGATTTTGTTGTATGTTTCGCAAGCTATGTCAGGTTACTAAATAATGTGATTTTAACTTGCTTATATTGGGTGATAAAGGTAAATTATCATGATAAGGCCAACCAAGGAAGAATAAAAGACCCAAAAATGGTATTGTATCAAAAATAGATTTGGAAAAGTGTCATACCAAGACCTTATAGGTCGGTCATGACCATATTTCCCATCTTGGCCAATCTATACAATTTTAGATATTGAAAAGGTAGGTAAAATATGAAATTATCACTATGATTGTGAAAATTCAAGATTAATATCATGGTTTTGTATTTATAAGTTTTTGACACAACAATGTGTGGGAATGAGAAAGTTAGGAAAGAGATAAGAATATGCACTAAGTGGGGATAGGATATGGGTGTTTGTATTGGCCAAGAAGCACATCTATAATTAGCAATGTTAAAGGGTAAATTACCATGTTTGAGTGTCTAAATTTTCCTCCCTTTAAGTATAAAATGAAAATTACATGCTTAAAGGAAAATATACCTGATTTTGTAGACACAATTTGTCTTCACTCAAAGTTTTTATTGTCTAAATGTGTTGGTGTTGGCACAGTCCACGATGAAACCTATAAAACAAATTGTATTCAATGTCCATAGTAGAAATTAAATTGTAACTCAATTGTAAATATAAAATTTTAACTTTCATAAAGTGAAATCAAGAGATGTAAAACATAGAAATAATACATTTTTTTTCTTGTAGAGGGAAAAGTCTCACATTCTTTACTTGTAGTTGGACATTTGAATTGTGTTGTTGAAATTTTATGAAGAATTGAGGGTGATCAATCCCCATATTTTCTAAAGGAGAAACTAGAGTATTGGTTGTATGCAACCAAACACCAAATAGAATATAGAGAGAGAAGAGGAGAGAGGTACTAATGCACCCCATGAAACTTAAAAATATTGTACATCATTTTTTAATAATTCTGATATATTCCCATTTTAAATGGGGAGAGGAAATATTTCCTATGAATAACTTAGTCACTTCAATACTTTCCATTAACCCATTTGCCACACCACTGTAAACATATCTATGCTAAAATTTGTATATGCAGACATAAGTTACAGAAGAGAATGATTTCCTCCATGCTCTTCTCATGCATCGTAATGTTGAGTAAGAGTTTGTAGTATGTTTAAATGAAAATGGATAACGCGAATCATGCCCCAAAAACACATGTATTTTCTAATCGAAACTAATTACTAAAGATGAAAAGGAATGAATATTCATGCCTTTGTAAAATGTCTGAATTGTGTTAATTGAGTCTACTATTATGCTAAAAACCTTTATCCATGATGTAAAATATTAAACTGTAGAAAAATATAGTATAAATTATCCTAAGGAAGAAATGTATGGCAGGGTTAGGAAATTTTTTAACGGTCTTGAAATTTCCATATGGTCTTGTTTCTATTTATTTTCTGCCAAATTTCAATATCTACATATGTTTATAAGGACTTATTCCCTGCAAAACCATATGTTTGAATTTTTTTTTTTACTATAAGTATAAAATATATCCGAATGAATTACCTCTTTTAAAGCAAGTGTAAGAAAGCATTTGAGCACGTGGCTCAAAATAAGAGATGTGTGTGGACGAATTGTATGTTTGATGATTTGTAGGAGAATTTGGAAAGCTAAAGTGGTAGTCACCTTTGAGAACATGTACCTATAAATGGGTTATGCATGGTGATAAACATGGCACATAAAGAGACAATTAATAAGATAAATAATATATTATAAGTGAAAAAATAACATATGGAATAAAAAACACATATGTAATAAAATATTCAGAGATAGATAGTAATATTCAATTCAGTAAATAAAAGAAATAGTATGCAATGAAGAGTCACACCAAGGTATAGAGCTGAAAACATGAGACACCCAAAATTCCACAAGAAAATCAAGGAACTTAGGCTAAATACAAGAGAATCAATGTCACACAAAAAATACATAGAGCCAGAAACATGGGACATCCTTGGTGTGATAATAAAAACAAGGTACTTAGGTCGCATACAATGAAGAAAAACAAGAAAGTATCAAACATGTATATAACAAACAACGATTTCAATCAGTGATAAAAAATAATATAACAAGTAGTAAGAAATCACATGCAACATGATATGTAAGAAATGCACAAGACACGCGTATGAGTCTTTTTAGTTCAAAAGATAACATGCACATGATATATACAATCAAACATAATGAGGAAGATAGAAGGAACTATAATGGAATAATAACACCTATATAGTGTGGAGTGATGCCCCTAAGAGAATAATTTATTGAAACAAGTTAGATCCTATTATCATGTAACAACATCTATTTCATGCATCAAGTTCAATATATCTCATGAAAGCATGTGTGCAAAGAGTCGAAAATATATGTTATCAATCAGACCATAGTGAAAACAACATATGTAATGTAAAGTGTTAATCATGTGTATGGATCCTGGTTTTGTTTTTTTGAATATGTAAATTTTTTTATATTTTTGAACGTAATCTATGTATAGGGATAAGGGTAGCACACAAGATACCCAATAAGAGTTTTATTAGGGGAAAATGAGACCCAAATGGTGAAGAAGGAATAGGACAAAAATATGTCATAATATATGAATAAATTATGGATGTTTCAAACCATGAAAAAAAGATGAAGAAGGGTGGACCCATCAACAATAATATGAGTACAAGGACTTGAAGAAAGTTATGATTGGAGTAATATATCTAAAGAGGGTAAAATTGACTAATATTTATTATTGATGTGTGAAACCCATTGTGATTGAATATATATGATATATCATGTGATTGGTAGGGATGGTATTAACAATATTTAGAAAACATATTAGAAGTATAAACCTTACCAGATTACATAGGGGAATATATACTGCAAGAAAACCTATTCTTGGACAAATAAGCAAGGAGATATACATATTTCCATGAGTATTAATAAGGTTATCATTCAATGGTGCACATTGATAGAGTATCAAGATGAAACTACTATACATAAGCATGCATAATATAATTATACTCATAGAACTAGTAAGGGAAAATCATGATTTATCCTGTGAGTTTGTTGATCATGGAAAAATCTTAGCTAACTTGAGTATGGATTTTATATTGATCAATGTGAAAATACCCATGGCCATTAGAGATAAGGAAATAATCATAATTAGTCATATATAAATAATCATAATTTAATTATGATATATTCTAGCTTGTTGTTGAGATGTAGAGATATCTAGAGAAGGCTCATTTGGTGTATCATTTTTTTCATCATCACTTGCATTAAAAGGAGATTCATATCCCTAATGGGATTAAAATTAAATGTGAAAAAATGTTCACATGAAATATTAAATGGTTTATTATAATTGATATCATTCATATGTGCCTTATACCTAACACCCTAATCGATATCATCAACCGAATTATAATCTATCTCAGTTTGTTAATGGAGGAGAAGACATTTAAATAAAATAAATTGTTGTATTTCCCCTTGAAAATGTTCACATGAAATATTAAATGGTTTATTATAATTGATATCATTCATATGTTCCTTATACCTAACACCCTAATCAATATCATCAACCGACTTAGAATCTATCTCAGTTTGTTTGTGGAGGAGAAGATATTTAAATAAAATCCATTGTTGTATTTCCCCTTGATATGGATTATGTATACCCTAAGTGATTTGCAGTGGTCTACATGTTTTCATGGCCAATTGGTATTTCTATCATTTTTGTTTGCACAATAGTAGGGATTGCATTCTTATCCTCTTTGTGACTTGATGAATCTTGTTGTATCAAATGTGTATCATTCATTATTGTAGTATGCTCATTAGAACTAGTTATTATATATTTTGGTACCCATTGATGTTTTAGGACTCGATATTATTGCATAGTAGAATGTTTTCTAGTGAATTAAATAAATACCTTACACTCAAATTATTGGATTTATCATTATAAAACATAGAAATCATTGTCATAATGGATGTTAATTATATGATAATTGCAAAATGGTTGACCTTTAAGGTTTTTTGAGTCAATAGTGGGGGTAGTAATGATTAGGTAACAAAGTGATTAATATCTTAACAAGTGGCTCATATAGGATATCACGTTGTGTTGCCTTAGTATTTGAAATCGATCTTGTGGAACATAAACATTATTGCCTATATGTAGGACTTTCAACTCTCTTGCATGAACACATGTATCATGCATATATATATTATAGCATTGATTTTTAATAGCCTTATAAATATATTGATCATGATTCATAGAGACATCATCAACATGGGTATTGGAAGAATCCTATAGATGCACTATCTCATCCTTCAGAGATTTTATTTTTAGTACTAATAGTTTAAAATCTTGATAAAAAATCATGTTGTAAATCTTGAATAGAATCTAGGATAACTTTATAAAAGATGCCGTCATTATTAATAGAAAGGTTTGGAATACATATCAAAATTGAATTCTCAAAGGAATGTTTCATATTGACATGGAGCATTGTTTTTTCAAATACTTCTAAGATAGTATACATGCATGATAAAATTGAAGAAAATTATATAATGAAACTTGGGAATTCATAACATGGGACATGATGGTAGAAAAATTGATATAAGAAACTCCAATTAGGTAATAAATAATAATAATCAACACATAGAGGGATGGTAGTTGAGAGATCATAGAAGATAAGACACAAAAGCGATGTTGAGAAAAAAGTGACTATGG
Source organism: Taxus chinensis (assembly GCA_019776745.2). NCBI lineage: Eukaryota > Viridiplantae > Streptophyta > Pinopsida > Cupressales > Taxaceae > Taxus > Taxus chinensis. The sequence goes on along the minus strand of CM034146.1, from coordinate 594,179,622 downwards.
TAAAATTATTAAAATGAACATATATGAAAATAATCAGTGAAGACAATGAAAAAATAGTTACTTGTGTATATCATTATTTGGAGTAAAAACCTCCACATAGTTTTCATAACAATGTATAGTTTTCTAATTATTCATTAATTACTAAAAAAATAATTTTCGCTTTCTAAAACTTGTACTAATAATTAAGGGAAAATGTTTTCGTGAATTATACAAATATAAATAAAAACCTCGAAGGAATTTGAAAATAGTTATTTTATGATTGACATATGTGATGAAAGGTGATTCAACAATTAGGAATCCCTTAAAGAGACCTAAATGCTAGGACCGACTATGAGACCCTAGGGAAATTTGTGTAAGCCAAATTTAGAGTAAGTGAAAGATGAGAATCATGTTTGGATCTCTATAGTCAATACATAGTAATGGAACCCTATGGAAACTAGGGTTTGGAAGGAGGTTGAAAATTTTATAGTCAGTTAGAATCACTAAATGTTTACACCCTTTTTAACATTTGATGAGATTTTAAATAATATTATGGAATGCACTACACTACAAAAGGACTATAAGGTTTAAAAATAGGAGTTATTATGATTAACTAACTTCCAACATTAAAAATACATTATCATAATACATATTAGTTCTTATAATTAATTATCACATTATGATATTCACTTAAAAACACTAGGAGGAAGATGTACTTAGCTACACAAGATTGGACATGAGATATTTAGATGCACAAATTGGAGAGTTTGGGAGTTCAGAGACTGAAGATGCTTTTTATATGATACTTTGACTGCAAAACATCCTATTATAAGATCGTACATGTTGGTTGTGTTGGTGCCCATATTTTGTCCTAATAAACCTAGGCACTATTTTGAAATTCTTATTCTTGATCAGATTGGTTCCTATTTTGAGTTCACTTCATTTTATAATTCATGAGATTGGGTGTAGATAATTCATGTAAGGACTCATATCATCTCCTAGTCTTGTAATTTTGACCTGGTCAAGATCATCCTTGTTGTCGATAGTATAAAAGAACACGAAAATTATTTCCCTTGGGCTAATAATTAAATAATTATTCACCTTTATATTTAACAAATTTTATGCAGCTACAAGATGCATGTTCTCACCCAAAATATGTAAAAGGGGATGTTCTAAGAAAATCGAAGGCCACATATAGAAATTTGCATAATGGTTTGTAATTTTTATACGTCTATGATTGTGAAAAGTGCAAATTTTTCCTTGTCCCGTGATCCTGATAAAGGAGTTATGAAGCTAACAATTAGAAGTCCAGATGAAAAATTTATAATGTAGCTCACATTTCTATGAGAAGTGCAACTTGTAAAAATGACTCTGAGGCCCGATGATTTAAATGCATTGACCAACTATGTGTCATGAAACCGTGAATGGAGAAGGAAATGCACTTCTAATTTTGCAAAGGCTATATGAGTGTTATTTTTTAATAAATTTCCAAGGCCCATCGAAAATTTAATGAGGGTCATAAAGGTACTATCCATACATGACCTAGGTATGCGGAGGTGGGAAGGTCAGAAGGGAATGAATCATGTCACATAAATATGTGGCTGATTATACATGAAAATATTACGATGGTGTCTACTATTGTGAATAATCTTAATACATATCAATTAGAAAAAGGTAGTATTTCATCTGGTTCCAAGAGTTATAACCCATTAGACTGGTCCAAAGCTCTCACTTGGACTCAAATTTCTACCATGAAATCTCCCCTAAGAAAGGAGAAAAATTTAGGAGTTACAAGGATTACTATTGGAGAATATGAAAGTATTCTCATGGAGGAAGAATTCCATATCAATAATGACCCCCTGCATAATACAGTAAGAAATCGAAACTTTCAACCTAATTATTATAAGGTAGAATATAAAAGCCCTGATGAAATAAAAGAAATCATATATGAAATGATAGGATGGGCTAATACCAAAGTTCTACAATTCCATAAGCATGACAAAGATGTTTCTGGTATTATCACAAATGTATTTGTAGGTATTTTAAAGGAATGGTGGGATGCCATCCCTACATAATATAAAAACACCATTATAAATGGTGTACAACAAGAAAATGAGAGAGTCGAAGGAGGAACGACTAGTCTAATTACTGTCATTATTGCATAATTTCTTAGTATTGTTTTAGATGAGAAAATCATCAAAAAAATCAAGTTTCTCCAAGCCCAACTATGTGATATGACTAAATTCAATGAATATCAATGTTATATGCAGAAATGTTTTTACAATGATGGAATTCATTTTGATGCTACTATGAACTTCAAGTATGTAAAGTCCTATCCTCCATACTATATAGATGAATACAAGAAATCTATGTATGGAATCTTTGAAGAATATATGACTCTTAGCAAAATAAATTATATTATTAATGAAATAAATAAGCACCTTTTCCTTGAAAGGAAAAATAAGAAAAAAAAATATGGATGCTTAGAAGGCTTTAGGAGTAAAATTTTGTAAGCAACAATTAGAAACTAATTTTGGTTGCTCCCTGCCAAAGGATAAAACATATATGAAAAAATTCAAATTAAAAAAGAAGGTAAACGTGTAGATTGTACTTCCAAGCCTTATTCAAAGCCTAGAAAATTTTGTTTTAGGAAAAATAAGTACTTTCCTAAAAATAGGAAAATTGAATGCTTCAGTTGCAAAGATAACCATTTCGGCAAAAATTTTCCATAGAAAGGAAAGAAAAAAGAAGCAAAGGTTAAATTTTCCCAAGAAAAACAAATAACTAAGGATGAGTATGTACTCATATCTGATAGTGAAATTTGTATTTGAAATATTTATTATGAAGGGCCAACCATTGTAGCTAATCTACAGACAAAGTCATCTTTCGAAAAATAATTTTTAGAATTAGAGTCGAGATATAACTCATTGCCCTCTTTCGACTGCAGCATGAATAAGAGCTACTATCAACATCTATTCATACCATCCATCTCTATTATTCTCAAACAAAAATTAGATAATGTCAATCAAGCATTTAAATAATGTCCCCCTTTCTATTCCAGAAAAGATACCTTTAACAATCCCAGATACATGATCTACAAATCAAATTGCAAGTGAAGATTCAAGCTGAAAATGAGGAATATTGAAGAAAAGAACAAAGAATTACTACTACATCATCTGATGATTATAATCCATATTATGCTTATATACCTCCAGGAAGATGATGAGGATGTGGACGAATCCCCAGACCATGAAGGACCAAGAATTTTCCATTCTTGTTCCCTAAAGAGGAAGAAAATGCAGTAGTACCTCAATATCCACATCTTGCTCCAAGCTCCAGTTGGCCACCATCACCAGCATGTTCCTCTACCAGGAACACTTGAAAGAATACTATGCAGACAACACAAGATTTCCCTGTTATAAAAATCCATAAAGAAAGCTACAGAGGAGTTCCAAGAACTCCTTCAAGAAGAAAAAATTTTCTCATGTCCCAGAAACAAAAGAAGAATAAATAGATCATCTAATCATGGAAAAAGCATTGGAAAAATATGATGAGGAGCAGAATGAAAATGTAAGTATAGTCAAAACATCATGTAATTATTTCTACAAAATTCAATTTTTCATTCCAAACATCAAGCCTTACTTTCTTGATGCTATGATAGACACAGGAGCATAAATTATGTTACTTAAAATAATGTTACCCCTAGAGACTATTGGGAAAAAAATCCCCTTCAAATTATTTTTGATTCTAAGAAACTATTTTCTTATTTATCTGTCACAATACTAGTTAAACTAGGAATCATGAAAACAACCTCCATAGTCCATCAATTCGATTTATTACATATGATATGCTTCTAGGTTGTGATAATCTCAACAACTATATGCCATACACCATAAACCAAGATGAGATTATTTTTTCCCAAGGATCCATGTTGAGGATTAAAACCTTCCAGACTATTATACCTTTTGTTCCTAAGCCTACAAAACTTTCTAATCTTGATTGGATCCACAAATCAATATCCCTCAATGCTTTGCCTATTGAGGCTATAATCAACAAAATCAAGACAAAGTGTACTTTTGATAATCCCCATGCATTTATCCATTGAAAGAAAAATTTCTATCGATTAGAATTTCAAACCATGGCTCCTCCAAATTTCAAATCACACCACATATGTATGCCCCCAGAAGAGAAAGATGAATGTCGAGGAGAAATTAACAATCTGTTAAAAGGTGGGTTCATACATCCATCTAAGTCCCCATGGAATTTCCCATATTTATATGTCAATAAGAGAAGCGAGATCATAAGAGGAAAGAAAAGGTTAGGGGTCAATTACAAACCACTAAATAAATATATATTTCCATTCCAACATCCTATACCCAGTAAGGATGATTTGCTCACCAGAATCAGCGACTGTAAAATTTACAGTAAATTTGATCTCAAGTCTGGATTTTGGTAGATATTTCTTGATAAGAAAGAGACCTATAATACAACCTTCAACATACCCAAAGTGTAATTGTAAGACCTGGACTATATTTGCAGAATAAAATTCATGGAATAATGATATATCTTTCAATTTATTCCGGATAATTTACATAAGATGCAATTACAACTATATAGGCACATAGTTTCCTATAAATTAGGAAACTATTCTACTAACAAATACTAATCACGTGAGTTGTTTGTAACAACCAAACAACTCAACACACATTTGTTATTAGTTGTTTTATATAACAACTAAATAACAAATTACTAATATAATAATAATTACCAAATGTAATTATTATCTACAGAATGTAAATACTAATTCCTAACATCCCCCCCCCCTTAGTGTTTACATGGTAGAAAAACATCCACACTCTCAACTGCAGTATGCTCACCCCTGTGGCATGTCCAACTCTGTGACTCATGACCTTGATCCAAAAGAAAGGCTCTCTCCTTCCATGGTTTTAAACAGGCTTACCACAAACCTTGACGTGACAGGAACTTCATCAACTGTCCACCTCGTGTGGTATTCTGGATCCTCCCATAAACCCTTTCAAGATCCATGAACTGACTTACTCTGGTGCTACTTTTCACCACTATGCTTATACATTAGGGAATTATGTAGGAAACACAACATGCATATCTCAAAAATACACAATAGAAGATATACTGAAAATATTTCACATTACTTCCTATAAGAATCATAATGTTCTTAATTGTAGTCTCTATCATTGATCACTGCCACTCAATCTCGAACAACATAGAAAAATGCCACTGCCACTGGAAGCTTTCCTTGACTAAGTCGTTTTGGGTGCAAAATGGGAATGGAACATTGGTATGTATTCCCCCCCACAATGTGAAATTCCACTCATATAGATACTGAGAAGCAAAATGCATCGAAGAACATACTCCTGAATGGATCTTGCTAGTTAGGTCTTGTTGCACATGGTCACTAATGCTAGTGAACGTATTCTTCTAGCTGACCATCTTCCAAAGAAGTACGACAGTCAGAGGACCAAGTCAGTCAAAGGATCACTGACAGTCATCTGCACTCCAACACAACTTTCTTTCCAACATCCATCAAATACCACACAAAACAGGAACTCTGAAAAAGAATCATACTGAGAAAATGGAAACCACACTGAAAATCATATACTCACACCATACATATGCCACCACAGCTTCTGTGCGGCCCCATCGTTGGTGACTGACGAGAGGTCGTTGTTCGACCTCCTTCCTCCAATGCCTCCTTCCTCCATCTTTGTGGCTTCTAACTTATCCAAATGAAAATTTTAAGCTCATTTGTTTCCACATTGAAGTTATTCTCCCCCTGCAATGTGAAACATTTTAGTTTTAGGATGTCGGGTACAACCAATAATGCGTCCCACAAAATAGCCAAAAAATATGATATTTTTCAAAGTGGGTATTTTATCCCAAAATTAGAACCACTATAATGAGAATTAAAAAATAAACACTTTTGCAAAAAACGGTGCTCAATTTTGAGTTACCGTGCAAAAGTTATTAAGGTTACAATTTCCCATAAATTGGTCCAATTAAAATAAAATTGAATTGCCCTCAAAATTCAATTATTAAGAAAAAAAAATATAGAAATATATATATATTTTAAACTATAGTTTTGCTAAATAATTAAAAAAAATTGACCAATAAGAAAAAACCTGTGTTTGCATTTCTTTTACCGGATGTGCATTTCCAGCCACAAAAATGTCTGTTTGACAGAAATTTCGTCATATCTACATGCTGAATTTGACCCTGATGTAAACTAAAAAGTTGTGCATATTTTTCTCCTCTTTTCAACCCAAAAATAATCGTCTGAATATGATGTTTTATGAGGAAGATATGTTCATTTTACTGAACACTACTTGCTGTATTTTTTTGGACGGATTTTTGAATATTCTCTTTGGCCTCTTAAATCTTCTTGGCTCTCATAGGAATAACCTACTCTGGTACCAAATGTAAGAGCTGGACTATATTTGCAGAATAAAATTCATGGAATAATGATATATCTTTCAATTCATTCCAGATAATTTACATAAGATGCAATTACAAATATATAGGCACATAGTTTCCTATAAATTAGGAAACTATTCTACTAACAAATACTAATCACGTGAGTTGTTTGTAACAACCAAACAACTCAACACACATTTGTTATTAGTTGTTTTATATAACAACTAAATAAAAAATTACTAATATAATAATAATTACCAAATGTAATTATTATCTACACAATGTAAATACTAATTCCTAACAGTAATATGAATGGAAGGTACTTCCATTTGGCTTAAAAATTACACCATCTATTTTTCAAAGAAAATGGATCAAATTTTTAGTCATCTTGATAAGTTTCTCATAGTTTATATTTATGACAGTCTGATATTCTCCAAGAATGTAAAAGAACATATGGAACCTCTGAATCATTTTCATAAATCTTTTTTTGAAAATGGTCTTTTTCTTAGTCCTACAAAAATTCAAACATTTAAAAAATCCATTCAATTTTTGGGAGTCACTCTTAAAGATGGCATTTAAAGACTCCATTCAATTTCTGGGAGTCACTCTTAAAGATGGAATTATAACTATGCAAGATCATATTGTGTCAAAAATGTGTTATTTCTAGATGAAATACTTGACAAGACTCAACTTCAAAGGTTTCTGGGTTGTGTCAACTATATTTCTAGTTTTTATAAAAAATGTAGTTATAGAAAAACTTCTCTTGAACAAGAGATTGAGACAGAATGCCCCAGAATGGAGTTCATAAATGACCAAGGTGGTCCAGAGGATCAAACATGTATGTCCAAATATTTCTCCCGTGTCTCTTCCAGGTAAAGTTTTAAATATTATGGAAACAAATGCTTCAGAATAATATTCAAGTGCAATTCCAAAAGAAAAAATGCCAAATGGTAAAGAAAAAAATCTACATATATGCCTTCAATTTCTTCTAGAGGACCAGAATTAAAATATCATTCAAGCCATAAGGAAATACTTGCTACTAAGAAATCCATCCAAGCTTTCCTATTCTTTATTCAGCATGAAAAGTTTTTACTACGAACTAATCTACATAATTTCAAAGGTTGGCTCTAAAAAGCTTATCCAACTAACAAAACTACCTATGGGTGTCTACAAAGATGGGCGCAATGGTTTGATGTCTATGAATTTAATACAAAGCATATATCTGGTAAGAAAATTGTTCTTGCTAAATTTACAAGCAGAGAACTGTCTGCTGCTAAAATAAAGTTTGTTGAGGTATCTACTCCGTTTTTAATGCCTCTTTGTAATATGAGTAATTTAGAGCCTTTCTTCAGAGTACTTGATCAGAATAATAAAATAATTATCCATGAAGTTGTTAATGTATATCTGATCATGAAACCATCTATGATGTTATAAATTATCCCACAACAATTATCCATGATACTTTCTATGATCCAAATAGTCCACTTCTATATCATAGGAGAAGTGATCCCCTCAGTTCCTACACACTCAATTGGTCGTACTGGTGGTCACATGATACAAAACCAAATGAATATCCGGTGGAATGCATAAATGTTGATAAAAATGGTGAGAAATCCTAATACTTTGTGGAAAGTATATTTTGACTTAAATTGGCATGAAAAACATCCATTATAATTCAATCTTTGGGACTCTCCAAGATTTCCACAATATCTATAAATATTTCTTGAAAAATATATGCTGTAAAAATATCTGATGATCTACAATTAAGATGTCTCCAACTACTGCAAGGAACATATTAATGCAAACAAAAAAATAGGAGTGTCATGATAAAATATTTCACAATTAGGTCATCATCAATTCAGCTAGCCCATCCTCAAGGACAATTATGGGAAAATATTTACAAGGCACATCATCTTTCATTATTACCATTGATACATCCACAAAAAATGTGCATCCATCATGCTGATCTTTTTCCTGTTTAGCGAATGCAACATCAATTTAGCCAAAACTATGTTGATCATGCCAACAGATGGGTTGTCTATTCATCTTTGGACAAATAATATGATTGAAGAACTTTTTTGTGTGTCAAAAATTTTGTGTAAGGACTTAGGATGTATGTAAAGTTTCAGACTTTACCGTATGGTGATTGTGACAAGTTCACTACTCCTATCATGTCGTACAAGCTATAAGATAGTGGGCATGTCTCTTTCTTTTCTTTTGGTCTTTTTACTAAGGATGGTGGGACAACAGTAAGATTCCTTATTGGAAGAAAAATAACTACAAGATGCTATAATGTGTTTCACTACGATTATTTAGCATGGCCATTTCTATTCATCACTTTTGTAATGGATGACACTACTATGAAATATTGGAATCTTTTTCTTTGTCATCAGTACTCCACCTTTTACTAGTTCCTTATGTTTATCTATGTTTTTATCTAGTAAACCTATGGAAAATACTATCTCAAATCTATAAATAGAGACGAGGTATTTAGTCACTACCTTTGGGTAATGAGGATCATGGTTTCCTATTAGTTTATGGTGTGCAAGTCTATAGAGTCTTCTGTGTGATTGTAGATACTTCGATTTAGGTGTGTCATGGGCTCAATAATACTGCCACTAGTTACTGCATTCCTACTTCTTAGTCTGTAGTATTATTATTGCAAGAATAATATAGTAATGGAGTTTTCTCTTACTATATGTGTGTAATAGTGTTTCACTATATTATCAATATAATGTGTGTAGTTCTTGATAGCGTTCTATAGGTGTTTTATGCGTGCTTTGTTTCTCATCAAATATTTTTATCAGAGTCGATTGTTGTTTATTCGTGTATTTTTCATATAGACTATCTATTCATCTATCTCATTATGTTCTTTTCTTATCCAAATCCTATAAGATGCGCAATATGAGTGTGAGCCTTTTTTTCTTAGGGAAGGGTGTGTTGTGGCTATTAGAATCAAATAAGATGCAGTGAAGGACAATTAAGACTTTGCAGGATGGATACAGAAGAATGGGTTGCATCTACCTTTGGATTGCATGAATTTGACAATGACGATGGATTTTTTTGATCCTTATGAGATCATTATTGTCAATGATGATACACAGATGATGGAAGAATACAATCCTTTGCTAGGTTGGAAATTTCCTAAAATTTCATATGATGAAGTCTACCAAAAAGTCTAAATCTTTTCATTTAGTTGCATGTACTACTATTATATTTAGAGAGTCATGCATTCAAGTTAAAACCTATGATAAGTTTGAATATGAAATTCCTTTAATCAATCTGAGTGACATTAAATATCTTTAAAAAATAGTCTATTTACAAGTTTTTTTAGATTGGTTGTGTTCAAATAGGAATTACCCCTCTTTTTAGACAAGGTTTAATTGCTTCTATATTATGTTGGTTATTAGACTCTAGACATGAAAATTTTAAGGATTGTTTATTGGCCTCCCTGAAAACCAATTTAAGTAATGGATCGATTCACTTTAATGTCTTTCCCAACTACCCAGTGTCAATGTAGACTGATGATCTTCTGAGTAAAGTTTTTAAGATTCATCTTAAAACCATTAGCTTACACATGAAACTAGGATTTTCACCCTTATAAATTTTTTATAGAATTATCTTTAGATTGACTAATATTGTCCACACTGTAATCAAACATGGACCTTCCAAAGAAAGTAGCATTGTCATGGATGCTAGTCTAACTTCCCAAAATATTAAACTAGAATTTATTTATTAGGATAAAATAAGAGTCCCTAGAGAATGGACCATCTTGACCAAATGTATTTCTGATTCTCCTTATTCTATTTGGTCTTCCTCTAATGTAAATGAGTCCAAAGGAAAGGATACCATTTCATTCAGAAAATATGCTTCCACCAAACCTCGTTTGTCCACATCTTCATCTACACAGTACTTTATTTTTTAAAAACCATGAATCCGTGATGAAGAACCTCCTCTCTGCATTCATCCCTCCTTGTTTCATGACCTAGAGACTAATTGTCTATGGTGTGATAGGTGGCAGGTCCTTGTTAAATAGAAATATATACCAAAAAATGGCCCTCATATTAGCATGAATAGTTATTATCCTTCTATTGTATATCAGAATTTGGCTCATGCCAAAGTCCTGCTACACAAATTATAGATCTCAATGGACACAAAGGAAGCATCCACTTCCCTTCAAGGAGAATCTGAAACATTTTCCTCCAACCAAGGATTTTGAAGTTTATATGGAGGATAAAAAAGTAATGCGACCAGTACTAGTACCAACAACAACTAGATTATAATCTAGAACATTCTGAAGTTGCCATGATGCTAAACTAGAATAATACAGTTTTTAAGGCCATAGTTAATAGAATCAAATCTAGTCATGAGAAACATAAAGGTATGTTAGATACTTTAAATGCCATTGAACTTCACCAGAAGGGTGATATATAAGTTTTTATTCAAGTTTTGAATACGAAGGAAGATAATATATCTAATACTATCTAGACCATTGAAAAATATTTAAAGACAATCCCAGATCACGTTAATAATGGTATCTAATAAAATATTCAACAATCCATCCAAATTGTTGTAGAAGGATCTGATAAAAAGGTTATTAATAGCATTCAAGTTGTCAATAATAAAGTTAATAATTTATGTTTTTCTGTTTCTAAATTAGAATAGAACTTTCCTGCTTTTTCTACTGCTATGAACAATATCAATACATTTCAATCAGAAAAAGGTAGTATTTCATCTGGTTCTCAGAGTTCTGACCCAGTAGTCTCGTCCAAATCTCTCACTTGGGCTTAGGTTGCTGCCATGAAATCTCCCTTAAGCAAGGAGAAAAATATAGGAGTCACAAGGATTACTCCAAGAGAATCTGAAAGTATTCTCATTGAGGAATAATTCCATAGTAAAAAGGAACCCATGTATAATACAATAATAACTCAGAACTTTCAACCTAATTATTCTAAGGTAGAATGTAAAATTCCTGATGAAATATAAGAAATGATACATGGAATGATAAGATGGGCTAATACACAAAGTCTCCAATTCCATAAGCATGACAAAGATATTTTTGGTATTATCACAGATGGATTTGTAGGTATTTTAAAGGAATGGTGGGATACTACCCCTGCACAACAAAAAGAAACCATTATAAATGGTGTACAACAAGGAAATGAGAGAGTTAGAGGAGGAAAAACTAGTCTAACTACTACCATTATTGTATAATTTCTTTGAATGCAATCTTTGTCATTAATTCAAGAATCCGAAGGGTAGTTTAATATGAAAATATTGATACAAATACACAATCTACATATAAAATTTTTGGGCCCCTAAAAATATTGGCTAAGTACTAGAAGGCATGTGAGCATGCAAGGCCTATTTTGAAGAAGGGTGGTGCAAGGTGAAAGCACACAGGATAGGGTTTTAGGAGGGTTTAGTAGAATTGGTGGCACACCACGCGTAAGGAAAAGTAAATGTTTTTGGGACTTAGCCATACTTGGCATATCGGAAGAACACGAGGAAAGCATGACCCGACTGCACATGCGGAGTGGATAAGGTGCCATCCTGGAAACTTGGTGACCATGAAAGGAATATACCTTGCGATAGAAGATTCCAGAAGGTTATCATGGTGAAGAATGGAGAGCTCAAGTCTAAAGGAGCATGCTCCCATAGAGGACCACTTGGACACTTGGCACTTGATCTAGAACTTTGAAAAGGCATGGAGGTGCTTGTTGGGGCTATAAATACAAGCACCTGATAGAGAAGGAGAGATTGATATAAAGGGAATGGAAAGAGGTGAAGCTATGCTGAAATATTGTAGGAGTTATATGGGTTGGGTTTAAAGGATCGGTAGGAGTATGATGTATCAAGGGGATGAGTATGAATATTTTCTTTGTACTATGAAGGGATTAAGTCCAGTTCTTATGCATGAATTTGGTCAGTACTATTATATGGATATGTGATAGCCTCAATGAGTGTAATGTGATTACCAAATGTATTTAATATGGATATCTGTGGTTCCATATTTACTTATATATTTATGGATCGGTTTTATATACACTTCATATGAGTGGGTGTGAACCCATGTGCATTTCCTTTATGTTATGACTCAGATCTATGTTCTATAATGCTTTTCTTATCTGAATAAATATATTGGTCTAGAAGCTAGTTCTAAGCTCTAAGATGAATGTATATTTTGTTTCCATTCTCTTCACTTAAGATTCTGTCGTAAATAATGAATTCTAACACAACTCACATAAATTAGGGGCTCGGGACCAGTGCGTGCCTCGGGTGATCGCCTAGTGCCCGTTGGGTGATAGGTCAATGCACATGGGATTTCCTTGTTCTTTGAAGGGTATAAAAATGAATACAAAAATATTGGAATTTTTAGAAAGTATGAAAGTGGCCTTAAGGATATTTAAAGTGGAAGGTGTTTTAGAAAAGAAAAAAATGAGTTATGGTATTGTTCATCCCAATTCTGAATAACAACTAGAGATTTGATTAAATGAGTGAGTAAATTGGTTGTCTTGTCTTTATGAATCTTTGAAGGAAATATTAAGTTTTATTTGAAAGAAATATGGGAATGTTAAAAAAGGTGTCATAACCATGAAGATCCATGTAAATTCTCCAAAGAAAACCTCTAGTCTTAGTTCCCCGTGGACATAATCACAGATTCTAACATCATTAATGCTGACATAGAGGAGTTTAGGTAGAGATTGCACTCCCTAGAAATAAATGAAACTATGTCCCATGTGGCTAGTAGTTATATTAACCTTGCCACTTCTTTCCCTCCCACTACGTAGTTCCCAAAACTTGTGTGGGTATACACCCAACATTATAACCCTAGATTAAGAGAAGTTTGCAATGGAAACAGGGGCCTCATCTTATCTTCCCAAGAAGAGGCATTTGATAGAATGTTGGGTTTTCTACCTGCATGAGAAGAAGGTTCCATCACCATGCAATCAACATAGTTGTATTGGAACTCACGTGAAAGAAAATGAACCAATTTTATGAATGATCATTGGTTGGTTACTCCCCACATCTTTGTCTCCAGAATCTATAACAAGCTAAAAAGAGAAGAATTTATCAAGGAGGTTGGAGATGTAATTACATTTTTGAACTAACTAATAGATATCTACCAACCTTTTCCATGAATGGATGTTTTAGTTCATTAACGTAATACTCACCAATAAAAAACCCCTCCCTTGCACTGAAATAATAAGCAACTGAATTCATGAACAGATGGTGGGAGTTTCCCTAATTGAAAAATGGGAAAAGGCTGGTACGGAGGATTATTAATGACATGTTACTTGGTTTATAATATCACTTTCCACATAACTTTCCTAGTATTTTAGAAATAAGGGGATCTCAATAGCTCCAGGGTATATGATGCCTTATTCAATCTAAAATTGACAAATTATGAGGGTGACTATAGGAATGTTGCTAATCTCTTATTTTCTCCCTTAATATGTCTTTTCCATCCCAATTGGGAGGTTGAAATATTTTCCTAGGATGCTAAGCAGGTTATCACCCAATTTGGAAGTTACTTAATTCAGTTCTAGACTTTTTCTTAAATCAGGGTTAGTGGTTTTGATGGGATCCCTTACCTACTCCCCAAGCATGTGGATGATAAGTGGGAATTAATTTATTTGGTGAGGCAATTTCTACCATTACATAAGATATTCAAAAACAAACATATCACATCCCCTATCAAGTTACCTATGACAATTGGGAACTACACTTTATCAAACATCCAGAAGGTAAGAATGATGGAATTAGAAATGGGTAAAGGTATGGTGGATAGATTTGAAGATAGGCCTCAGTATGATATAAAAAAAATTGTACATAGTATAACACCCACTCTGATGGATCATGATGTTCATTATGAATAATTTTGGATGGATTGTGGAGATGAGAAGGAAGTCTGACAGAGGGATTATTCAAGGATGAAACTCTCCCAGATGGTGGACTTTGGGATTGTTTAGGTTCCTGAGGGGGTGGAAGATGATAAAAATGTAGTCACTAATGATTACGTCAGAGTGAACATTTCCTCTCATTCTTTATCACTAGCCAATTGGGAAATTAATGAAAGAAGGAATAATCATAACAGGATTGCAATCCTATCTAGTGTTGTTTGAAATGGTTGTTCTCAAAAGGTGAAGATGTAATTTACCAAAAAAGTTATCTATTAAGAGAATACAATCCTAGTAAGATAATTGATGGTGTCCTTCCCCCATACTGGAATACTCATGCTACCAGGGATGTTTTGGGGAAGCAAGGGATCAAACACTTTTTTAATAATTTGACATCCGCATAAGTAAGGGATGATGTGAGTGCCTAGAAGATAAAAAAAAAGGAGTTCCCTTACCCAACTAACAAGGAAGACACAGGAAGTACTTTAGCGAAGTATTATTAGGGCCCCTATTATTTTTACCACCCATTTACAGGTTGTTCTAATATCCACTTCAAGATCAAAAGAGAAGGAAAAAGTAACAACTTATACTTCTAAGAATTCTAAAGGAGTAAGTTTATCTAAAGCACCCCATAAGGTACCACTACTAAAAATGGGTCTACAAGACTTGGAGGAAGATGAGGAACAAGTTAAACTCTGAAGGAAAAAGTGGACTAAAGTGTCTGAATGTGTTGATTTAGAAGAAGTAGAAACAATCAAGGAAATAATGGTTCCTAATATTCCCATCCCTTTACCCAACAATTCCCAATCCCCAGTGATTCCACTTATTATGGAATAAATTCCTATTAACCCAATCCTTATTTCCCCACCATCCCACATTATTTCACCCATTATTGAGTGACCAATTATGAATTTTCCTACATCCCCTATCCTACCTATTCCACTGCAAAGTAATGAAGCACTAACAATAGAGAAACCTTCAAAGTAGCCCAATATATCTAAAGTTGGGATAGGAGTTTAGTTTAATCAGAAACAAGTTCTAGATATTGAAGTGGTAGAAGAAGCGTAATATAGCAAGTATGAAGTTCAAAATGCATGTAATCCAGTTGAGTATGTAGTAATACAATCTCATACATAAGGGATTGTAGTAGAAGCGATACAAAAATAAACTATGGGTGTCACAGTTACAATGAAACCCTAGGACGCTGAAGTAGTTACAAAGGTTCTTGAAACCCAAGTTCTAATGACCAATTTCTCTCATCAATATTCTTGTGAAATGGTCCCTTATTGTAGGAAAATATTGAATGAAAGCTTGACAAAAAAAGGAGAGGTTGATAACTAACCTATTAGGAAATATAATTATTTAGTGCTCCACATTTATGTTTATAAGTTTGGGTGACTATTATATTGGGTGATTTGTTGAAACAAATCACGTATTTTATTAGTTAAGTTGTTTGTGGAGGGAGCTATTATAGGGAGAGTTGTTAGAGAAACCTCCTTGAGTATAGGAGTAGCTTCTTCTATATAATTGTAATGTTCCGTATTGAATGAGATGACCTGGAATACATTGAAATTATATTATTATTTTGTTGTGATGAAATTTGTTCTGCTGTTTCATGTGGTACCAGAGAAGGCTACGGCTCTATGATGAGCGACTGTGATAATGACTAGGATCTGTGCATATGTCGTTTAGTGGAGATTGTCTATGGCTTGAATTATCATGTATGCCTTTGAATTCAAACAAGCTTAAATTGATTGTTAGGATGTTTGATAGAGTGTTGTCATCATTCGCATATGGTCATGCTTGTTCAATTTAATTCATTTTCTTCTAATCAAAAACACTGTCGAAAGGTCTCATTGATCTAACAAAGGATTTCATATTAGTGTGTGGATCGGCTATTTGGAAATGAAAGATCTGTGTATATCAACGAGTTGTAATATTTTTGTGGATGTAGTCCCCAGACATTGTTAGGACATGGAAATACAATGGAGAACGTGAAATCTCCCACCAATCATGTTGTTGTGACTTCATTCGATTTAATTGGAGTTAATTAATAAGTTGATCCATGCGTAATTGGAAACTAGTGCGTATTTATAGATTATTATCTCCCATCGTCGCATATCTCCACTTACAAAGAAATCCTGATCAATCTCGTTATGGTGACTCCCGAATTTCCTTTGTTCGGCCAATGAATATTATGCAGTGGATCATCTTTGAAACTTGATTTGATGTGAAGTTTTCTCCATGTGCTCTTCATCCAAATTTGGGTTGGCCACTTCAAAGGATTCACCTGTCCAGTGTTGAATTCGGTGTTGCATGAATGATCTGATTGATATTGGCTACGCCTATTCGAGTCTTGCCTTTTTTCAAAGAATTCTCTATGATATTGAATTTTCTCAGCCGTGCCATTCCTCAGGAGTTTTGGTCGGACATCCTTCTGAGATATGTCATTCAACCCTTCCAATATGCATGGGATTCTAATAAAAAGGTGCGGTTTCTTTTGAATTACAAAAGCCACGGATCTTAGAATAAGATTATTTATAATTTGTAATCATGTGTCTTTTAGTTTAATTTGTGTATCAAAATATTTAAATATAGAAAGTAATTAAATATTACTTTCTGAGTTTAAGTCTTTAGTAAATATCCATGTAGAATTTAAAAAGTAATTTATTTTTATTACTTTTTAAATATAGTGTAAATTGGGAGCAATATTAGTTAAAGCCGACTCCCATAAGAGTGCATTTTCAGTTGAAACCGACACTCTAAGATATAATGGACATTCCACTAGAAAAATTCAATGGTCTCAATTTTCACACATGGAAAGTCAAGATCCAGATGCAGTTGATGAAAAAAAATCTTTGGAGAATAGTAGATGGAAAAGAACCAGCACCTTCAGATCTAACCAGATTGGCAGAATGGGAAACACGGGATGATAAAGCCAAAGCCATTATTGGCCTTGCCCTTTCGGACTCTAAATTACATTATGTTGATCTAGATAAAAACTCGAAGGACATCTAGGATAATTTGAGAAAATTATTTGGTTCAAAAGCAGTAAATGCATATTTTTCTCTAAAACTTCAGTTGGTCATGCTCAAAATGAGTGATGGAGATACAATGTCTAGTCACATCAACAATTTACGATCTCTTCTGAGACAACTTGCAAAAGTAAAAGCTCTAGTAGACGACGAGGATGCAAAAGCTATTCTGCTAAATAGTTTACCACCCAAATACGGTAATGTTGTTTTCACTCTTGGTCAGATACCTTCTAACTCATTGGAAGATATGATATCAGCTCTCCTAGCTGAGGAAAAAACGGACCAAATAAGATGTAGAAGAAGAAACAACAATGTATGTAAAAAGGAAGTACAAATTTTTTTCTAAATATAAAGAGGAAAGAGAATGTTTCTACTGTAAGAAAAAGGGGCATACAGCTTCATTTTTTAGAGCTCAAGCTAAAGATATACTTAGTGGAAAAGCTCAAAGGAATTGAGGCCAACTTTATTACTGAAGAAAGATCAGAGAATGAGGAAGAACAAGTAAATGAAGACGGTGGTTCTAAAGACTTCTTGTTCTGAGCATGAAACTGGAGGTAGGAGGCAAATGGAGGTTGGAGGTCATTCAGTGACCTCTCATTAGTCACCAACGATGGGGCCGCACAGATGATTTGGTGGCATTTGTTTTCAGTTGTGTGTTTGCCTCAATTTGCAATGATCTTGTTTTCAATAAGTGGAAACCCTAGGACACTGAAGTAGTTGCAAAGGTTCTTGAAACCCAAGTTCTAATGACCAATGTCTCTCATCAATATTCTTGTGAAATGGTCCCTTATTGTAGGAAAATATTGAATGAAAGCTTGACAAAAAAAAGGAGAGGTTGATAACCAACCATCTTCAATCTTAAAGAGTGAAGAAATAAGAGATTAGTCTGAGCCATTGGATAAAAAAAGATAGTCATAGTGGACTTATGGAAGTAGTTTCTTGGAAAGAAACAATATATGTAACTGTAAAAATCATTTCTGCAACCCATTTATCTTTCATAGCCCAATTGCAATTGTTCCTATAAATTCATTACCAAAATCACCTGACAAACATGGGCCACTAATGGGAGTCTGGGTAGAGGGTTCTCCTCCAATGAATAAAAGGGTAGAAATTTAGTTAGATGATGATGATGATAAACAAATTATTGCCACCCTTAATCATTCTAGGCCACCTAAAAGGCTAATAATTATGTCAAGAGCAACTCTTAATAAAAAGGGGAGAAAAAATTGTTGAGATTCTATCTCCCAAGTCTAGTGTGCTCTAGAGTAAGGCATATCCATATAATTTATAGGTCATAAGGATCCCATTAGGTAAGCCATGCACCAAAGAGATTAAAAAATTAATTCTATGTGGTAGTAGAGGGGAGTATTCTACAAAATTGATGAAATTAAAGAGACTAAGAAGGATATGAAAGAAAGGAATGAATCATTGTCTACCTGGTTATGGAATTGACTAATACCCCCAGGTTTAGGGTAGGTTAATGTCCTTGAATCACCAATGATGATATAAAAAAATTGATTGATATGGGGGAAAGAGGAGAGGTCACGCATATGGGTGGTAAAATGACTTAGTCGCGATAGGTTAGGAAGTGATCAGGTAATGTGTGAAACACTATTCCCATATCTTTGATAAGATAGAAACAACTAAAGGTGTTAATAGGCAAGTGTGAGGACAAAAAAAAAATGTAGATTGATAGGTTTCCAAAGTTTGAAAGACCTTATATAATTGGAGGATGATTTGGTTGTAAAATAAGGAATCATTTCCCCTGAGTTGTAGGAAATCAATATGAGTATCATTTAAGCTACAAAGATAAGGGTTGAGATATTGATAAATTGTGTCTATATTCTTGGAGAAGAAAATGATAAGGAAAAATGAATACATTAATGGTCTTCACTCTCTAATTGACAAGTTAATTGGAGCAGATACTGGGGAAAGGGCTTAGGATGGGAAAATATAGATAATATGATTAGGTTGTCTCAGAGATCATGCCCTTACTAAGGGAAGGAGAACTAAGGACCTTCAACCTATCTACTAATGCAACAATGGGGTGTAAATAAAGATGAAAAACTATGAAACTTTTGAAGAGAAAAAAGAAGTGTATAAATGTTTTTTGTAGAGCTTAAGGATGTATGCGTCATACAGGGAAATAATTTTCCATTACCATTCAGGGGCTCAATGAAGAATTTATCCTATGTATATTTGATAAATTTGATGCTTACAGGGATAGGATAAGGGATTTATTTTAGAGAATTATAACTCTCACAGATGGAGATCATCAAATTCAATGAGGAAGTAACTAGATCAATGCCATAAGCCAACTGAAAATGGGGAGTCATCATGTTTTTGACTTTGATGTTGCCCTATCATGCCCAGTAATGTTGCATTTCATCCTTTTATCCCAAAAAAATATGCATCTACAATATCTACATAGGGTTTGTTCTAGGATTTGAGAAGCAATACATTTAAGTTATAAGGTTTCGCTCTCCCTATCCATTTGTTCTTGGTTAGTAATATATGTTTCCTTACTATGCTTAATAGAAAACTTGTTTAGAGGATATCTTAGACCACCTCATTGGGGATAAAGTAGGAAGATCCTTCGTCTGTTACAATCTCTATTAGACAACCAATAGGGGTCTAGTGACAATGCATTCATAGGCACGAGTACCTTGCCACTTCATCCATTGGTTAAGCTATTTTCTTAAGGGGCTAGCTTCCAATTCCTTTTTTGGTTAAATAGTCAATTTCAAAACTGTCGAGGATATACTTATTTTGGCATGTGTTGTAGTATGGATTAGTAGGATCTGAGGGAATATCTTTATGTCCCCTCACTTTTCAAAGGGATTACAAGTGGAAGGATAGGACTCTAATGGAGCTGATAAAGTTGCACTTTTTTGATTCCCATGTGATTGAAAAAGTATGAACATGGATCTTACAATTATTATAAAAATCTCTAAAAAGAGTTGGCTAGTGATAACCTGCATCCAGGATCCTTCTTTAATTGTTGAATTTCTATGGTCACTATGAGAAGTGTCCTCCATGGGTACCATTGTGGATATTCTGTCAATTATCTCTAGTTTCCTTGTATCATGCCTAACTTTCCTCATTATACTTTCCAAGGGTTAGGTATGTATCCCTTAAGGGTAATACTCCATGGATGAATACAAATATGGAAAGTAATTTCTCTGAGTAATCTTAGCTCAAATAGTCTTTGCATAGGCACCATCAGGAAGACTGTCCATAATCATTCGTAGATAATTCCAAGTATCTATGTATGTCACTAGGGATGGTGTATCAAGGGATGATAATGTTGTATCTGGGATTATCATCATCATCACAAGATGGGCCCAAATCGTCATAGGCTTGGGATATTGCATCTGCATCGACATGCTTCTTTCCTGGAAACTATCTGATAATACTCAAATTCAAATTATTATAGTAAAATTACCCCTCCACCTTGCTATATTTAACTGATGGGTATAGGCATTATCCTCACAATATATTTTAGAGCCTGATTAATCTTGTATACAACTGTAAATGCTCTACCCTACCAAGTCACATTTCTAGAACTTCTTTACAACAAATATGATTTGCTAGAATCCTCTTTTTCAAGTTACAATATCCCATTTACCATCAACATCTACTCATGGTTGATACTATCTCCCAAAAGATAATGTTAGATGTTATTCATTACTCTTTCTCATCCTTTGATATGTGTTAGAGTACTCCCTAGTGCGTATAATCATCAAGTGACAGCTATAATGAGTGAGTATACAATGAATGGATTTCTCTAGCTTCAAATGGATTCATACTGATTATAAAGGAGGCTAATTAAGGACACCAAAGCTTCCTTTAATTAGATCCCCTCAAAAGTCTTCATGCACCTTGGTTCTAGATAGAGCTCATAAGTAACTTATTTCTTCAAGAAATAGGTTAATCCCCTTAGTGTAAGCTATCTCTTGAGAAAATATTGATGAACCTTCTATAGTAACCCACTGTGACATAGAAAGTATCTCAACTTATCCATAGATATTCAATACAGAAATGGTAACTGCTTAATTATTCCATGAAGGGACTTCTAGTGAGGATCAATACCAATACCATTAATCTAGAAACAACATGTCATAAGCAAGACACCTTTAGAACATCCAAAGACACACTTTCTAGGGTTTAGTGAGGCTTGTGCATTCATCTAAACTTTCTAAATGTTCCCTCTATTTGGTGCAGGTGGTCCATTTTTCTCCCGTGAATACAAAATTCATCTAGGAATAATATGATGAAGCTTCCAATGTAGGGTTAAATACACCCTGATGTTCTATTAGCGATTCCTGAAAATAAATCTAAGTTGGAGCTAGTTACATCTAATTGTATTTACTAATTTGCTTTCTATTTTAGAAAACATTCCCCAAGGAGTGGTGACCATGTAGTCTTGAGCTTTCAAATCTGATATCTGATAAAGAACGTTTTTACTTTCAGAGTTAGAGGTTGTTTGTAAAGGAAAAAAACAAATATACATAAGCATGTATCCTAGTCATAGTTCAATGAACATTTGTATTCAAAATTTATAAGCTTGATACCCCATTAAGTTAGGAGTACTCTAGCACATATGACAAAGGATCTCAGAAGCATCTAGTTTGGTGTATAATTTACACTCCTTGTACAAAAGCTCCTGATCCAAAGACTGAGGTCATTCAGAGGTAATCCTGATCATATTCATTTGGGGATTTATTAAGCAAAAAATTGGGAGATTCAATTCTAGAACATGTCCCTCCCATAATCCCTTATCAGGTCAGTTTAAATCTCCTTTAAAGATAGGTTTCAATCACTTGTCCATGCATTGGTTAAATCATCCTCCAACACCGAAACCTGACTTACGAAATCCTAAAACTTAACATGGCTTTCGACCCCCTCCTAGGGAACCCTTCAGATTTAACATATATGGAACCTATTAATTTTAAATGGCCATGAAATGTTATCCTAATGAGGTCCCTAATGAGATTAGGATGAAGGTCTGCCTAAGTTCCGAAGGAAATAATGAGATCAGTGGTTATCACCATTTAAATTATTTCAAACACATGATGGATGATTCCATGAATTTGAATTTGAGGATGTATATGTGAATTTGTTTTGTGCACAATCTAAAAAAGGATTCTCATGAATGGTTTAGGTATTTCCTGATGGATCAATTGATTCATGGAAAGAAATGAAAACATACATTCAAGGTTTCATATGGTAACAAAAGCTCTGATCTGAAGATTTCTGAAATTATCTGAGTTTGAAAATATTAAAAAGAATCCCAAAAAGTGTGTACAAGACTTCAACACTAGATTTAATAAAACCCTAATCAAGAGTTGCCCAATAATATAATGCCTAGTGATCTCGAGATCTTGCCTTTTTAAATATTTGGACGTGCATTTGAAAAAAAGGAAACATACTACTTAAGAGAAAAAAAATCTTAAACTCCAAGACGGATTTCACCATGGCTATCCGGATCAATGGAATAATATTAAATTTGTTGGGAAAACCACTGAAGAGAGAGGTATGTAAAATTGGTTAACCTAGAAAATCCTCAAACTAGCAAGAAATTTGACCTTGAAGAATGTTTTCAAGACCCATCATTGGCAGGTGATTTTAATGAAATTTCTTACAAGTTGGCATGGGTTAAAAAGGGATTGTCTCCTAATCCCCAAGCTCAACATCAAAAACATCGGGCATAATAGATTCAAAAATCATGCCAAAGGAGATTTAAGGGGTAGAGGATAGAGGGAAAAGGCCCTATGGGTCACACTGGTAAACTAACATAATTTCTAGAGATAATAAAAAAAATTCATGACCCTTTAGTGGGAAGAGTAGTTGATGTATCAAGGAAGAACATACAATTGATTGGTGTGGTGATAAATTGCTTGATGCCCCATGTGCCCTGTGCAATCATCCTATAGATGATGGAAGTGGTGATGTTGATTTTATTGATGTGTGTGAATGATGGAATGTCAGCAAGAATGTACGAGCTGGGTGCATCTTCTACTAACCTCCTCTATGTACTCGGAATATGGCTGATTTCTATACTTATGTTGAAAAGGTTAGTTATCCCTCCCTGTTAAAATTAATGTTGAGGTTGATATGGCTCAATATTTTGAATTACCTAATCACGATTTTGATTATTTTAGAGCCTTAATGATAAAGAAATATGATGGTGATGTTCCTTCCAGCGAGGATCGAATTTTACTAATTAATGTTATAGTTACTCAGGAAAAGAAATGAAACCTAAGGAATATGAAAATCAAGGGATATGTTCCTATAGCTAAAATAAATATTCTTATTAATTCTAATGTCCCCAATGATGCTCCCCTAAAGAAATGTGTTAAATAAAAACACTGTGATTTAGCCTAAGCCAAGTAGTCCTTCCCCATCTTCCACCAAGAGAAAAAAAAATTCTATCTGAAAAAATAGTCACAGTACCCTCTAGTATCCCCCTTCCCAAGTTTAATGTGTGGCATATGGCCCAAATCTTAATCTAGATAAAAATCACAGTTCTGATTGTGAAACTGTTAAGAATCCCTTAGCATAGATTGCAAGATTTTGAGTATTTAGGGTTCACAGAAGATGATATTACTACGAATAATTCTCATGTTAATAAAGAATCATCCCCCATGATTTTTGAGGCTGAGGTGGAGGAAAATAAAGAGGAAATGGAAAATTCACCTGAAATATACTTGGAAATTTCCTTGGTAGAAACAAAATTTGATGTCAAATGTTTTTTCACCTCTTATTGTGAATGGATGGCTCTTTCACAATTGTATGTTTGATTTTGGAGCTTCATGAAACATCATGCCTCTTGCAGGCATGAATGAATTAAACATTAAGATAAATGTAACTTTTGGGAAATGTTTTTACCATGGATTCTAGGGAGGTACCCGTGGTTGGCTATGTGAGAGGAATGATTGTGCAGTGGGTAGCATATCTAGGAAAGTACTTAACTATGAATGTTGTCATTGTTTACTACCCTACCAAATGGGGAATGTTGTTGTGAAGAAAGTGGGAAACTAGTGTGGGTGGTAGTTTCCAAATGGATATGCCATATGCTTATATACCATTTGAAAAAAAAATGGTCAAATTATAATGGGAAGATAAAATGTTGCACCTTATTGAGGATCCCAATAATGTTTCTTATGAAGTACATTTTGCTGATGTAGACATGGATAATTTATAGGAAATGCTGATTTTGAAGACCAATATATGAATTTAAATTCTCAGTTTGAAGACCTGGAGATCCCGTGGACCATGACCTTTGATGGAGCATTCTCAAATAATGGAAATGAGGTAGGAGTTGTGTTTATTTCACTGTAAAATGAATCTTTTAATCTTTCATTTAGACTGAAATTTTATTAAATAAATAATGTGGATGAATATGAAGTAATCATATTAGGATTAAGGATTTCTTGGAGACATGGGATAAAGGATCTCTTTGTTAAAGGGGATTATGAATTGGTAATCAAGAAAGTAAGAAAAATGTACGTGGAAATAAATCAAAGGTTAAAGTAGTAGCAGAATGCAATATGGGATCTCCTTGAATTTTTTTATTCATTTAATATTGAGTACCATGAGAGAAGCCAAAATCTATAGCGTATGATGGGCTAGTTGTCCTAGCCTTGTAATATGACAATGATGATTTATCCCCACATTGTAATTTCGAGGTAGAAGTATTGGTTTGACCTTATAAACCTGATAATTTCCAACACTGGAAATTATTTGATGATGACCCACACATAAAAATATTCTTTAAATTTCAAGGTGTTTTTATGGACCAAATCATTGAAAATGAACCTAAGATGGAGGTATGTGAAGGGAAGGATCTACCCTTTTTAGAAAGGAAATAATTCACCTGAAAACTAATGTAATCCCTGGGGGGTTAGTTAGTTTAGAATCTAAATTTGATAGAAATAATTGATAATCCCATTATATTTCTAAGGGATGTTGTGGATTGTAACATGGGTTCATGTCAAGAACCTATAAAATTATGGTTGGGAATTAATTTGAATGAAGAAGAAAGAAATCCTATACTTAACTATTAAAAAAGTATCAGGATTTCCTGTGTTTGGTGTTATTTGTAAATTGAAATCTTATAGAGAGGATACTTGTTCCATAGCATGAGATACCATTGGAACCCCACACTAATCCCTTCAGAAAAAAGCAGAGACCTATTAACCCTATTCTCATACCCAAGATGCATAGGAATAATTGAATAAGTTACGAGATGGTGGCATCATAAAGCCTACTTTGTATTCGTCATGGGTGGCCAATTTAGTGCCAATAAGGCAAAATAATGGGGACATAAGGCTATGTGTTGAATTTAGAAATCTAAATAGGACTTCAACCAAATATAATTACCCATTTCCCAATATGGAAAATCTATTGCATAGAAAGTAACGGGGTTAGAACTGTTGTTTACCCTAGATGATTTTTTTTGGGTATTATCAAGCTGTGGTCAAATAATCAGAACAAGTATAAAATTGCGTTTATTACTCCATGGGGCACGTATGTGTATGTAATGGAATGCCATTTGGATTGATGAATGTTAGGGCTACATTCCAGAGAGTGATGGACATTGTTTTTGTAGGATTTTCATAAATGAGTTCATCGTTGTGTACTAACATGATGTTACATTATGGTTTTTTCCAAAAAAAGAGGGGACCACCTGATGTATTTAGATAAGATCTTGATTAGATGTAGAGAATACAAAATCTCACTAAATCTCAAGAATATGTCATTTTGGTGTATGCAAAAGGTCAAACTTTCTCAGACACATAATATCTCATCAAGGAGTCATAATTGATCCAAAAAGGGTGGAATCTATTGATAAATTTTCCATCCCCTTGTCAAAAAAGGGTATTAAATCATTTCTTTGGTAAAATTATTTTTTTGAGAAGATTCATCTCCAATTTCAATGAAATCACTTTTCTAATTACTAATATGTTGAAAAAAGGATCAGGTAATCAAGTGGAATGATGAAGTAACTCAAGCTTTCAAAGTGGTAAAGGAGGCACTCAAGACTGTTCTTGTAGTGGCTAGTCCCAATTATAAATAGGATTTTTAGATGTTTTAATTTTCTTCTAGACTTCACTGTTAATTTTTTGCTATTACAAAATAATGAACAAGGCCATGAAAATCCTATTGTATTTTTTTGACAAGGCCTTGCAAGGATTATGAGATGAAGTATTTCTATCATGGAAAAGTCAAGATTTTTCTCTAGTCAATTGCTACCAAAAATATTTAGACCTTATATAATCTTAGTTCAAAGATTATAGACATATGTGACCTCACACAATGGTGAAGGACATCTTGTCTCAGATGGAAGTTTCCAGTAAAAGGTGCAGATGGGTTAACAAGATACAAAAATACTATATGGATATACAAACTACCAAACTAGTATGGGGTCTGGGCCTTACAATATTGATGGCAGAGACAAATTTACATATTTTTGAAATTCATGCCATTGAATAGATAATGAGAAATATCCCCACAGAGAGGTAAGTCTTTCAGACTTGGTATAGAAACATAGTGTATTATCTTAAGAATTTTGAATTTTCCTATAAGATGTTAGATAAGAAGCATTAGGAGGACACTCAAGTTGATGTCCTAGAATTACATCTTGACAAACTACGTAATAGCTTGAAAAATCCGGAGAGGGAGTCTTATTAAGATACATTATGGAAGAGGAATCTCCAAAGGTGGATTCATGAATTTCATGTAGGGATTGTGTGGGGGAAATTTTGCATGGAAAGGTCACTATGGACAAAATAATCTGAGAGCTAGGTTACTGGTGATCATCCTTGTTAAAATATGTTGCTTTGATGGCTCACAAAATTTCAAAGTTTGTCAGTGTTTTTTTGGTAGATTGAAGGTCATTTGGATCTCTCCCCTTACAACCTATTTTTGTATAGGACCCTTCTCAAGACAATGGGGGTTAGATTTTATTGGTGAGATGTCAAAACCTTTGAGTTCTGGGTAGAATTGGAACTTACTGACAACAAACTATTTTAACAAATGGGTTGAGGCTATTCCTACTAGGAAAGAAACTCATCAAATAGTTATGGATTTTATCCTTGATCACATAATTTACAGGTTTTTGTTCCTACTAAATTGTTTGCTAAAAATTCTATAAGTTTTAGGTCTAAGCCTTTAACAACAATGTCTCATGAGTACGATATAACTCTTTCCTATGCAACTTACTATAACCTACAAGGAAATGGGAAGGAATAATCCAACAATAAGAATATTCTCAAAATATTCTGAAGAACATTAGAGATAAATAAAAGAAAATGGGGAGAGAAAATCAAGTTTGCACTATGAACTGATAGAGTTACAACTAAGATATCTACAGGTAAAATCTCATTTGAATTGGTATATGGTGTTCAAGTGCTTATTCCCCTACATTGAAATTGTATTCTTATGAATTCATTCATAAATTGGAGCAAGGGGATGTTATTGACCCTTATGAGGATAGGATAAATTAAATCATTGAGTTGGATGAAGTCAAGAGAGAGCCTTATCTAAAACATGTCAAGTATAGAGAAAAACTCGAGAAAATATTTGATAAAAAGGCCACTTCTCAAAATTTCAATGTAGGACATCTGGTATTATTATGGGACAATAGACATGAGGATAAAGGAAAGCATAGACAAATAGAGGTTAGAATAGGGAAGGACACCTTTTTCCTACGGGAACTGGACAGAGAAATTCTATAATTTCCCATCAATGGTAGGAATTCAAAACACTTCCTTGATTAAAAGGTATGTCTTTGAATTATTGTAAATTGTACAATTTCCCTTGTTCTTTTCTCACTTTGATGTGTTGTTTCTCTATGTTTTGTTTGATATTTTTTTTTTGCCAATTTTTTTGATGTGGTTCTTTTGTTTTGAGTTTGTGTGTTTCACTAGTTTTCAGTGGTTGGATTTCATTACCTAATTGATAGGTTTCTAACCCTATTCCTCCCATATTATTTTTTTTATTTCTTTGTACACCTACTTTGGGAGTGCATCCCTGAGTCAGAACCATTGTTGTGTGTATTTTATCTTGATAAATCTAGGCATTGTTTTGAAATTTTTATTCTTGATCCAGATTGGTTCCTAGTTTGAGTTTGCTTCATTTTATAATTCATGGGATTGGGTGTAAATAATCCACATAAGGGTTTCAGTCATCTCATAGTCTTGTAATTATGACGTAGTCAAGACCATCCTTGTTCCCAGTAGTATAAAATAACACGAAGATTGTTTCCCCTAGGATAATAATGAAACATCTAGTCACTTACTGATTTAACAAAATTTTCAGCAGCTATAAGATGCATTTTCTAACCCAAAATCTGCAAAAGGGGATGTTATAAGAAATTCAGAGGCCATATATATAAATGCACATAATGGTTTGTAATTTTTATACGTCTATGATTGTGAAAGTTTAAATTTTTACCCGACCCCGAGATCTTGATAAAGGAGTTATGAAGCTAACAATTGAAGGTCTAGATGAAGAAGGTATAATTTATCTCACATTTCTCTAAGAAGTAAAACCTGTAAAAATAACTCTGAGGCCCAATGATTTAAATGCGTTGACCAAGTATGTGTCACAAAACTATGAGAAGATAATGAAATGTATTTGGTATATTGCAAAGGATGTATGAGTGTTGTTTTGCAATATATTCTTGAGGCCCGTCGACAAGTTAAGGAGGGTCATAAGGGTATAATCATACATGACTTAGGTATGTGGAGGTGGGAAGGCCAGAAAGGAATTACTCGTGTGACATAAATACATGAGTGATAAGACATGAAAATCTCGCAATGGTTAAAAGAGGAAAAAGATGGGAACTATAAATAACTTATAACGAATGCAATATTCAACATTAATACAAGAATCTGAAGGTAGTTAATATGAAAAATTGATATAAATACGCACTTTGTATCTAAAATATTAGAACTTTAGAAATTTACAAAATGATCTTAAGGAGAGTTAAAGCGAAAGGTGTTTTTGAAGAGAAATAAAGGAGTTACAATATTCTTATACCAAAATTTGAACAACAACTAGAGCTTTGATTAAATGGTTGAGTAAATATGCTTTCTTATCTTTGTGAATATTCTAAGGAAAGATTGAGTTTTTTTAGAAAAATGTGGGACTATTAAAAATGTATCATAACCATGAATATTAATATAAATTCTCCAAAGACAACCTCTAGTCTGAGTTCCTCCCTAGATCAAATCACATATTCTAACCTTGTTAATGTTGATGTAGATGATTTTAGGTAGATATTGCACTCCCCATAAATAAATGAAACTATGGTCCATGTGGATAGTATTTATATTGAACTTGTCACTGCTTTCCCTCCCGCTACGTAGTGCCCAAAACATGTATGGATATGCACCCAATATTATAACCCTATTACAAGAGAAGTTCAGGATGAAAACGGGGGCCATGACTTATCTTTCCAAGAAGAGGAGTTTGATATAATATTGTATTTTTTTCATTTACAAGAGGAAGGTGCTATCACCATAAAGTCATCATAGTTGTATTAGAACTCATGGGTAATAAAATGGACTAACTTTATTAATGATCATTAGATGGTTACTCCCCAAGTCTTTGTCTCCAGAATGTCTAAGAAGATGAAAGAAGTATAATTTATTGAGGAGGTTAGATATGTAATTACATTTTTGAACCAACTAATGAGTATGGAATCTACCAACCTTTTCCATGAATGAAATTTTCAATTCATTGAGGTAATACTCACAAATAAGAAACCTCTCCCTTGGGATGAAATAATAGGCAGACAAATTTGTCAACAGATGGTAGGAGTTTCCCAAATTGAAAAAGGAGAAAAGGATGGTATGGTGGAATTATTTATGACATCTTATTTGATATATAATATTGATTTCCATAGAAATTTCTGAGGATTGCAAATGAAAGGGGATCTCAGCAGCACCAGGGTATAGTGTCTTTTTCCAACTAAAATTGTTATATTATGAGGTAGACTATAGGAACATTATTGATCTCTTCTTTGTTATTGTAATATGCCTTTTCCATCTCAATCAGGAGGATTAAATATTTTCCTGGGATGCTAAGTAGGTTAGCACCCAATATAGATGTTTCTTCATCTAGTTCTATACTTTTTCTTATATTATGGTTACTGGTTTTGATAAGATCCCTCTAGGCATGTGGATGACAAGTGGGAATTAATGGAGTTGGTGAGGAAATTACTACTAGTGCATCAAATCATCATCAACAAACATATCACATCCCCTATCAATTTTCATATGAAAATTGCGAACTATACTTTATCAAACATCTAGAAGGAAAGAATGTTGGAATCAGAAATGGGTGGAGGTATGCCGGATAGGTTTGAGGTCAGGCCTCAACATGATATAAAACAAATTTTGCATGGTATTTCACCCATTCCAATGGAACATGAGGCTCATTATGAAGGGTTTTGGATGGATTGTGGGGATGGGAATCTAGTCATATAGAGGTATTTTTCACGAATGACACTCTCCCAGATGGTGGACTTTAGAATTGTTTAGAATCTTGATGGGTTAAAAGATGATAATAATTGTAGTCAATGATGATAACAATGTATTAAGATAAAACATCGCTAGTCTGATACTTGATGATGTTCTTACCCCATACTAGAAGATTCATGCTACCAGGGATGTTTCAAGGAAGTAAGGGATCAGACTCCCTTTTAAGAAGTTGACATCTGCAAAGGTAATGGGTGATGTGAGTGTCCATATCAAAAAAATTATGAATTCCCTTACTCGATTCATAAGGAATACTGAGGAAGTACCTCAAGGAAGTATGAGTAGGGACCTTATTATTTCTGCCACCCCCTTTTTTAGTTTGTTCCAACCTCCACTTAAGGATCAAATGGGAAAGAAAAATTAACAACCTATACTCCAAGGAAGTTTAATGGAGTAAGTTTATCTGGAGTAAATCATAAGGTACCGATACCAGAAATGGGTCTATAGGAATTGGAGGAAGAGGAGGAACAATTTCACCACCAAAGGAGAAAGTAGACTAAAGTGTCTAAATAGGTGAATTTATAGGAAGTATAAATGGTCAAGGAAACAGTTGTTCCTGATATTCCCATCCATTTACTCTCCATTTCCCAATCCTTAATGATTCTACTTATTATAGAATTAATTCATATTAACCTAACCCTTATTTCCACACAAGCCTAATTTGTTCCACCCACTAAGCAGAAACCACTTATGAATGTTCTTGCATCCCCTGTCCTATATATTCCATTGCATATTAATGAAGTGCTAATAATATAGCAACCTTCAAAGGATCACTATACATATGAAGTTGGGATAGGAGTTGATTTTACTCTGAAAAAGTTATAGGTATTGCAGTTGCATAAAAAGCACAATATAGTGAGTATGAAGTTCAAAATACCAGTAAGTTAGTTGAGGATGTAGTAATATAAACCAAGCTTCCAATCACCAATGCCACAAATCAAGAGTATTGTGAAATTGGCCCTTCTTACAAGGAATAAATGAATGAAATCTTGGCACACACAAAAGGAAAGGTTAATAAAAAACCATATTCATTCTTAAGGAGTGACAAAATAAGATATTAGTGTAAGATACTGGATAAAATAGACAGTCATAGTGGACTTATGAAATAATTTTCTCTGGAAGAAATAACATATGTAACCACAAAAAGCATTTATGTAACCCCTTCATCTTCTAGAGCCCTTATAACTATTCATATAACTTCAATACCACAATCACCTGACGAACATGGGCCACCAATGGGATTCTGGGTAGAGGGTGTTCTCCCAAAGAAGAAAAATGTGGAAATATAGTTGTATAATGATGATCTACAAATTATTTCCACCCTTAATCCCTCTAGGACACCAAAAATGGAAAACTTTTGTCAAGATAAGTTATGAATAAAAAGGGAGAAAAATTTGTGGAGATTGCGACTCCCAAGTCCAATGTACTCCAGAGTGAGGAATCTCTGTCTGATTTCTAGGTCACAAGGATCCCATTAGGTAAGCCCTCCACCAAAGAGGTAGTAGAGGGAGTCTTCTAGAAAAATGAATAATTTAATGATTGTAGGAAGGATCTCAAATCCAATAATGAAGAATTATGTAACTTGGTTAGGAAATTGACTAAAACCCCTAGGGAAAGGGAGGTTTAAATCCTTGAAATCACCAACGATGTTATAAAATGAGTGAGTGATCTAGGTGAAATAGGAGATGTCACCATATAGCGGGATAATGACTTAGTCACTAGAGGTGAGGAAGTGATCAAGGAATGTGTGAAACACTATTCCCATATCTTTGATAAGATAGGAAACAACAAAGGTATTACTGGACAAGTGTGAGTCCAAACAAAAAATGTGGAGTGAAATGTTGCCAAAGTTGAAATCCATCATGAACTTGGAGGATGATTTGGCTGTCAAGGAAGGAATTATTTCCCCTGATTCTGTATAAAATTAGTATGAGTATCATGAAGCTACAAAGATAAGTGTTCAGATCTTGAAAATTGTGTCTATATTCTTGAAGAATCAAAAGATTAAAAAAACTGAATACTTTATGGTCTTCACTCTCTAATTGACAAGTTAATTAAATAATATATTGGGAAAAGGATTAGAATGGAAAATATAGATAATTTTATTAGGCTCTTTAGGGATCATGCCCTTTGCGAAGCAAGAGAACCGAGGACTTTCAGTCTTTCTATTGTGAAATGAATGGTGCAAATAAAGATGACAACTTCTAAACTTTTGAAGAGAATAAAGAAGGGAAGAGATGTTTCTATAGAGCTTGATTATGTATGCATCAGATAAGAAATAATTTTCCATTACTATTCAGGGTGCAACAAATAATCTATCCTGTATATAATTGAGAACTTTGATGCTTACAGGGAAAAGATAAGGGATAGTTTGAAGAATTAACCCATTGATGTTGACTACGAAAACTTAATAAGGGTAAAGGAAATAAAAAAAAATCATCACATTAAAGCATGATTACATCATCCAAGTATAGGGCCTTCTCTAAATAGAATATAGTTTCACTAAAATACAAAAGGGTGTGTTGAAGGATAAGGGAAGGAATCTTTTCAGTTAGAGGATTTTTTCCCCCTCATTTTGAAAAAGATATTTTGATTCCACAAAGCAAAGTCTCAGGGATCTCTTATGAGGTTTTCAGGGAGAAAATGAGAAGATATTTTGATGAAATAAATTGTATAAGAATACGGGTTTTATCCTCATTCTAAGCATGAGTAGTTTTTGAATTTTGTTGATTAAGTTTTTTTAAGTTTCATTTCCTTGGTTTTTATCAAATATTTTTCTAAATGTCCATCTCTATGTGGAAATTCTAAGTTGGTTGCATTTGACAACCATTAGCAGGTTTTGATGGCATTTTTTTATGTCCCCTCACCAAAACTCACATGAATGGACTCTTTTTATATTGATAAAATTGCACTTTCATGTTTCTTGTGTTTTAAAAGTATGAACGTGGAAATATAATTTTTGGATTGAAATCTTATACTATTTTCATTTTAATACAAAAATATCTTTTGTCAATTGTTGCATTTCTTTGGTCACTGTGAGAATATTGTAGAGTAGTGTATACTTTTAAACATTTTAGTTTGGTTGTAAATTCCTAAGGGAAGCATTATTTTCGAAGGGTTATTGCTATCCCTTAAGGGTATTTTGGGTGTATGAAAGAAATATTACAAGTACTCTATCTAAATCCTAGCTCAAAGATTTGTGGTTAGGATCTCGAAGAATGTCAATAACATTCACACAAATTGAGTATAAATGAATGAAAGTGTTATCTCACAAATTATGTTAAATTGATTATTCTTTTCAAACATTGTCATAGGCATAGATTCTTCCCATGGAAACATTAACATACCAAATTCACAAAAGAAATTACCCTCCACATTCAATTTTAACTAATAATATCTCATTATACTCAGACCTTTTAAGCATATTGAACCTTTATACCATACATATTATTACCCTATAAAGCCACATTGAGAATTGTTTACTAAAAGTATGCTTTGATAAAATCCCACCAAGTTAGTGTCCCAGTACCATCAAAAACATCCTTGGTTTATAATGTTACGCATATACGATGTTTTGGATTATTCATTATCTATCTATTTTGATCGGTTTTTGATGTGTCAAGTACATATAATAATCAAGTGAGAAATCTAGCGAGTGAGTATTGTACTCCTAGTTTTACTTGCATCAAATTGATTCACACCAATTATAAAGGAAGCTGAGTTAGGATAAACATTCCTGTATTCACATCCCTCAGGCTCACTCACATTGGTTCAAAAAGATATAAAGTAGTAGGAAGAAGGTATCCCCTAAGTTAGGGTGTCTCCTGATCACCTCTTAGAGTTGAGTCACTGGGTTGAATTTTGATAAGATCCATGGATTTTAATGAAAAAATCTTCATTTTTCATCATTCCCTTAAGGTCATCCTAATTCTAATTAAACCACTCAATTCCCGAGGTGTGATTTCCAGAGCCAATTGGCTAATTAGTAATATTTTTTCCTAACCCTATGATATGGTCTTAGAATCTCTTGTAATGAGATTATGTAAAATTTTAGGCCCTTTGGTAATCTAAAAATTTGTTTCACTACCAAAACCTAATTTTCACACAATCCTGAAAAAATATATATCATGATAAAACCCTAAAAATGGGTGTAATACATTGCAAAAAGGTTATTATTTTGGTTGAAGTACAATCGATCCACCACCTATGTTGACACTACTCAAAAGAGGCCTCAAACTAGATACAGTTCTCTACCTAGAATGTAACATCTATATGAATTCAAATAGTTAGAAACTTGAACCACTTGGAACATAGGAGAGAGAATTGTTATTTTACCAACTCTTTGAAGTAGGGATCTTAGTATGCTTGGAAATTAGGGAAAATAGACTCTGTGACCTAGTTGAGTACTTCATAACTATAGTAGTGGCTTCCCCAATGGATGTGCATAAGGTTTTTTAAGAATTAGGGAGGCTTGATTTCCTTTTGTGTTTATTTCAATTATTTTTCCAAAATGATTTTGCTATATATTTTCCAAGTTATGTCAAGTTAGTAAATGAAGTGATTTTGACTTTCTTATATAGTGTTTTAAAGGTAAATTATCATGATAATAACGAACCAAGAAGATGAAAATACTAAACACATAATAGTGATATGAAGGTAAATTATCATGATAGAGACAAAAACATGGGGCACAAAAGTGGCACAATAAAATAAAGGAATGTATACCACATGATGATTAGTTAATTACTCAAGTATCATAGACATCAAATAATCAAGTAAGTGATAACACAATAAAAATAGTTCAAAGGAATATAGATAAAGATAATTTAAAAGTGCACGAGACACGTGTTATTTTTGTTACTCCAAAATATATCATATACACAATATAAGTAATAATTATTAATGAGTAAGTACAATTAACTATAATATAAAAAATGATCTATATAGTGTGAGATATCACACCAAAAGATCATGGCCAACATGGAAGGATCTAGGTTGACACTTGTCACTATGTATAGATATATGTATACCCTATATCAAGCTCAACATATATTTTGAATACAATTGTGTAAATAATATCCATGAAAAATTCTATCTATCAAACCAATATGAAAAATAACATGTGTAAAAAAAAATGCTAAGAAATAAAATCACATGTAGGTCTTGATTTTGTATTTGCATAAATATTTGAATGTTTTTTGTGTTTATGTGATTATTTGATATTTTTTGTAATTATTGATTTAAATAAATATTGATATTTGTGAAATCCAAATTACATATTCATAACGCAATAATAAGAAATGAAATACATATATGACACAAGAAATAAGCTAAAGAAATATGAAACCCTAGTTGCAAGAGAGGGAATAGATGACTTAGTTTATTTTGCAAATAAATCATGAAGTATGTAGGACTAGAAAACTGCTGAACAAGAGGAGTAATCTGTCATAACTGCACTCATGAAATTACATCACTATCATATGTGCATGGACTGGGGTGTCTAGATTGGGTCAGGGTCACCTAAGCTCTAAATTCTACTTTTAGGAATCTATAAATGTGAATGTGGTTGGAATATGAATTTTCTTGTGTCACATGACATTCACTGACTTTCGATGTTGATCACCTATATGTTGCACTATTCCCACAGAATTCACCTATAACTTGCTAAAAACATTCAACTCATGGAAAATCCCAAAACACATCAAATCCTAAAAAGAAAAATATGTAAATGGGGAGATATACTTACCCAGTGATCACTCTACAATGTGAACTTATGAAAAAGTTTTTCACTACATCTCAAAATCCATGTAGTTTTATGTGCATGTGTAGAATCATGCTCTAGGAAGCTCTTGTGAAATATGCACCGAATAGTGAGCAATAGATAGATGTAATAATGTAGATAGAAGTGTGGATGTCAAAATTAACTTCCCCTCCTATGAAGTGTATGCATAAAATTAGTCCCTTGTCCCTTAAATGAAGCTAGATGGATGATTTGATGCTTTTGATATGCCTTTGGATGCAATTTTACGTGATAGTAATAGATGCTTATAGTTTGGTTATTTATTATGATCACATAGCTTTGTATTTATATGATTCCCTTGTTTTAATTTCATAATTAAACTCTAAAAGTCCAACCAACAAGAAAATAAGATTCCCAAATGATAAAATAGGCCAAAAATGGGTGAGTAAGATACAAAGAGTTCGAGGGTGCCCAGAGGGGATGAGGGCTTCAGGGCGCTGACGTCCTGGTTAAGCACTAGCTGTCTAGAGCCAAGAAAGATAATTAGTGAAATTCATACTAGGAGGTGAGGTGTGAAAGACCATAGAGAAAGTAAGTAAGAAAGAAAATAGGTAAAAGATAGATGTCAATTACTAGTTTTCTCACTTATGAATCACATAAATAGCGGTATGTGATTAGGACCTAGAAATGTACTCAAGTACGCGATTTAGTGTCTACATTTTCCCCCACTTTATGTTGTTGAGTGAATACTATATAAATTAAAGTAGATAAGAGATGTGTACCTAATAACCATGTAGATCGATGGTGAAAGCGTGCCAAGGTGACAAGATAAAGAGTGGAGAGATAAAATGAAGCATGGAAGCTAAAGAAGAGGAAGTGACCCTAGGGGTGAAAGCATATGTGTTATGTTGCGTTGTTCATGTGGTCATTATTTCTTGATGAAGGGATGATTGTTGTTGCGTATTAAGGATAAACCTGTAAAAGAAGAGATAAAAGAGTAGTAAAATTTATGTCTATGAAAAATTCAATCCAAGTGTGCAAAAATTATGTTAAAATATGAAAAAGTAGTAAAAGGAACATTTACACCTGCTGTGTGATGAGTGGAAAGGATAGAAACAATATTGAAAATGCTAAAGAAGAATGATTTTTTTGGGTGATCTCATGCCAAGATAAAGTTTTTTGAGTGATCTCATGCCAAGTACAATTTTTTTGGGTGATCTCATGCCAAGCATGAGTTTTTTGGGCGATATCATGCCACAATAGAAGTGTTGGTGAGAAAGGTTTAGTGTTATTCTCCATCACTGATTGCTTCCTAATATTATACACCACTAAAGATGGTGTGAACCTACTTTTTTCCAATTTGTTCTAGTTCGATCCAAGTATAAAAATGAAGGTAACATACATTCGTATTGCTATAGGTATGCGCATGTACTAAGAAAACTACTATGTGAAATGTTGAAAACTATGTTGATCTGAGAAAAATGTTGTAACTTCCCCCTAGTCATAGGAAGCCAGGAAGGTTTAGGAGTGCCCAAGAACTCATGTGTGTATTTGGGAACTTGCATTTGTGTTGTGCTAAGTACCCAAGTTAGATTCTAAGCCATTTATGTGATTGAAGACTACTCTGTTCCTATACTATGCAAGTCTGAACTATGACAGTGTGCTACTAAATGGGGTGACTTATTCACCCAGTTTATGTCCCCATCATTTGGGGTACATGCAATGTCAATAGGAAGATGCGGCCCAAAGAAGAGGACCAGATGATTATTTGAAACTAATGCCATCCAAGGGGGAGGTAATGTGCTTGGTAGAAACCAAGAAACACACAAACAAAGTGGCTTGAAAAATGTGTTAGTGCAATCAAGAAAAATATGCATATAGAAAACAAAGTGTAATCTAGCAAGAAAGAAGACAATGTAGACTATAAAAACTAGGTTTCAAACATGGTACATTGCTCACAATATCGCAAGATAATTAGGGCCAAAGAGACCAAAAGCATACAAGCAGTGATCAAACAAGACATAAGGCAAAGCCTACAAATAATGGTAAACAATAGCAAACAAAGTATCAGAAACCATAGTGGAAAATAGTTCCCGCAAAGAAAATGCTACACATGAATCACCCATTAGCATGTTAGAAAGACTAAAATTATGTCAAGATGTCTATATATTGCTAGATTAGTGTGATAGTAAGACTAGGAAGTAGTATAAGTGAAACAATAACACTTGTACTATTTACAAAAGTAGATTCCCCCAGGAGCCTTCGTGGGACAGGTAAGAGGTATAGTGCTAAGCATACATAATGCATCTAACAATTTGTATAAAATATGCATTCACAACTAGAGAGAAAGTGACCATGCATGTGTATATGATGATGATAATGACATAAAAAATATTTGTCTAGCATGTGAAAAAAAGTGTACATGTAACCATAAGTAAGCAATAATAAATGCAATCAAGATATATAATATTCAGGGAATGAGTGTGATAGAATGCAATGCAAAGTTAATGTGATAGGAGCAGCGTGCCCCCGAGACTATGTAGATGAACATGTATGAGATGAGGTTCATTTATAAAATACCCCTCGATAGTCAAGAATGAACTAGAGAACAAGAGTTTATCATCAAGAAATGGTTATAATTGTGCATTAGATAGATATGATCCATGAAGCATAGTGTGCAGAGAGTGAGTGAGTGTGGTGAGGCTCATTTCAGACTAAGAACCTCAGCAATCAAGTATGAACTATGGAACTGTTATAGCAAAATCACAGCACCCCTGGATGTCGATCAGATTTCTAGGTTGATCATACTATTATCCAGTGTGATTGCATAACATTGAAACCCTTCTCTAAGTGTGGGACCTGTAGAATGAGAAAGGAATCTCCAGAGAAGGCTGGTTCATATTCCTCTGCTCAGATGCACACGAAAAATGTAGAGGATTTACTCAAAACCTAATCTAATTTACCAAGGAGATAGGGTAAGAGGATGCGTGGAAAATAAACCTAAGCTAACAGAGGTGATGCACCGAGGAATGAATAAAATCTGTCTTGCTAATAAACACAGACCATTCAAATGTGATGTAAGATCATGCACAGATAACAAAATTTGCAGTGAAAGACCAGGAGGATGCAAATAAACACAGAGAGGGTTGAGAATCATCTGTAGACATGTATTACTTGCTCCAAAGATTGATACAATACACTACAAAATGCAAAGAGGTAGAGTCACATTACAGTCTCAAATGGGAGGTTCGAACTCCACAAATTCGCCTGATAAAGAGAAGAAGGGAGGAGCAAAATAGGAATGTTCGACCTTTAGAAAGAAGCCCCTCCTTACAATATATAGGAAGAATGAGAGAGGGAAGAGAGAGGAAGGTCAGATCTACCCCAACCACTTCTTTCTTGCATTTAACTTTTTTCATCATGGCAGAAGTGGCGAATCCTAGCAAAACGGTAGACTGTCTGGTAGAAACGGTGAACTGTCTGTTACATTAAAGCTGGTTGTTGAAGCATCACTTCTGGCATTACCACGCGTCAGAGACATTTTCTCAATTTTCTCTCTCCAAACTGAACCAAAATGCAAGATTGACCCCAGAATAATGTAGAGAATTTTTCCAGATTTCCATTGATATAAAGAACGTGAAAATCTGAGCTCTGGATCGAAAGTTATGGTGATCTGAAGATTTAGGGCAAAAAACAGGCCAAAACGGATATTTGAATTTTTTCCCTCGCTTTGCCACTTGGATGACACATGTCGGGTGCTGATTGGATGAGAAATTCTCTATCCTCCACCTTTCCACGGGTTTCCCTTTGAAATTTTGACATTTTATAACTTTTGGAAAATTTCCATTTCTTCCTCGCGCCCCCACCACTTGGGACACGTGGCATGATCTGGTTGGAGGACAGGGGCCGCGGGGGCATCCTTTACCTTTTAGTTTTTTTGGCCAAACTTTTGCCAAATTTTCCTAAGTCTTTCCCTAGCTCCAAACTCCCCTACTCCTTAGGACACGTGTCCTATTCTGATTCATCCGTGGGTCTCCCGGCTCTTCACATCTTTTGCATCCATTTGTTCCAACTATCCCAGACTGTCTGGGACAAATTCTTCCGAACCACCCGATTCAGGCTTCCTTGTCCCTCTTTGCGGTGAAGACACGTGGCGTGTTTTGATTGGCTCTCAAATTTCTCGGCTTTCCGCGTCCCTTTGTCCCAACTGTCCAAGATTGAAGTTCCTTGTTTCGGCCAATCCGGGCGGTTCGCATCCTTCGTGTCTTTCACGTCCATTTGTTCCAACTATTCCAACCTTATCTGCACAACGATTAGTCAATTTTTACACCTTCGGCCAGTTCGCCCTTTCGCGTGCCGCGTGTCCCCACAGCCTGGATGTCCCTTTCCTGCATGGACCATTTGGCGGCCTTTCGGCCGATTTGTGCTTTTACGTCCCAACTGTCTCAAACCACCTGGACCAAGACTTAGCCGATTTTCTTCATTTTTTCAGCCCCAAGCCTACAAACCCGAAATTCCTTAGAACAATCCTGCAACCATATTTTTTGCATCTCTTCCATTTTATCAACCTGTTGGGATTCCTTCTTGGATAGGAGAGTTAGAAAGAAACCGAGGGGACCCCAGAAAACATGATTTTGGGCTTTGAATCATATACTTGCTCGAGACTGAACAATCCGATGCATGTTATCAAATTACCCTGGGGGGTGAATTTTGGATAACAATTTGGCGACTCAGCGGGGTCATCTACCTGCTGGATGAAGGTTAGTGACCTTTTAGTGATCTATTGGGCATGGAGTCATAAGAAAAACCTGAAACCAACCTGATATCTGATCCCGAGCCTGATACTACAACTCCTTCTCCGAGAGCACGCTGAACTATAAAAATCCAACCTAGGGGCAACAAAACCTGTGCCAAAGCACTTAGGGAAACTGAAACCTAACTACAACAAGAAAACGTGCACAAGCACTTGGAGGAATGAAAATCTAATCTAATATTTACAAGGTGGTAAATTTCCCTCTAGAAGCAACGCTTGAGATAGATTCCATTGACTGGAATCTGCAGTTCTTCACCATCCAATGAGGCCAATTGGAAAGCATTGTTGTTCTTGCACTTCGTGGCCATGTACGAACCACTCCAAATGGCATCAAATTTTGAATGCCTTCCCGGTTTTTCTCTATCCACATCCCATTTCAACACTAGATCTCCAACTCGGAAGGATCTATCCTTGGCTTTCTTACCAAAAGTCTTTTTGATCAAAGCTTGATCCTTTTCCATTGCTTGGGATGCCTGATTTCTGATCTCTTGCAGCTCCATCAACTCTGCATACCTCACTTCCATGGGTTCAAACTCTAGCAACTCCAGCTGCTTCATGAGTTCCAATGTTGGCAACTCAAGTGACATGGGCAAGATTGCTTCTCTTCCATAGACAAGCCTGAATGGAGAGTTACCTGTGGATTTCTTGGGAGTTATCCTATCAGCCCATAAGGCTGATTTCAGTTTGGTATGCCAAGACCTCTGATTCTCGTGAAGAGTCCTCCTAATTATTCTCAACAAGTTCTTGTTTGTAGACTCAACCTGGCCATTACCTTGAGGGTAATAGTTTGATGAAGTGCTTAGGTAGATCCCATTCTTGACAACCCACTCAGTCACCTTAGATCCAATGAATGCCAATGCATTATCAGAGATTATTGTAGCAGGTACACCGAATCTGGTTGTTATCCCCTCATAAAAGTCTAAGATGCTAGACTCATTTGCCTCTTTGAGTACTACTGCTTCTGTCCATTTGGTGAAGTAGTCCGTGGCTATCAAAATCCATTTGTGCCCTTGGCTTGAATTGGGATTAATGACTCCAATGAAGTCCAAACCCCATTGCATGAATGGCTGGTCAACTAAGATTGGATGTAATGGAAGGGCAGAAAGTCTCTCTTTTCCTGTGAAGAATGCACAATTATTACACCTCTTGATCCATGCATAGCAATCACTGAAGATTTTAGGCCAATAATAACCAGCCTTCATGATTTTTAGAGCTGTCACTCTTGGTGCAAAATGACCACCAGCTGGTCTACCATGGAACTCTTCCAATACCCTTTGAATCTGATTTGTGCTAATGCACCTTAGTAGCACTCCATTCACATCTCTCTTGAACAAAACTCCATCAACAATGGCATACGGGACAGCCTGTAATCTGAAGTGTCTCCTTTAGGTCTTGTTCATCTCCGGAGGGCATAGGCCTGTGCCTAGGAAGTGTATAATACCTTGGGTCCAGCAAGGAGTGGGGGTAGCATTGTCTTCTTCTTGATTTTCACTTGGCTCATGGCTGTCTTGGACTGTCAAAACAGCCTCTTCTTCATTGCATACTTCTTCCTGCTTCCCCAAAACCAGCTTCTCACACAATCCTTTCCCTCTTACTAGCTTGGTGATCTTGATCTCAATGCCATACTTGATGACACGGGTGATCCAACCTGCCCTTTTCTCATTCAAATCCTTGTTGAGGAGGAAGTCCTTAACCCCAGCATGTGAGACCAGCAACTGGACCTTGTTGTTTGAGACTAAATGCTTGAATTTTTTCAAGTTTCTAATAACTGTAAGTACATGCTTCTCAATAAAAGAGTACCTCATCTCATAGTCATCTAGGCTCCGGCTGAAGAAGGCAATTGGCTGCTCATCATTATCCTTGTTCTTCTGTACCAAAATGGAAGAAATAGAGTCATTACCTCCAAATGCATAGAGGGTAAAATCCTTGGAGAAGTCTGGGTTGATGAGAGTTGGTGCTTGAGAGATGGCTTCTTTGATTGCTTTAAAAATCTCCTTGCCTTCTGCTATCCACTTAAAAGCCATGCTCTTATTTAACATTTTGGTGATGGGCTTGACAAGGGCTGCAAAATCTGGGACAAACCTCCGAAAAAAGTTTATCCTTCCCAAGAAACTCTAAAGGGCTTTCTTGTGGCTTGGCAATGGTAGTACCCTTATGGCTTCAACCCTTTCTGGATCAATTTCTAATCCTTCTATGGAGACAATATGGCCAAGGATCTTTCCTTCATGTGCAAGAAAGACACACTTCTTAGGATTAAAAGACACTCCAAATCTCCTACACCTCGTGAAGACTTGTCTCAAATGAGAGAGGTGGTTTGCTGCATTTTTGGAAAAAACAATGATATCATCAAGGTAAATCAGCACCATGTTGTTAATCAAACCTTTGAATGCCATATCCATTGCCCTTAGGAAGGTAGCACCAATGTTGGACAGCCCAAATGGCATTTTCCTGTATGCAAAAGTTCCCCATTTGGTTGTGAAGGCTGTCTTGAACTGGTCTTCTTCCTTCACCATAATCTGATTATAGCCTGAGTAGCCATCAAGTAGTGAAAACCTCTCGGAGCCAGCCACAACTTGCAAGATTTACTCCATGGAAGGGAGTGGGTAATGGTCCTTGAGAGAGGCTCTATTCAAGTCTCTGAAGTCAACACACA
Source organism: Taxus chinensis (assembly GCA_019776745.2). Taxonomy (NCBI): domain Eukaryota; kingdom Viridiplantae; phylum Streptophyta; class Pinopsida; order Cupressales; family Taxaceae; genus Taxus; species Taxus chinensis. The sequence continues at coordinate 594,135,501 of CM034146.1, read as the reverse complement.
ATCTAATCTCTCCACTCTTCTTTCTGACTAGAACTAAGTTGGTAACCCAACTAGAATGCTTGATTGGGAATATGATCCTTGACTCAATCAGCTTGTCCAATTCTTTCCTCATGAGAGGCTCCATGTGTGGATTGACTGGTCCTTGTTGCTGTCTGACAGGCTTAATATTTGGATCCAATTCAATGGTATGTTGAGCTAAGTTGGGATTGAAACCTTTCAAGTCTTCATAGCTCCAAGCAAACACGTCAGGGAACTCTTGACACAGCTGTATGAACTCATACCTTTCTTGTTCAGTTGTCATCTTTCCAATTTGCAATGGTTTGTTCTCTTCTACCAAGATGGATACTGAATCCTCTCTCTTGACCTGAATGTTTGCTTTCTCTTTCTAAACTGATCATTAGGGTTAAAAATGGACTCCAAAGTGATAAGTCCCTTGGGTAGCTTGTTAGTTCTCAGCTGTACCACTTGGTCACCATACTGCTGTTCCAAATTTTCTTGATTCTTAGCTGAGAACTCAGCTTCTTCTTGCAAGAAATGGATGATTTGCTGGTCATTCTCAAACACTTGCCAACTGACATCGTTATCTGGCACTGAAGGCCTCACAATCACGTGGATGTTTGGCTGTACCTTGTCTTGTTGAATGCTTTCCACAATGTCAAAGGCTGCCCCTACTGCTGCAAGCCTGTCAACAGCTTGATTCTCTTTCCTAGGAATGGATTTGATGCCAAAACCTTCAAAATCTTCCATGAGGTCCCACACCCTGTTCTTGTAGCACTTGAGTAGATCATTCTTGGCAGCATGTTGTCCCTTGACCTGATTTACAATCAATTCACTGTCCCCAAAGACTTGCAAGTTCTTTATTTTCTTCTTGATTGCCCAATGCATTCCTTGCACCAAGGCTTCATATTCGGCAGTGTTATTGGAGCATGCAAACTGAAATCTAAAAGCTGAATAGTACTTTATTCCTTGAGGTGAAACAAGCATGGCTCCACCTCCTGCACCTTGTCTACTCCTTGATCCATCAAAAAATAGCTGCCATACCTCATTGTCATCCTTGTGGTTTGGCTTGGTGATGCTAGGAATAGGTTGATTTTTTTCATGTATGCAATAGACCCCTAGCTCAGATTCTTCCACTTCTTGATAAGGATCAAATGCATGTATCTTGCTTGCCCATTCATCAAGAGTTAGATCCGGGATGCTTCCAACCTTGGTGTTAGCCTCATCAGTGCTTGGGTGGTCTTCTTGATCAAATGCTGAACAATTGGCGTTGATCTGACTTGGAGTGTAAGGTTCAATGTGGAAGTTTGCAATAGGTTCAGACCTGATTGTAGCCTTAGTTCCATACCTCGTTCTGAACAGCATGTGTGACCAATCAGTAGACAAATATCCCCCAATCTTGGCTGTGAAGTCCCTTGACAAGCATAGGGCAAAGAGTGGTGGAAGGTCTATGACTGATACATCTTGTAAGACAACAACATTTGGACATGCATGCAAGGTAAGACTCAAGTTTTTAATCACTCCAACTGTTGCTATTGCTGTCCCATCTAGCTGCACTACCCCTTTGGATATTGTTTCATACTGGAGCCCTAGCTGATCAGCTATTTGTTTAGGCATTACTGAGCTACTTGCCCCGGAGTCTATCATGCAATTGTGCACTAGCTGATTTCCAATGATCAATGAAACATAGAAAGGAGGGGGGTTTCAACGTTTTACCTTGCTGTCCTTCATGATCTCCTTCAGGCTGGGCTGCATTTGTAAGTACCTTCTCTTGCCTTTGGGCCTGTTGATTTGAAGTTGACCAGTCCTTCATGGCAGCTTGTAGCAGATCTCTTTGGCCTGGGATAGATAGGGATTCCCACATTGATATATTGACGTTTGTCTTCTTCATCTAATCAATGATACTGAATGGTGATGAAGGATCTCTTTGTCTGTCCCTTGGTTTGCACATTCACTCCTTGCATGTGGGCAACAACAACTGGTATTTGAGTTGGCCTAGGGGCTGTTCTTGTCTGCCCTTGTGCATTTACAACCGGATTTTGTTTGCCAACCATTTGTGGAACCATGGAAGGTTGTGGATTGGTTGGGGCTAATGGTTGTTCTTCACCCAAATTCCTCCTTTTTGACCTTGTGTTGGCTGCAACACCTTGAGAAACTACCTGGTTCATGCCACAAAAATCCTCTGCTTGCCAATTTACCAATGTGGTGTCATTTGGGGCTGATTGTTGTTGGAATGTTTCTTGTTGTTGGTTGCTTTCTTGACTGATCTCACCCTCCACACCAGTAGTTGTCACCATTAATGCTTGAGTCAAAGCACCATTGAAGCACATGGATTGATTATGAGGCTCATTGCATGGAAAACACCAATCGTACTCCTGGGCAATGTTGTTTTGTGTTGGCACCAATGCCTTAGAGGCAGATATGACATTTGGATTATAGGGCTGAAATGGTCTATTGGCAGGAGGCCTTGCTTGATTCATACTTGCAGCTGGATTAGGTGGCCTTTGTGGTTGGTATGGCTTCCTTTTAGGCTGAGCTTGGGGTTGATAAGAAGGTCTAAAACCTTGGGCCTGCTGTCTTTTGAGAGTAACCAGCTCATTGCCTAGGTTTTGCAATTGCTTCATGACTTCTTGAAGCTCATTTGGGGCACTTGGAGATGAAGTGGAAGCTTCATTTGAACTTTGATTTCTAGGAGTGGGAGAAGGAGCCAAATTAGGTGCTTGATTGGTGTTTGGACTCTCTAAGACTTGGAAACAATGGCATGGGAGGTCTAGGGGCAAGTTTTCCAGCTTGGATCAAACAATTTTCAGCCCTAATGGCAATGCTATAAGCCATAGGGATAGTTATGCCTCCCATGGACTGAATCAACATAGAAATATCAGAATTTAGAGCTTTGAGATAGTAGAGAAAAGCACCTTCTGCTGTTGGCCTGACTGCCACTGGAATTCTCTCCCAAGTCTTTTGAAATTTGAAGTTGAAATCGGTCAGCTGCTCATTGGGAGCTCTCTTGATGGTTGTCAGCTGCTCCAAAAGAGACAAGTTGTCTCCCTTTTCTCCAAATTTCTCATGAAGTGCTATACACAGCTGATTCCAATTTGTGATGGAACCAGCTCCAAGGCTCCTAAACCATTGCAATGCTTTACCCTTGAATGAAGATGCCAGCAACTTGACAGCCACTTGCATCTCATTGATTTCATGGATTACACAAAGGTTAGCAATATCTTTAACATGATCACTTGGAGTAGTTTGATTTTCTCCAGTGAAGTACAGAAATGTTCTTCAAGGCTGCAATAGGAATTGGATGTTGTGCGTTGAGGGAAAGTCGGTTGCTTCCTGTGAAGTTGACATAGGGGTTGTTTTGTGCCATTCTAATTGGTCTTAAAACCCTCGTTGACTGAATGAAAGGCCTACCAGGTGGAGGAGTTGAGAGAGTTTTGTTTGGTGGAGATGGAGACCTTTGAATCCTTTTTCCTCTTTGCCTTCTTCTTGGAGATAATTGCAGATATTCAAACAACACTTCTTCTTCTCCAACTCTTGACCTTGTGGTGACTCTTCTCATGAGTTTTTAGGCTTACATTGCTGAAACAAGTTGATTCTTCCCCTTAGAGTTGCTAGATATGCAAATAATAGCTCTTTTCAAGAAATAAAATTGTAGCAGATGCACATCAACTTTGCTGCAATAAAAATGAGACCTCTAGGGTCCCATTGGGCGTGCCAAAACTGTTGATAGCAAAATCACAACACCCCTGGATGTAGATCAGATTTCTAGGTTGATCATGCTATGATCCAGTGTGATTGCACAACATGGAATCCTTTCTCCAAGTGTGGGACTTACAAGAATGAGAAAGGAATCTCCAGACAAGGCTGGTTCCTATTCCTCTGTTCAGATGCACACGAAAAAAATGCAGAGGAGTTTATTCAAAACCTAATCTAATTTGCCAAGGAGACATGGTAAGAAGATGTGTGGAAAATAAACCTCAGCTAATAAAGGTGATGCACCGAGGAATGAAGAACACCTATCTTGCCAATAAAAATAGACCATTCAAACTACGATGCAATATCATACACAGATAACAAAATTTGCAGTGAAAGACCAGGAGGATGCAAATAAACACAGAGAGGGTTGAGAATCATCCGCAGACATGTATTACTTTCTCCAAAGATTGATACAATACACTACAAAATGCCAAGAGGCAGAGTCACATTACAGTTTCAAATGGGAGGTTCGAACTCCACAAATTCTCCTGATAAAGAGAAGAAGGGAGGAGCAAAATAGGAATGTTCGACCTTTAGAAAGAAGCCCCTCCTTACAATATATAGGAAGAATGAGAGAGGGAAGAGAGAGGAAGGTCAGATCTACCCCAACCACTTCTTTCTTGCATTTAACTCATTTCATCATGGCAGAAGCAGCGAATCCTGGCAAAATGGCGGACTGTCTAGCAGAAACGGTGAACTGTCTGTTGCATTAAAGCTGGTTGTTGAAGCGTCACTTCTGTCTATTACCACGCATCAGAGAAATTTTCTCAATTTTCTCTCTCCAAACTAAACCAAAATTCAAGATTAACCCCAGAATCATGTAGAGAATTTCATCTAGCTTTCCATTGATATAAAGAACGTGAAAATCTGAGCTCTGGATCGAAAGTTATGGTGATCTGAAGATTTAGGGCAAAAAAAATAGGCCAAAACGGATATTTGAATTTTTTCCCGCGCTCTGCCACTTGGATGACACGTGTCAGGTGCTGATTGGATGAGAAATTCTCTCTCCTCCACCTTTCTGCGGGTTTCCCTTTGAAATTTTGACGTTTTATAACTTTTGGGAAAATTTTCCATTTCTTCCCCGCGCCCCCGCCACTTGGGACACGTGGCATGATCTGGTTGGAGGACAGGGGCCGCAGGGGCATCCTTTACCTTTTAGTTTTTTTGGCCAAACTTTTGCCAAATTTTCCTAAGTCTTTCCCTAGCTCCGAAACTCACCTTCTCCTTAGGACACGTGTCCTGTTCTGATTCGTCTGCGGGTCTCCGTCGGCTCTTCGCGTCTTTCCGCGTACTTTTGGTCCAAATGTCCCGGACTGCCTGAGACAAAGATCTTCTGAACCTGCCCGAAATCGGGCTTCCTTGTTCCTGTTTGCGGTGAAGACACTTGGTAAGTGTTTTGATTCACTCTCGGCTTTCTTCAGCTTTCCACGTCCCACGCATCCCTTTGTTCCAACTGTCCCAGACTGTCTGGGACAAATTCTTCCGAACCGCCCGGAATGGACTGCCTTTGCTCTCAGCCGCTTTACGTCCTTTTCACGTCCTTCGCGTCCATTACGGCCCAGACTGTCCCAGCCTTATCTGCACAACAGTTAGTCAATTTTTTTCACCTTCGGTCCAGTTCACCCTTTCGCGTCCCGCGCGTCCCCACGGCCCGGATGTCCCTTTGCTGCACAGACCGCCTGGCGGCCTTTCGGCCGATTCATGCTTTTACGTCCCAACTGTCCCAAGCACCACCTGGACCAGGACTTAGCCGATTTTCTTCATTTTTTTGGCCCCAAGCCTGCAAACCCGAAATGCCTTAGAACAATCCTGCAACCATATTTTTTGCATCTCTTCCATTTTATCAACCTGTTGGGATTCCTTCTTGGACATGAGAGTTAGAAGGAAAACTGAGGGGACCCCAAAAAACATGATTTTGGGCTTTGAATCATATACTTGCTCGGGACTGGCAATCCGATGCATGTTATCAAAATTACCCTGGGGGGGTGAATTTTGGATAACAGGATACTATGAGTGCCAATCGAAGTTGCCTTAAGGCTTTCATAGTCTTTCAGTGATGTTTCGTGCTCTGAGGAGAAATTTGTCTCTCTATAATCCAACTTTTTCGAGAGAAGAAAATGGGACTAGTGTGTAAGGTGTCATCCCCATCATCAATCATTGCCCTGATTTATCATAGTTTTTGTAAATCCATAACTTTTAAAAATGCATAACTGGAGGTCACTCTATGAGCTATTTCATGTCATATGTGGGCATCCTACTAATGATCAATTAAAATTCCAATATTACTCTTTGTGAAGATGCCTAATGACGGAGTCAAAACATACGAAGTCAGCAATGGTTTACAGATAGTGCCTCTAGAGGAGGGGTGATGTTAAAGAAATATGACCCAACCCTAGTGCTTCTAGTAGAGTGGCTCTAGATGAGCTTAGGGGAATTCTTTAATTAAATCCCAAAGAATGCTGGACTTGAATACGATTGAGATAGGTCTTAGTTAAGTCTATCTGAATGGCAATTCATAAGCTCCTACTGGACTTTCTTAATATGTACATGAACTAGGGCACCTAGATATAGTTGAGGGGAATCGGTATTGGCTGTGAAGCATAGTCTACTGATCCTAGTGGTGGCTATTAACTATGAGGTTTAGCATCCAGATCCACCAATCCCACAATTTTCTGTATATTGCTAACGTGCTATCTAAAGGAGGTGCCACTTGTGGATTTTTATGAATTTGAGGCACTATGCACGATTGAATTAGTTCCTATTATGATACCCTTGTTTGAAAACAAATGGGGTCCTATTCTACCATCTTTTGGATGCATAACAGATCAGGAGCGTTAAAATATATGCTTAGTGGAGTGTTTTTTGACTGACACCGGTCTTATGGTGACCTGTTCTAATTCGGTGAACGGTTACGATTTGCCAAAAACTACACTATCAACAAACAACTACCTTGTAGATTCTTTGTGAAAATGTGTGTAAATTTTTTTTGCAATCTCGAAGCATTTTCTTACATCATGCCCATGAACCCTATGAAATCTGCAATAAATAGTTGGGATGTATCAATCTCGAGGCATGTGTGGATGTCAAAATGTACCTTCCCTGTGGTCTGAAATGTATGGTAGTTTTTCAATCCCTGTTCCCTTGAATGATAGTTAAATGGATGCTTTGAAACCCTTGCCCCTAGTTTTGAAATTGGTTTGGATACAACCTTACGTGATAGTAATATATGATTGGGGCCTAGGGTCTTTACGTTATGATCTCATAGATTTGTATTTAGGTTTGATTCCCTTGTTTGCATTGTTGGGGATTAACCTCTAAACTATTGACCACCAGTGTTTACTAAGGGTGCCCAGAAGTATAAAAGCTTCTCTGATTGTTGCCATTATTATATGATGTTGTTTACAGTGTTTGTACCCAGAGAGTATTAACAATGCTTAGGTGTTGGCATCCTAGGTTGGTCAGTCACACCATCGGTGTATAGAGTCCATGAGAGATTATTAAGTGAATTTTTGGTCCTTTATTGTTATTCATGTTTTTGGAAGTATCGCATAGGTTATTTTGATTAGGCCAATGACTAGACTTGTCAATTACTAGCTCTGTAAGTATTAGGAACCACTGTTAATGGCTGCTATGGTCGATACAGAGGGAACCCTCTAGCACCTCTTCGTAGCTCCTTAGTTGGATGATTTTTAACTGTCTTCCTTTGTTTCCCTATTGAGGGAGTGGAGGACTAATGAGATACACAAATTTCAATGTTTGGTCCATGTTGAGGGAGCACGGTGCAGAGGAATAAAGAACATATTATCGCACACCTCTGAATGAAGTGGGTTTTACTAGCACTGGGAACATTGTAAACTCATTGTATAACTAGACATGGAAATAATTCTTTGGCATTCTTGTCCTTACACTATTATTCATATTAAAGTAGCCTTGAAGTAAATTCTGACACAAGTTGTTTAAAGGAGTTTAAATCAACATCCTCTGGTATCCTATAGTACTAGTAAGAGAGCGATGCATTTCAAGACACATTTTCGATAAGATATTCACTTATATCAACTGTATCCCATAAAGAGGAAGACTCTCAAATGGTTAACTACGTACAAAACATTTTGATATAGAATCGTTAGGATCACCCTCCCCTTTGAAACATATGGAATATTGGGCAAGGTGTCATATAAGTGTAGCATGACTATCTAGATGGAATATAGATCTATGGTAGGCTCCTTTAGATATTCAGAATAAGTTCCCATGGCCTAAGACATATTGTTTCATTGTTCATCAAAGATCCTATGGTTGGGGCAAAATGCTGGTCTGCAAATGGTTGATATGAATAGTTGTAGCATGGTGTAAACTAGGTTTTTTGGGGCATAAGGGCATCCCTATAGCGTTTATGACCATAGGGACTTTGTGGTAGGTGTCACGCATATCCCCTTTTGGTGATAATATTTAGAGTACATGTGTATGTAGGGGGGTGTAAGACCTTTATTTGATATGGAGCTGAAGGTACAAAGCTAGGAAACATTGCATCTCCAGCTAGTATAGCATTTAAGAATGCACTTCCAGCTAATGCATAGTTGTAGATATCATAGTACATGGCATGTGGGGGCATACCCATATTGGTTCCCATCCTAGTTAGATAAAGTCCCCAGGATTTTGGGTGCCTATATAACTTGTTAGCATTCAGGGAAGTTAGGTATTTTCCTGTAACCCTGCATTATAAGTGAGAAGTTACTTGCTTGCCCCGCATATGAAATTTGAGTAGTTAGTGGGTAGTAATTTCTTATACTCCTTGACTCTAGTCTACTGGCACCATAGTATGAAGCCCCTATTGATGGGGTGGTATTTTGTATTAACGTATGATTGTAATGTTTAACTTTTTAGTGAGGTTGTTGAGGACCCATGATATCTTGTTGATGAATTGTATCATTGTTCTGTACACCTCTCGTATGGCAATGTTTTCTATTGCCCTTGGAGGGGGTAGTGTTATTATTTTGAAGTTAATAGAATTTTGCAGGATGCCTCCTTGCATTTCTATAAAATATCCCGTATCAAATCATGTGCTTGGAACTTCAAGGATTCACTCATAAGTTTGTACCATGATAATTACTACTCATCTAAGATACGTTTGAGATACTCTGATTGCAAATTCGATACATGGGCTGTTGAAACAACCTAGCTCCATTCTCAGACCTGACACTTACTTCTCCTAGTGAAATCTACATGAGATTGTTAGTAGCTTGAAATTTTTCATGTGGATATGTCTATGTAACTTGGTCAAGCTCCCCGAGTCACGTATAGAAGAACCAACATTGACCCCCTGAAGAAGAGGATATTTAGGAAGCATTTGAACGATTGTTCACCCAAAATGTTTTCTCCAGAGTGAAGGTGACTGTTGTACCTCCACCTGTTTGATGAATTGTACATGTTGTAAACCTAGAATGGGTTGACTGTATCATAATATCCCTACATATTTGGGGGGTATATGAATACTCACTAAACTAAAGGGAAAATAGAAATTGGATGAGTTACACAATTATGGAAACGTTTAGAGACTAGCTCTTACACTGACCGAGTTCATCAATTGTACGATAGAAAATCAACACATGACCTTCTTCGCACCCATGACCTCCTGAGGTTGTGCCGAGACAGCCGGTGTGGAATTGAAATGGAAGTGAAAGTGATGGCAGATGATCAAGCTAATTGGGTAACCTTATGTCTTCGACACGCAATACTAGAATCTGTGAATCTAAGGAAAATAATGCTCTCCTAACCTGAAGGGGTGTGATGGTACAGTCTGATATGATAGCTACTCGAAGACTCCAATTGATGTCGAGTTCTACCGAGATTCTATTGATTGGTTGAAAAATACGTGGAAAGTAACCTGTACAAGTGCCTCATATGGGTTTCTAGACAAGGTCATGGAAGTGAAGACAAGAGGTGTAGTGGATCTGCAGGGACTATGGGTGATTTTCTGGTCTTGTCTAGAAATTCTTATCTTGATCGAATGTTATGTTCAACAATGAAAGTTGTGTAATAATATCAGGTGGAAGCAGTGAAGATATGAATACCAATGTGCGTAAACTAGTGTCAATATCTAGCTGACTAGCAAGCCCATTGGGTTGCGGGACGTGTGGATCACAACCAAAGACTCATTGAGGTTGAATCCCTCATATGGTCATGCATGTAATCAAACCCTATTTCTAGGTACAGTCTAAAATTGTAGGCTTGATTAGCAGTGATATTCAGTGTATCTAATTGTCCTATTTTCTCAGCATATGTTGTAGGTGTGTGTAAGACTGTTAAACACAAACTTGTGTCAATGTCAGTTATTAGATCTGGCCCATGTTGGGTTGTGGGACCAAGGGATCACAACTATAAGTCTTTTCTTGTTGTGGACCATTGATGGTCATGTAAGATGAATTGATTTTATTTTAGTAAACAAACTATCTATCAAAGGAAATCTAACCTATGTTTTTGGTGTTTTCTTCAATATATTGGAACAAAGCAGTAAAACAAGCTAATCTATGGAAAGTAAATGTTTTTCCTCTTTTCTAACTTTTTAGAAAATGCATCTAATCTAATAAACAAATTAAATACAAATAATTAGCCGGATGTAGCTAACTATTTGTGCAGATGTGTGAATCTAAATCTAAAAATATATTCTAATTCAATCAAAATCCTTCCAACCCTACCTCAAAAGTGAAGAAAAAATCATAACCCTAACAGAGCTATTGTTCCCCACAGCTTCCCTGGTAATGTTTAAGAGAAAACTTCCTATTGATTTGATCTAATTGAGATTATCTAGCTAACTGGAATGAACTATTTCTCTACTCTATTTGATATGTAACTGAAATTAACAATTCGTAATTGACAATTTGATAAACAAAGCAAACAAATACACAACTCCAACCTGGAAGAGCAAGAACCTTGGAAAATCCAGTAGTAGCAGTATCTTATCCCCTCAGTTATTTCCTTTATTTCTCTGAGTGTTCATGTGAGTTTGAGGGATTGGAAATACAAAGAACAGTAACAAGAGGGTGGCGCTTGAGCAATGGAAGCTTGGAAGTCAATCTGGATGCAATGCAAGTAGAAGAGAGATAGCACAACAGATCTAAGCTTGGATATGTAATTCCTAGTAGAGATTATGGTAGAAAAATAATACAAGAAACACAAAATTCTCAAGACCTTTGCTTGAATACAAGCATGGAATATATAGGAATGGAGGATGGGAGGTGCCTTCATGTAAATGTCAAGTAGGGAGGAGCAGTTCCAACCAATTAAATATTATTTAAAAATAGGAGGATGGAAAGACAATCAAGCAATTAAAGCTAATTTTAGACAATTCGGCTCACAGATGCAAGTTCTAAAGAGCAAAATTAATTAAATCTGTCGACATGTTTAAAACATGCGTGAAGAATTTAGAAAAAGTAGACATGACCTCTACCCTATGCAAGGCAACAGTTTTAGGACCGCCGCCCTACATGGGCAAGCAGTTTGAGAACTGTCACCCAAGCAAGTTGGTGGTCCTAACACTGAAGGCCAAAACAAGCACAGAAAGAGGCGGGGAGATGGAAAAATGCATGGAAAAGTTAAGTAAGGCCATCTAGGCTACAAACATACACTATGCAAATGGGTTTTTGAGCTTAAACAACACTTCTTGAAAGGATTTTGAGTCATCATTGGGGATTCTTGTAACTATTTTCCCGATAATGTAGCACATGTAATTTTGGGTGCATACATATTGCCCCCTTGGAGAAGTGTCTTAGCCATGAAAAGGCGGTAAAACGTAGAGTCTGAGTATGGTGTTCCCATGAAATGGGGAGTTAGAAGATATACCTCACACGCCCGTGTGTCAAACATCATTGTCATCCAAGATTCTCACTTCCTATGCAAGAAGAAGAAGATAATCAAGTGCAGATAGATAAAATATTAAAAAATAAACACTAAACCAATTACGACAAGAGGACCTACCATTTGCGCGGGGATGTAGAAATATACTTGTCCCAATGCTCGAGCCCTGTAAACACATACACTCAAAACGAGTTTAAAATTATATATATATATATATTTATATATATATATATATGTAAGTATGTATGTGTGTGTGTGTATATATATATATATATATATATATATGTACATATATGTATATATATATATACACATACATATATCGAAACAAACTCATTTTTCAATTCATTTGTGCAGTGTTGATTTGGTGAATTTGGAACTCTAGACCCACATTGACTGTTTCTGACACGAATACAGTCCAAAACGACCGCTACAAGATAGTGATCATGCCTCCACGAGCGGGAGATCGACCGGCGTGCATTCTCAAGTTAGCTATTTCCTCTTTTGTCTTTTTGTGCCCTAGATGTTAAAATGTTGAAAAATTCACCTAGGGGGGGGGACATTGTCAAATTTTCTTTTTTTTAAATGAGTCCTTAGGGGGTGCCCCATAGGGCATTCTTTCACTTGGTCAAAAAAGGTCATTTTTTCATTTTTTGAGACATTTAAAGGGTTAAGGGAACGTTTTGGGAAATCAGGTCAGGACTACGTTGCCCAAGACAGGGTGGAAATCATGGGACCGCCGCCCTACACAGGGCAGCAATTCTGAACAGAATGTCCAAAATGTTCCTTTACTTGATTTTTTTTTGCGTTTTCAATGTATTACTATGTTTTTGATGAGCTTATCATGTGATGTACATTACTAACTTTCTCTTTTCTCATGTTTTGGTGAATGCAGAAGGAGTACATATGATGGAGCAGGAGAGGGAATGTGTGTGTGATTGGCTCCCTGGTATCCTAGATCAACTGACACAGGATGAGACGGATCTTCTTCAGTGAGGCTGGTATTTGGAGGATTGCACGGGTTCCCCATGTTGCTCTTGCTAGTCACATTCTATGTGACTTATTTTCTTACTGGGATGTAAACCTAAACACTTTCCAATTCCCAGGCATTCAGGGTGAGTGGACTATCACCTTAGAGGATGTATACCGTATTCTTGAGGCTCCCGATACTTGGGAGGAGACTGACATTGGAGACAGCAGGGTCTAGGGCCGTGATGATGTAGTGGGCCACATATATGGGAGACATCATTGTCTCATCTGGATCAAAGAAGGGAATGAAGGTTTGGTCCATTTCCACTGCTCCCATTCCTATCATACGCAGAGCCATCATGGGCATCTTGTCCTCCCGATTGATCAGGGACAAGGGCGGTGACACCCTTTTATACTGTTGGGCTCCTATCATTATGCAAATTGAGGGGCATGGCTATAATATGCCCGGGGTGTATATATCTTAGGGACTACCTACCATGATTTATAAAGGGTAGTCAGATTGTAAGGACATTCATTGAGCCACCCCACTCTTGTTATGATTTGGGTTTACAAGTGTTTCATCCCCTATGGTAGGGGAGTACTAGTATCATATCCAGGGGCTTTTTGGAAGCTAGATGGATAGGTATGTTGGTACTTAGGATGCCACATCAGCCAGTGGCTTCCTTGACTATGGAAGACATGACTGCTACACCCCTATCAGGATGTGGACAGGGATATGGGGAGTGGAGGTGACCACCATAGTGGCTTTCTCTTCGACAGGTCAGCTAGTTGACAAAGCAGGGAGACTTGAGGTCCACCCATTTGATCAGGTCCCCCAGCAGTTTGGCCTTCCATACATTGATGTGCTCCCTCCATCGCTCCAGTTTATAGGACCATTCAGGAGGCCCAAAAGGGCCCTAGAGGGGATCCTGGTTAGACAAGTGGTCATTCAAGGTGTGCCCATTGTAGTTAGATGGGTGGTCTATGCTCATTGGGTAGCTTGTTGCCCCTCGAGCACCCTTACTTTGGATTGCATCCGCTCCTTGCTCACAGTGGGGAGCAGGATGAGCCTATTGATCTAGACTCTGATCTCTGAGGAGGATACCAGGGATGAGACGGAGGATGAGTCAGTTGGAAGAGGACATGAAGGATGAGGGAGTTGGAGTTGGGACTAGAGGCAGATAGTCCATGTGGAGGAGGAGGAGAGTGACCCTGAGTGGCATGACACTCAGGAGATGCTGAGAGCAGCACATGTGGAGGCCAGTGCTGAGAGAGAGACCTTAGTCTCAGAGTTGACACTTCCTTATAGTGGGGAGGGGGATGATGAGTCCATCATAGGATAATGATTTACTTTCAGCTTTGGGGAAGCCCCGCAGCCACCAGCAACACCGGCATCAGTAGCTACCAACCCTACTTGGATGCCTGGAGACCCGAGTAAGTTTAATACTCTCTCTTTTCTTTTTTCTCTCTTGACTTAGTTAGGAATGTTGACTTGTATCTCTTTCTTTCTTTTGTTTTCCTAACTTATCGTTTCTTCTTTCTACTTACAGTGATGACACAGGAGTGGCGAGAGCTCATCCACTCAGGTATGCGTGGATACTCTGTTGATCCCCTTAGGGAAGACCTGAGATGAGCTGACTACCGATTCGGGCCAGCCATTAGCCACAGGAAAACACACTGACATATTTTCCCCTGTGTGGAAGGTAGCAGAGATAGTGACTTCCCTCCATGTACCTAGGTGGCCAGGTATGAGACCTCCAAGTGCTTGATGAGACAGAGCCATTCTCGTAGTGAGGCCACGGGTAGCGGATGCCACCATGAGCACTCACATCATTTTGTTCACTCTCAACATCATCGTAGCTGTAGTAGGAGCCCCAAATGTGGTTGGGTGCCATCTAAGGGATCTCATAGAGACTGACAGGCCATGGGGCCATTTTTATTACTTTGATGACATTTTGTCGATCATTTATATGATTTTTTTGTATGTTTTAGGCTCATTGCGAGCACTTTGACCATGCCTAGTGCATGGTGACATTGTATACAAACTTGATTCACCATGATATATACAAAACTCTTATTTTTGGTTTGGTATTCCAATGTATCTGAGTTGACTTCCTTTTGGATTATCTCTCATGTGTACTCTAGATATTTAGAATTTCATACTTTTCTATGCTTTTCAGAATGTATGTAATGGATGTGAAATGATAACAAAATGATTTCATTTTTGTATTTCATAATGCCAATATATGATGATGCAAACACAATGTGATGTTTGAATTTTAGTTTCCTTAAGCAACCTTCGATACCTCATATTGTCTTGGAAAAACGTGGTGACAAAATGATATGATAAGAAGAATGAACTTGCCCCACTCCTAACTCCACACTACCAGTAAGATGCGAGGGATCATCACCAAGAGCCAGAAAGGGCACAAGTTATGAAATTTGTTGAATGGTAATGATGAGGGAAAGACAATGGTTTGACAGGACCAAATTGAGACACTACAACCTCACCCTACTCAGAGTTACCTCATAGCTTAGAATGTGAATTTCTTTGCAGTTTATCTAGACTTGGATCCATAGATGGCTACTTGGTTGACAAAATTTGGGTTTGGGGTTTTAAGATCTTTTGGAATTTTGGACATCTAACTCACTTTGTTTTTCATTTAAGAACTCACAACATTTGGGAGAATTATTTGTAACTTTCAATTTTATCAACAAGACCCCCTACTCCTTACCCCATGCTACCAGGAGGAAGCATGGGCTCATCACCAAGGACAAGGAATAGGTGAGTAAGGGAATTTCTCTCCTTTCCCAACCCTACATCACCAGTAAGAGATGCAAGCTCAACACCAAAGGTTGGTAGGGAAAAGAAATGTGTAAAATATTTTTTTTTGTGGATTTGCATTTGACTTACTTATCTAGACAAAATGTTTAGTATGTTATTATTTCCAAAGATATTTTCACGGGATAGATGTGACACCATGAAGCTTCTAGAACAGACTATAGGCAAAGACACCTAACCTAGAAAGAAACTATAAGCAGAACCAAGTATGCAGGCCTTGGTATGATCACGGTCAAAAATTTGTCTTATCTTGCTTGAATTGATGAGATGATTCAGAAATAATTGATGATACTATGAATATTTGAAGAGATATGATCTGAATGTTTTGTCAATGTTTTCATAAGTTTTTAGGAGTTGCCATAAGAATAAATCCCTTGATCACAAATTTTACAAAATGAACAGGTGGATGAAAATGTAATGCAGATGCAGTAATGTACATATGGAAATGTTGGTGGATCATGCATAGTACCTCTTTAGGTGAAGAGATTTCATGGATTCACTAAAATCCTCATCTTCTAGTGTGCACAGGTGAAATGCCCCATTTTTGTAGTCTTCTACTACTCGATACAGACCTAACCACCTAGGTCTGAATTTCCTTCCCTCACCAGTCTTTTTGTCTATCTGGTTATTGAGTCTTAATACCAAATCTCCTTCATAGATCTCACATTCGTAAACCTTCTTATTGTATTACCAAGCCATCTGGTCAGTGTAAATGATTGTGTTGTTGCTTGGCATGTTAGTCTAGCCTCGTCGAGACTTTCTAACTGGGAGAGTCATGCTTCTCGATAACCCTCCTCCCCTAGGATCCCATGTAGTGAAATACAAGACTAGGTATTTCGACTTCGAAGTGGCAGAACTGCCTCAGCACCAAACACTAAAGAAAAGGGGGTTGTGCCCATTGGTGTTCTAACCACATGTTCAATAGGCCCACAAGGCCAGTAAAAATCTTTAGGTGCCAATCTCATTTATTCTCCTTAACAGTTTTGAGAAGGATGGCCTTTAACATCTTATTTGTAGCCTCAGCTTGTCCATTAGCCTGAGGATAGTAGAGAGAAGCCTTGTGATGACTTATTTTGAACTTTGTACACAACTCACACACCTCATTGTTTTTTAAAGACATGCCATTATAAGAAATAATGACTTGTGGCACCCCGTACCTACAAATGATCTGGTTCAGGATGAACTTAGCGATTACAGAGCTAGGTATGGTGGTAAGGGGCATGGCTTCTACCCACTTGGTAAAGTATTTTGTGGCCGTGATTATGAAGATTATGGCTATCCATTGACGAGAGGGAGATAATTTCCCTATCAAATCTAGGCCCCACATGGAAAAGGGCCATGGGGTTGTAATTGGTTACAAAGCTTGTGTCGGTATGTGGATCTCATGGGAGAACTCTTGACATTTTTGACATCTACACACAAAATCTATTGTCATGTTCTAGAGTGGTCCAGAAATAGCCCATCTGATGTATCTTCCGGGTAGTGGCGTGGCCACCAAAGTGGCCTCCACATACCCCACTATGTGACTCATAAAGAATATTTTCAGATTCTTTGGCGTCAACACATCTCAGCAACATTCTGTCAAAGGCTCTGCGGTAGAGCACTTGCTCCAAAATAACATACTTAGCAGCAATGACACGTAATCACCTTCTTTTTTTTTATGTTTCTCCTTCTGGGTATGTGTGGTCCATGATGAAATTGACAATGTTGGTATACCAAGGACATACAGAGATAGGGGGCCTGGTTTTGACAAAGTACACACTCATCGGGAAATTCCAGATCTACCAAATCACCCCCATCCAATGGATTGTTAGCCAACCAGTCTGCAATGATTTTTCCCTTAACGAATTTCTAATTTACAAATGTTAGTTCAAACTCACCCATTAATGTTATGAAATGCCTCGACCTTTTTAGACAAGGATCCTTGCATGAGGAATGTTCACAAGTGGTTTGTCTTAACAATAACCCTTGTTTCTTGATTGAGCATATAATGACTTAAATGCTTTGTTGCAAAAACTATGGCAAGGCATTCCTTTTCTTCCTATGTGTAGAAGGTGTCTCATAATCAAGTAACGTCTGACTAATGAAGTAAACTACACATTCCCGTTTATCATCATCCTCTTGAGCCAACATATAGGCTAGTGAAACATCTGTAGCTCATGAATACAAGATCAAAGGGTGATCTGATCTAGGTGGCATTAGCATGGGAGGGGACAACAGGAATCATTTAACTACCTTGAAGGCCTCATTGCATTCTTCCATCCAATCAATGCTATAATCCTTTTTCAACAAATTGTTGATTGGATGAATAGAAAAGGTCAAGTCAGGGATGAACCTTTGGATTGCACCAAGTTTCCCAAGAAAAGATCTAATACCAGATGCATCTGATGGTGGAACCATTTCTAATATAGCCCAAATTTTGGCCGGGTCAACATCAATCCCTCGTGAAGATATAATGTAACCCAGAAGCTTTCCTCCTGTTATGCCAAAAAACACATTTCTTCAATTTAATGTGACATCGTACTCAATTAAGCGTAAAAGGATTATGTGAAGCACCTCTAGGTGATCACAGCACTTCCTGGCCTTGGCCAACAGGTCATCTACGTAGGATTCCACAATCTTATGAATAAGGTCATGGAATATGTATGTTCATTTCTCGTTGGTATGTAGTGCCAGCATTCTTAAGACCGAATGGCATGACAACATAACAGTAGGTTCCCCAAGGAGTTATAAACGTAGTTTTATCTTGATCCTCTTCGGATATTTTGATTTGATTATATCCTGAAAACCCATCCATGAGAGACAATAATTCAAATCCAGTTGTTTGCATCAATGATAACATCAATGGATGGTAATGGGAAATCATCTTTGGGGCAAGATTTGTTAATGTCCCAAAATTCTATGCAAATACAGATCTTTCCATTCATTTTTAGGATGGGGATGATATTAGATACCCATTGTGAATAATCGACTGGCTTGATGAATCCCACCTAGAGAAGTTTCATTACTTCTTCTTTCACCATGAGGGCCACTTTTGGCTTCATGGGTCTCGACTTTTTCTTAATCGGTTTTGCATCTGGTTTGGTGAAAAGATTGTGCACCGTGATATGTAGTGCAATCCCCATCATTTCTTTGTAACTAAACGTGAAATCCTTTTGATGTTCTTTGAGGATCTGGGTATGTATTTCCACCTCCTTTAGAGTTAAAGAGGATCCTAGTTTTAAAATATTTGGTTCTTCCTCTATTCCAATGTTTATATCAATCATTCCCTTGATTAAGGAGGTGTTTCCCTCCTCAAACTCATGTGGGGCCAGAGGTAACTCTAAATCCCCTTCTTCTTCTACCTCGTAAATCTCAAGACCCCTTCCCAGAAGGATTCAATCATGGGATTCCCAAAATAAGAAGAGGAATGTGAAATTAAGGAAAGATCTATCTCGTGATAGGTAAGATGCAGTTCTGCCAAATCGTTTAAATAACTTAAAGTCAATTCATCACTATTAATGTGCTCTGAACTATCGGGTTGACTCTCATTTTCTACGTATGTCAACATTGGGGTCATTGGTGCTTTACGAATCAAGGGTTTGGTGCACGAACTAAAACCGTGAAGTTGGTATCTTCCAGGTCACTACTTGGGGTAAAGCGTGAAGTGGAAGTTGCTATAGAATCTACAAGAAGGTTTTGTTCATGTGGAACTACTTCAATTGAGATGAATTCAAACCCTTTTGTCAGACCTAGCACTGCTGTTTTGTAAAGTTGTAGATGCTCAGCTCTAGTCTCATATACTTTGGATATCTAGATTTGTGACTAGTTGTGAATCACCCAACACCCTAATATTGAGGATGCCTATTCTCTTAGCTACAATGAGACCTAATAAGAGAGCCTCATATTCAGCCCCATTATTTGTGCATTTGAAATTCAACTTGAAAGAAAAAGGTAGAATCCTTCCTTCGAGGAAAAGTAAGGATCGCGCCTACCTCGGTGCCAAAGTGACACTTGGCTCCATCAAAATGGAGATTCCAACAACTACTCAGGAAATGATGGACATTGAGTCATCCTTTGTACCTTCCCCCTTTACCTTGGTTACCTCAACCATGTAAACCTCATCTGTTGGAAGGGAACCGAGTCCCAAGGCATGTCCCATACCCATAGAATCAAAGGGGAGGAGAATAGGAAAATCCTTCTCTAATAGATTGACAATATTTGTTGTGGTTCCTAGCAATACTGTCTCTACAATAACAGTTTCATCCTTGACCACCGGAATACCCTCAATCAAACCCATGACTTCTAACTCCATTGTAGGAACTAGTTTTTCCTCTGGTACCATGCTTGCATAGGTTTTTTTAACTGATTTGTGGGAAGCTCAAACTCAGAATGGACCCCTGGCCTTTTCTTTAAGTTGGCCAAATGTATATCAAAGGGTTTTGGATCACCTTATGCCACAAATACTTTCCCTAAATGCAAGAATCTGACCTCCTGGAATAGAGTGGAGGGGATTTCCTTCATGCGGTGGATCCAAGGATGGCCAAGGATCATATTATAGTTGGTTTCCTGAGTCTATAATATAAAACTCAGTGAGTATTCGTCTTGGGCCTGAAGAGTAACCAATAATACTATGGTTCCAGATTGAGGTTTCCTTGAGGCTATCATAGCCCCTCAGTGTGTTTCACTATCGAGGAGAAATTAGTCTCCCCATACCCTAACTTCTAAAGAAAAGAGAAGGGGACTATGTTAATTGCTACCCCATCATCGATCATTGCACGTTTTACATAGTTATTGTAAATCCAAACTTGCAGAAATAAAGTCAAGTCACCCCTACGAGCTATCTCAACACCCATGGGAATCTTACTGATGTCAAACACGAACCTAATATCTCTCTTAGGCTACCCCAGAGGACTAACGTCAAAGTCTATGTGATTTATCTGTGCCTCTGGCAGAGGGGGTAACATTAATAAAATGGCTGAGACCTAGCACTTATAACAGAGTGGCTTGATGAGTAGGGGAATTCTTCAGTAGATCCAAGAAGGAAATGTGTGAAAAGGTCTTGGTTAGATCACTGATTAAATCATAAATCCCCTACTAGCTTGCTTAGTGTATCATGAGCATTTTCTAACATAACCGAATAAATTAGGATTGGTTGTGAAGAATAATCATTGGTTCTTGTAGCAACATTAATTTGGGGTTTAACATCTAACTCTACCATCCCACGATCTTCGTTTTTTGGTGACCATCCAAATGAGGTGCCACTTGTGGGTTTGAAAAAGTTGAGGCTTCATTGATCATGAGTCCCTATTATAATACCTTTATTTAAACTGTTGGGATCTAACCTCCCATCCTTTGGATGTGTGGGGAGAGGATCGTTGAAGATCCCTAATGTATGTATTCTATAGTCATTGGACCCATGTAGGCATTTTGACTGTGTAGTTAAGTTTTCCAAAAACATGTCAACAAATAACTATCTTTGGTCTTTTAGCACAACACTGCCACAAAAACTTATTACAAACATACGGAAAGTTCTTGCGTCATGCCCACAAACCTTATGGAAACCACAGTATAAGTTAGGATCATAATCCCGAGGCCTTTGGTTTGTTCCTTGTTGTGGTCCAAAACTACGGTTATTGTTTGGTTTTTGATTGTTATAATTAACATTTTGGAACCCTTTGCCCTTGGTTCTGGAATTGGTTGGGGTATTGATTAGGGCTTAGGGTCGGCATTTTCCTCTATTGTTGAGGTTGTTTCTATTGTTGGGGTCGATTAAAATCCAAAGCATTTACCGAGGGTGAAAATTTTTTGTTTCTTTGATTATGTCCATTATTTTTTTTTGTTATTTGTAGCACCTATAATGGTAGGAATAACAACATTAAGATTTTTGGGCAAGTCAGTGACACTGTCAGTCGCAACTCCATGATTCTTATTAATGACCTTTGGTCCTTGATTATTGTTAATTTTTTTGTAGTAACAGGGATTATTTTTATTAGGAGTGTCAAAATTCCCATTTTCTTCATAGGACTTACAACCATTTTGAACCTCTTCCTTCATATCTTTGTTGAGAGAGTGAAGGAACAAATCACAAAGTTCTGTTTGATCCATGTTTGGGGCGCTCGCAGAGGAGTAGAGAACTTTGTAACACATTTGAATAAAGTGGGTTATAGACGCATTGTGTTCTTACTTAATATGAAGGAATTCCCTGATTCCTATTTTCAAAAGCTGATTCATATCAAAATCTTTTATAAAATCTGATACGAGTTACTTGAATGAGTGTACTGAAGCCTCCGGTATCCTATAGTACTATTCAAGAGCAATACCTTCTATTGTCTTAGGGAAAATTTTCACAACAACTGCATCCCGTGGGAGCAACTCTTAATTGGCTGTTGCATAAGCCTTGATGTGGGTGTTAGGATCACCCTCCCCTTTGAACTTCAAAAGATCAGGTAAGGGTCTTGAGAGCATGACTATACAAATGGATAAATCTAGGGGTTCATTGAGATATTTAGAATAGGTACCCATTGCATATGTTTCCACCATTGAAGACCCTTGTTGGGGAGGTGGGGGCTATATCAGTTGTTGGAATGGGATAGAAAAGACATTTGGTGGGGCATATGGCATCCTTTATGGTTGTCCATATGGACTTCAGATAGGTATACATGTCCCCCTGTAGAGATTTAGAATACATGTGTACATAGGGGGTTGATTACCTTGATATGGAATCCAAGGAACATTACATTTCTGGCTAGTATGGCATTTGAGAACACACTTCCAGATGGTTCCTATTGGATACATCCATACATGGCTTAGGGGAGCATACCCAAGGTTCCTGTCCCTTTAAGCAGATTTCTAGGGTTTTGAATATTCATGTAAACTAGAGGATTTTTTGGAGTAGGCATTTTCCCATAATTTTTTGGGTAGGAAGGAGTTTGTGCTTTCCCTACATATGAATTCTACGTATTTTTGGAAAGCTCTAACTCTTTGAATTTGTTTACCAAATCTGAAATGACATCACCCATTGACGGGGAGATGCCTTTCTTAAGAAACTTTTGTTGAACCCTCAGAGGTTGTTGAGGAGTATGGTATCCTGCTATTAATTATTCATAATGTTACCACCCCTTATTGACTGTATTGTCAATTGGTGGCAGGGTAGCATTATTTTTTTGAAGAAGGACATCACCTTGTCCTTCCAACCTATCGAAAGATTGGTTCATGTTCTGGAAGTTTTGTTCAATCCTAGCATATCGTGTTAAATAATCCTCATCTAGATGAGGGATTTGATCAGATTGCATGCTAATGGGCTGTCAAAACAATACTCAAGGAGATGAACTTGCTTCACCAGTGAATGTCATGTTATTTGAACTTGATTGTTTGAGGGGATAGGTCTGAGTGACCTGATCAAGTTCCTCAATATGTATAGAAGAACTGACATTGGTTCCCTGAAGAAGAGGGTTTTTATCGGATGAGTGGTTTCTTTCCCATGTTGAAAGTGAAGGTGATTGTTGTGGTATACTTGATTAGTAATGGTGCATGTCAAAACCTGGGATTGGCTGACCATACTCATCGTATCCTGACATATTCAGGGAGTAGAAGAATACCCACAGAATAAAGGATGGATGAAGAAAGTGGAAACATTTATAGACTATCTCTTCACATCGGGTTCACCAATTTTATACAATATAAAATCAACATGTGACCTTCTTTGCACTGGACCTCTTGAGGTCGTGCCGAGATAGTCGATGTGGAATTGAAATGGAAGTGAAAGTGATGGTGATAATCAACATAATTATGAAACCTTATGTCTTTGACATGTAATACTTGAATCTATGAATCTAAGGAAAAGAATGTTTTTCTAACCTGAAGGGGTGTGATGGTACAGTCTAATATGATAGCTACCCAGGGACTCCAATCGATGTCTAGTTCTATCAATATTATATTGATTGGTTGCGGGAATACGTGGAAAGTAACCTACAGGTGCCTCATATGGGTTTCCACACAAGGTAATAGAAGTGAAGACAAGAGGTGTAGTGGATCTTCAGGGACTATGGGAAATTTTATGGTTTTGTCCAGAAATTCTTAGCCTGATCGGCTGCTATGTTCAACAATGAAAGTTGTGTAATAATATTAGGTGGAAGCAGGTGAAGATATGAATACCAATGTGCATAAAATAGTGTCAATATTTAGCTGACTAGCAGGCTCGTTGGGTTGTGTGACCTATGGATCACAACCAAAGACTCGCTGAGGCTGAGGCCCTCATATGGTCATGCATGCAATCAAACCCTATTTCTAGGAGTAGTATAAAAGTCATAGGCTTGATTAGCAATGATATTCAGTGTATCTAACTGTCCTATTTTGTCAGCGTATGTTGTAGGTGTGCGTAATATTGTTAAACGCAAACTTTTGTCAATGTTCAGTTATTAACTCTGGCCCATTGGGTTGTTGGACGAAGGGATCACAACTGTAAGTCTTTTCCTCTTACGGACCGTTGATGGTCATGCAAGATGAATTGATTTACTTTCAATAAATAAACTATCTATCAAAGGAAATCTAACCTATGTTTTTGGCATGTTTTCTCAATATATCGGAACAAAGAAGTAAAACAAGCTATAGTCTATGGAAAGTAAATTTTTTCGCTCTTTTCTAACTTTTTAGACAATGCATCTAATCTAATAAACAAATTAAATATAAACAATTAGACCGGATGTAGCTAGCCATTTGTGCAGATGCATGGAATCTAGAATCTAAACTTCAATCTATTCTAATTCAATCAAAATCCTTCCAACCCTACCTTAGAAGTGAAGAAAAAATCATAACCCTAACAAAGCTATTGTCCCCCATAACTTCTCTGGTAATGTTGAAGAGAAAACTTCCTATTGAATTTAATCTACTTGAGGTTATCTAGCTAATTGGAATGAACTGTTTCTCTACTCTATTTGATATACATTGAAATTTAATAGTTAACTAATTCATAATTTACAATTTGATAAAAAAAGAAAACAAATACACAACTCCAACCTGGAAGAGAAAGAACCTTGGCAAATGTAGTAGTATCAATATCTGTCCCCTCATGGTTCTTTCCTTTCTTTCTCTGAGTGTTCATGTGAGTCCAAGAGATTGGGAATACAAAGAGACAACAACAAGAGGATAACACTTGAGCAATGACAAATTGGAAGCAATCTGGACACAATGCAAGTAGAAGAGAGAATAGCACAATAGATTTGAGCTTGGCTATGTAATTCTTAGCATGAGATTATGGTAGCAAAATAATACAAGATATACAAAATTCGCAGGCCCTTTTGCTTGAATACAAGCATGGAATATATATGAATGGAGGCTAGGAGGTTACTTCATGTACATGAGGAAAGAAGAGGCACTTCCAACTAATTAAATCTTATTTAAAATAGAAGGAGCAAGGAGAACCAAGAAAAGAAATATATTTTTAGCCAATTTGGCTCATAGATGCATTCTAAAAGAAAACTTAAGTGAATCGTCGCATGTCAAAACACGCATGAAGAATTTGGAAAAAGTGGGTAGGACCGTCACCCTGTGCAGGGCAAAAGTCCTAGCACTGAAGGCCAAAACAAGCACAAAAAAGAGGCGGGGAGATGGAAAAATGCATTGAAAAGTTAAGGCTATCTATGCTACAAATATACACTACAAATGGGTTTTGGAGCTCGAACACCTTCTTAAAAGGATTTTGAATCATCATTATGGATTTTTGTAACTGTTTTCCCGATAATGTAGCATGTGAAATTTTGGGTGCATATAATAATCAATTGGTGAGCTAGGGTTCGACACTTATGAACCTAGATTCATTCCACAAAGAATATCCACATACATTCCACCGCACCAAGCTCTCATCTGAGTCAGGTTTTGTAATGGTGAGTTTCACTCATAATCAAGATGCATAATATCCTCAACCTAAAATGAACTCGCTGCCACCAACCATGAGCCGATCATACCCTGCACCACCAAATCCAAACAGATCCATAAAATTTACCAAGATGTAGGTCCAAGTTCTTTCCAAATGAGATCAATGATACAATAAAAATTAATATCTGACCTTGATGTCAGATCCTCTCTAAAAGAGATTCAATATCCTCTTCATGGCATTAGGAAAGTTACATAGATGGTGGTAGTCATGGTATTTCAGTTCTGAGATCTCCACAAATGAATCTCTATCCTCCCAATCACCCAAAAACTCAACGAGTGACCCCACATCTATAAGATAGCAAATACACTATAGATCCTCCTTACATTGGAGGATGAGTAGATCCAAGAAGGATCGTATGCAGCTCCAAATCCTATATAGAAACCAAGAAAATAACTCATCTGAAAAATAAAATACAAATCGATAGTCAGTAAAAAATGTGGCCACAAAATTCAAAGTAGATAACCAAATCAATAGGTGATATTAAAACCTAACTTGACCACTAGGTAGGTGAGAATACTTCTCTAGCATTTTGTTCATTTTAAAAATTTAAAACTTATATTTTTCTTTGCATATCCTATGTGCATATAAATTTATAGCATTTAGTGAATTTTTGTTGAGAATTAATTAAAGGGAGGATTAGGGGTCGAACCCTCCCCACCCAAACCCATTTGAATCAGGTTTTAGTGATATTTTAAAAATAAACCACCACCAAACCCACAGCCAAATTTATCATAGAAAACCCTAAAATAGGGTAAAAATAATTTCTCCCAAATTACCTGAAAAGTGCTATTTGGACACTTTTGTAAAGGAAAAGTACCATGTTGTCATGCATTTTTTCTAGAACAAAAATTCAAAACTTGAGTCATGAAAAATTAGCCACATAGTGAAAAATTTCTCCTGAGTATTCCCGAAACCCCTCTTTTAGCCCTCTTGTCTTCTGTATCATGCCTATCCCAGCCATGTAATTCATCCAATTTTATTTAATAAGTTTTTGCACGTGTTTGAAGTAAGATAGTAGATCATCTCATTCAGGGAAGTGCTTCTAAAGATTAATTCTTCAGTAGGCCTAGAAAGGTTAATTCTAGCCATTTGAGGGAAGGTTTACATACTTCAAGAGGGTTTCAAGAGATAATAATCATCTGAAGGTCATATTGGAGAGATATGATAGTGTTAGAAGTTAGTTTAGAATATTTAGGTAAGTTTTAGAGGTTTCAGAATAATTGGTGTGAAAGAAAGGTTTTTCAGGGGTAAAGAGCATGCAGTCAAAATTTGTACTTGAACTTCACTAGATGATTCTGGGAGATCTGTAAGGATTTAGGAAAAAATAAAATTGTAATTGGAAATATGGAATAATTATCTATATGGTGAAATCATAACATCTTTCACAAGACCTGATGGCTTCTCATGGCACCTCAATTTTGGTAGACACGCCATGTTGTCCCAAACATAAAGGGGATATTTTTTAAATATGAAATTGTAATTAAGCTCTAAAAATTATCCCATTTTTATTTTAATGGTTTGGGAATTCAAAATAATATAAAACATCATCATAAAAGACCACCTGGAGCTCTATGAATTGTGTTGTCAAGTTCTATCTCTTGCGAGGTATGTTTCTCATACTTAGTCATTTTAGGGGGAGGACACATGTCACCTCATGGATCATGAGTAATTTTTTGTCCCTCTTTTCCCTTTCCCAAGTATATATAGGGGACAAAAAAATATCTCGTTATCATCTCTCTCATCTGGTCTCCCATATGACCAATATTCATCCGCTTGAGTGCTAAACTAGTTAAAACCCTTCTTCCCAAGATTGCATCACACAGTGACACTTGGCATGAGTAGGTTGAGGTACATTTTCTTGAAAAAAAAAATTCCATCCCCAAGGGGACATAGGGGACATAAAATATTTCACTCTCTCTACTCCCTCTTCAGGTTTTCGATGTGACCCAGACCCAACCCTCTGGTGTTTAATGCTTGTTTTCTCCATCTCCCTCTCATTCCACCACTACTTGACAAGTGACATAATCTCCTTAAGGTGAATTTTCTTAAACATATTATCCCCATTCAAAAGGTAAAAGAGGGTACAAAAAAATTCACCCCATTCCCAACCATTGCAAACCCTAGTTTTTAAAACATGAGTTGTTTCCTCTCCGTGAACTAAACCAATTGTCGAGTAACTCAAAGTCATAAAAAAACTAACTATCAACCCTGTTTGTTCACCATATTTGACCTAGAATGAATTATTCAAGATATTAAACCTTAAAATCCATGATAATACACCTGATATGATTCCCATCACCTTCCATATCCAACCATGATTGTAAAAAATTGAAGCTTGTCTCATAGTTTTTCATCTAGAAACATGATTGGACCAATGTTTGAACTGATTTTTCTTCTTCCAGAAATCTCTTATATCATGGAAAATTCAGTAATGCATTAATTTATACCATGACATAACATCAAACCTGAAACTTGTGCCATAAAATTTGATTTTTCAATTTCCAAGTGTTCCAATGGAAGGATCATGATGAAAATTAGAATACGGGACCACGAAAACGAGTTGAAGCCAATAATGATGTTTTCATTGCAAGTGGACACTGGTATGTGAAAATTATAAAAATATATTTTTTTATACATATTGGATCACTAAAATATTAAATCCCTCAACAACCAAACTCCAATCACTCAGAAATGGTGCAAAACAACAAACAAGGAAAATTTGGCAATTTTCCCAAAATACCAGTTTCGGAAAAATTAACTTGATAAAAATAGAAACTTACTAAAAAGGGTAAAGCACTATCAATGGAGGTGAATTGATAATTATAGGAGATTAAGGATATTAAATTTGAGCAAAAGGGGTAAAAAATCCCAAAATAGCAGCTCTTAGGCCCACCTGCTAAAAATAAAGAAGTTTTTGTTTTCAGAGCATAAAGTTACTGTTGGCTCTATTTTCACTCATCTTGATATTTTTTACATTATAACATGGTGTTAAACTATATCATATCTCAAACAATACAATTCATCATTCATAAGGATTCTGAAGCATCATTTTTATCACAATTGTGTCAAGAAGCGAGACAGAACATAACAAGGCGCAATAAGTGAAATTATGTAGTTGACAAAGGATTTGGAAGGTGTAAAAATATCCATTGAAATCCAAGTTCATAAAATAATGTGATCATATTAATATGTGGAATGAGGAACTCATCAAAATTATATCAACACGAAGGCATATAAGCATCCTAGGTGTGAGCTCATTCATTTACTCTGAAGCAACAAAGGCTAAAAAGGTGATTTTCATGTGTTGCATCACGAATGAAAGAAAAAGGAATCATCCTAATTTTACTTAATTTCATAGTGTTCTTAAACACTTAATCAAACATCAGGTAGCGTGATCAATCAATCAAAGGAATTCATCTATCTCTTCAGGCAAGTTGGAAACATTGCATCTCAAATCCATCATTCTTCTCACTAAGTGAGCATCATGAGTCAAGAAAAAGTGATACATCATAGCCTCATTATCTTCAATCTCTCACCCTTCTCTTCAAAATCATCTAGATATGTCTTCCCCAATGGCATATATTTCCCATAATAAACAAGATATTATCCTATACCAATCCTTTGAAAATGCTCCGACAACCAACATCATGTCAACTCTTGAAGAACCATTCCCCGTGGATTTGAGGATTTCTCAAAATTTTAAAAAGGACAACACAACAAGCTACAATTCTTTACCTTGGAGCTATCACCTATACATTGAAATCTATGTTGAGTAAGAATTCCTAGAAAAAAATTCACTTCTTCAGTGGTATCTCAAAAAACCAATATGTAGAAGTTGTTACGCCTAAGAATGTAAATCATGTTGAAGAGATGAATCCATGAAATTATAATCTGACCTACATCTCATTGGATCAAGCTACAAATGAAGGAGGACTATCATTTGTTCAAGGAACCATCTTCATGTATTCTTGATAACAAAAAAATGAGTACAAGGAAAACAATTGAGCAGTTAAATGAACATGTAATAACTCTTAATTCTTACATTCAATATTTCTTGTATCCCAGTTCAACATATTCTCTTATTATAGAGGACATTCCTCGAACATCAGTTTTGACCTTGAGGTGATCAAGAAAACATAAACTTTTATGATTACAAGGGAAGTCTATTGAGAGGCAGATCGAGAAGATCATTGAGAAAGGTAATAAATTGTTTCCTAAGGTCATCTCTTTAATCAAGTATTTTCTTCTCACTCTGATGAAAGTAATGAAAAGAAAGGGAGGAGATGCAAAAGAGATTATCCAATGGGATGATGGTGTTCCCACTTTTTTATGAGATGATCTCCTTCGAATCTCACATTGTCATGAGAAAAAATGTGTTTTCATTATCCACTGAGAACATGTCTCTAGTATGGGTCCGCATCCTAGATGAAAGATACAATATTATAAGTGATGCCATTTCTGAATTTGACTCTGGTGAATAAGAGGCTTTTGATATTTTGAATGAAGTCTGCAACTGTTTTAAGAGAATTGGGTGGGTTCCCTCCACTCACTTAGAATTCATCATCAAAATAACCTAGTGTCTCTTTCCAAACATTAGTCAAGAAAGAGGTAGGTGACTCTCTCTCCTTCAATGAAGATACCTTAGATTCCATAGTCAATATTAGAGACTCCATTTCTGAAATTACAAAATATCACAAAATATAGATCAGTCAATGTAATAAGATCAATGATGTTCCTTGGGCATGGATCAAATTTTTGAGTAAATTTTTCCTTCTAGAAGTAGATCAGGTGGTGCCCATGGTGGATTAGTTTAGTAAGGAATTTAGGACATGAATTTGTTCCAAAAACTCTTTGTCAAGGATCATAAATCTAAAATTTCTTCATCAATAATAGATCGATCAATTCCTTCCCTTTCTCTCTCTTCTCTCTCTCTCTCTCTCTCCATATTATTATTTTCAGTTGAGAATGTAATATTTTATATTTCGTCTTATTCTCTTGAGTGACCATTTGCTAAACATTGTAAGAGTCCTTTTTCCAATTATACAAAAAAGAATCACTTCCTAGGAATATGAATGGTCACAAGTGATGATGATAGGTGAAGAGTCATGGGAGGGGTAGATGAAATGAAATATTTTAATGCTATAAACTGGAATGTCTTCACCATTTCAAGGGGTTGGAAATTATTTATTGAATGTATGTTATTTAGAGTTCCACTTCTACATCAAGAAATTAAAGTTGCTCTTCTATCTCTTATTCTATGTTCCTCTAATCTCTCTTTCTAAATTTGAATATATGATAATATTGTAAAACCAAGAAAGGTTTTAATGACTTTGATGAATGAATCCTTGGAAAAAAAAATTCTATGATTTTTTTGTGTCTTATCATGGTTTTCATTGTTGTGTTCTTTTAATCAACAGGTGGACTTAATCTAGTTATTGTGTGTCAACTTTGATAGCTCCTACTCACAACAATAACCATCCCTATCCTAAGTTATCTCCATCATCCCTCATTACTGAAAACTCCCCCCCTTGTACAACATACAAGAACTTTTCCATAGGTTAAGTGAATATTTCCTATGTGATCCCTAAACTATTTGGCCACCCCACATAATTAGGATAGTTGACATTCAATAATGGGAGCCTCCCCATATGCAATAAGGAGGATCATAGCTCCATAATTTTGGTAACAAAAACAATAATTTTACAAAAGAAAAATTATTTCTCGCCAACATGCCCAAAAAGGAATTTTTTATAAATATTTGTGGGAAATTATATTTTTGAGCTACATAGTGCTCCAGAGGCCACAAGTGTTTGGAAATAAATTTTTTTACTTTCTAGTCAATTTTTCCACAAAGGGGATCAACTTAATTTTTTAGTTTATTGTAATTATTTTAATTTTACTAATGCACCATTTAGTTAGGGAAACTTGTTATCTCCCTATTTTCATGCAAAATAGCTAGTATGAAAATTTGAAAATTAGGCTTCCCATTCACTATGCATCCTTCGTCTAGCCAACCTACCTTCAATACCACCCTCATCTAGGATCAAAGGAAAGTGTTAACAACATCATTAAGTTTGTTTCTGGTAAGCAAGAAAAAGTGTCTAAGATGATTGATGAACTCAATGAGTTTCGATGAGAGACAACTTACTCTAGAGGCCTAAAAAGGCCATTTTTTGCCATTCTATAGCTAATTGAACACCATCTAGAAGTGTTTAGGGAAAATCTAAAGAAACTGAGAGTTATTTTAGAGAGTATTGAATATTTATGAAGAAATTTAGGAAATTTTACAAAAGAAATTTTGATTCAAGGACAATCTATTAGACATCAGTTAATTCAGGGTATAGGAATGAAAGCTAAAATAATGAATTCTCACATCTTCAGATGATTTCAGGATATCCATAAGGATTTAAGAGGGGAAAAATATGAATTGGAAAACTATTGGAATCATATGTAAGTTGTTTGCGAGAATCATATTGAAAACTGTGCACTATGATGAAGTTGCACTCTAAAGGAAACATAATAGCTCCAGTGTAATCATAAGGAGGAATCGATCAATCAATGGAAAAACTTACATAACTAGAAAAAAGATTACACATATGGAGAAAGACAGTGGAGTGTCTTGGCATACTCATAAATGTCAAATGAAGAAATACATATAGGGTGTTGAGTAACCCTAGTGCATGACACACAAGAAAAACCTAAACCTAACCCTAAAAATAACTCATGTGAGAATGACCCTCCATATGAGAATGATGGACACATAGGATCCAACACACCAACACCCCCACTTCATTGAAGCTATGGTAGTGGCTATGTTGAGTCAGAAAGAACAAAAACACACTCTTAAACAACTAAGAAAGATGTGTCAATGGGGTCTGGCAACTAAAGGCCTGATAAGGTGCCCATATATAAACAACATCTTCTTAGAAGAAGAAGAAGAGAAGGAATATATAGCCTAAAGAAGATGAGAAGTCTACATAATACCTCACCCTAAGAAGATACTGCAAGTGAAAAAACTTCACCTCAGTAAAGGGTCTTGGTGAATATATCTACAATCTGATTAGCTGTTTAAATGTACTAAATGTCGATGATACCATCATCAATAAGATCTTGTAATGAAGTGCATATGGATCTCAATGTGCTTCATCCACTGATGTTGAAATGGATTTCTATAAATTGAGATAGTGCTCATGTTATCACAATAGATAATGGTAGGCCACCAAAATTAGATTCCAAACTCTGTCAGAATACCATGTAGCCAAACAACCTCTGTGGCAATGTTAACTCATATGTATTATACCTTTGTAGAAGATATCAAAAATGCATTCTACTTCTTAATAGATCAGCTAATAGGACCCAAACCATGAGAGATCTTGTAGCCAGAGATATATTTCTGATTATCTAAGTCACCAGCCCAATCAGAATCTGTGAACCCAATCAATTCAATATCCACCCCTCCATAATAGTGAATGCCATCAGTATAGGTGCCACGAACATAATGAAGGATCCACTTAGCTACTTTCCAATGCAGCTCATGTGGCTCCTGCATGAATCTAGACACGACCCCAATAGCATAAGATAAATCCGTTTGAGTGTGATTTAAGTAAATTAGGCTCCTCACCAACTGTCAATAGAGGGTACTATTAACCAAGGGAGTAGAGGAATCAGAAACCAACTTAACCCCGAAAAGAAAAGGAGTAGGGAAGACTTGCAATCGGACATCTGAAAATGAGAAATAAAGTCAAGAGCATACTTAGGTTGTGAAATCAAAATTCCCAAGTCATATTGTGAAATATGGATCCTAAGAAAGTAATGAAGCATACCTAAGTTAGTCATGGAAAACTTGTTGGCCAAGGTGATATTCATAGAACCAATGATAGAGGAAGAGCTTCCTGTAGTCATTAAGTCATCAACATAGTGAATAAGAATGAGTATGAAATCATATTTTTGTAGAATATAAACATTTGGATCAGAGTGACACCTAGTAAACCCTTATGTAAGTAAAAAGGAGTCCATCTTGGCATACTAATCCTAAGGGGCCTGTTCAAGGCCATAAAGAGTCTTCTTTAACTTACAAATGAGGTAGGGATCATAGACATAACCCAGGGGTTGTTCCATGTATATCTCTTCTTCTAGGTCACCATGAAGGAAGGAACTCTTAACATCCATCTACTAGACTTTCCATCTGTTTACTGCGGCAATGGAAAGGGTCATTCGAATAGAATTCATCTTCACAACCAAAGAAAAGGTTTCAGTATAATCAACCCCAGCTATCTGGGAGAAACCCTTAGCTACTAATCATGCTTTAAAATTTTCAACATCTCCATCTACTCCATACTCATTTTAGAACACCCACTTACACCGAATGATTTTTCTTACTTTCGGAAGAGGGGTGAGATCCCAAGTATCACTCTTCATGAGAGAGGAATACTCCTCATCCATGGCAGAATATCACTCAGGAATACTAGAAGCCTCTCAAAAAGACTATGGATCAAAACAAAAGGTGAAGAAAGAATGGGGTCCAACAAAATTTGAGCATGTCTCATATCCGAAGTATCTCCAACTAAATATCCAGCACTTTACAAAGTTTTTCTAGCCCAAAGAGGACCAGGAGGATCAGGCTTTAAGTCAAAAAATTCGTCACTTGAGTGAGAAGGGAAATAGTCCTCATCATCACTACTGTTAGAATAAGAAGACTTAAAGGACTGATAGTTAAGAGGATCAAGAAGAGGAGCATGTTCAACAACATCATCATCTGATGAGTCAGAATCTAAATCAAGAAGCTGAAAAACCTTGATAGGTAGAGAAGTATAATTCAAAGAACACTGATCGAACTTAACACTTCTCTCAATATAAATCTCATGAGAAGTGGGATTCAACAATCGATCTCCCTTCACACCATCAAGATATCCTACAAAGATACAAGGCTTGGATTTTGGTTCCTATGTCTTGCATTTCTTCTTGTGAATCT
The DNA here is from genome assembly GCA_019776745.2 of Taxus chinensis. NCBI lineage: Eukaryota > Viridiplantae > Streptophyta > Pinopsida > Cupressales > Taxaceae > Taxus > Taxus chinensis. The sequence continues at coordinate 594,101,199 of CM034146.1, read as the reverse complement.
GAGCCATAGCCTTGGATCTGAAGACTCAAAAGTGCTCAACATCAAGCTTGCATATAAACCAAGCTTCAAAGGGTATCATCCCTCTTACTATCTTGTGTGGAACATGATTCTGAATGTAATTAGCATAATTCACTGCTTCAGTCCAATACTATGGAGGAAGAGACTTTGAGTGAATCATACAAGTGGTCATCTACTTAAGAGTATAGTTCTTTCTATGAATCCCTTTCTATGAATCCATTCTACGAAGGGATATAAGCAATTGTATGCTACAAGGAGATCCCTTCAGAAGTATAGAAATCTATGGACCTATTGTTTACATATTCACCTCCATTATCGGTTCAAAGAACCTTAATAGACCATTCCACTTGTTTCTCAACAAGACCCTTAAAGTCCTAAAAATGTGTAAAGAATTCAGAATTAAGCTTAATAAAATATACCCAAGTATATCGTGAATAGTCATCAATGAAGGTGAGCACATAAAGATCTCTAGTAAGAGAAGGAAACAAAAATGGACCAGAAATATCACTGTGAGCAAGATCCAAAGGACGAGTAGCTCTCTAGGCTTTTCCTTTCTCAAAGTTCTTTTCAGGATGCTTTCCAAGGGTATAACCCTCACAAAGACCCTTAGAAAACTTGACGCGGGGTAACCCATTGACCATTTCATTTTGGCTCAATTGTTCAAGGTAGCGATAATTTAGATGTCTGAAACACTCATGCCATAACTTACTAACCTCATTTGCATAAGTGAGCAACGTAGTGGGCATTGAATCAGAAGTAAAGCTGGAAAAGGTATGTAACCATGAATGGTGATCTATCTTTCCCTCAACCATTATAGTGTCATCATTAAGCTCATGAATAATCATTGAGTTAGGACCAAATTTCACTCACATTCCTTCACCAAGGTGATTAATTTGGTAAAATGATAAGAGATTGGTAGAAATATCAGGAACACTCAACACTTGGTTGAACGTTCCCCCATCCATCTCTATGATCCATTACCAAAAATTTACACTGTCGTGTCATTACCCATCGTGATTTGGGACATACCACAAGGCTCGATGTTGGATAACTCAACATGCAAAGAAGCCATGTGGTGTGAGGCACTAGAATCTATAATCTACATCAATGAAGGAGAAAATTTGGCTACAAGGGTCTTTCCTTTCTTCTTATCAAATTTAGAACCTTTTGCAGTAGAAGACTCGTCCTTTGGAACATTTTGTTTAATAAACTCGGGAACACCTATTTGATTTTTCTCAAGTAAATGAGTAAGGTGATCAATTTGTTTTCTCATACATAGATGATCTTTATGACCGAGCTTCTTGTAATAGGAACAAAATAACTTGTCTTTTTGTGCTCTAGGCTCAGAAGTCGAAGCATTCGTGTTAAATTTAGTTTTGGTCTTGGTTTCCTTCTTAGGTTGGTCCTTTCTTTCTTTCTTCTTTTCATTCTTCTTTTCCTTACTAGTACTCACTACAAGGGCATGTTACTTGGACTTGAGAGACCCCATTTGAATGAGTTTGTCCTGTTCTTGAATGAGTTGGGATGAAAATTAGTCAAAGGTGATAATATTCCAATCCTTTCCTAAGGTAGGTTTTGTAGCGTAAAAAGTTGACACAAAGATAGAATATTTAGGACCTAACTTAGAGAGAATCGACAAGATCAGTTGAGAATATTTCTTATCTACTTGACATTCCTTTAACGACAATCTAGTTTGGACAAACTTAGAGAATAATGCTTGTAGGTTTTCAAAATCACTAGGATTTAACCCTAGTAGTTCATTTTCCAACTCATGCACTCTCATGTCATCTTGTTTTTCAAACATTTCATCTAATGTTTTCCATGTAGAATTAGATGTTTCGGACGACTCAACGTGGAAAATCAAGTCAGAAGAAACAAACATGCAAAGAAGACCTAAAGCTTCATCACTACAGTTTAACCACTTAAATTTTTTAGGGTCATGATCTGGTTCAGTCTCATTTCCCATGGTGATGCAGAATAACCCTTTACCCTTTATTTTCATAATCATTTTCGATCTCCATTCGAATAATTTGAACGACGTAAGTAAAGGAATTGAAAGTACATCCATAGTGAAGAGAGAGAGAGAAAGAATGCAGAAAAGAAACACAAGAATCACAACCACCCGAGATAATATAATAACCCCCTCTGCTTTTGGCACTTTATAGTTTAGTGCATTGAATACAATCGGGTCCAAGCATGCATCTTGAAACAATTGGTAACTCACCTTGCAATCAGTGTAATAACACACAAGACAGGAGACCACAATTGTGTTTCGTGGAGCACAAAAAAGTGACACCGTATACAAGCAAAACTTGTAAAAAAACTAGGAAGGAGGAAAAATCAAATCCTAGTTGTGAGAAAAAGTGTCTCACTTCACAATGTATAACCCCTTACTACAAACTATGGTGGATGTGCTCACTAGTCGCAAGTAATCATAATGGTAAATACAAGTTTTAGACAGACTCAAGATGAGTCCCGATGATCTTCAGAATGTCAGAAAGGCACACAGAAGACAAATAGGTGCTCAGAGTGTCACTGCACACTTGAGCTCATGATTATTAAAAAAAAATTGACACTAACACCTAAAATTACCATTTTGAAACGTCCAATTTGGCTAATTTTAGAGCTATTGGAGTGTTTTAAAAAATGATAAAAAGCGTTAAGAAGGATGATTATTAAATGACAAATCGTAAAGGATAATTAGATTTGAAATTAATAAAACTAGATTTAATATAATTAAATCTAATTAATTTCAAATAAAAAACACTAATTAAGATCTAATTAAATCCTAATTAAATATTTAAATACTTTCCTTTTTTTAAAATTCACACCTTGTAAAAAAGACACCTCAAATTTGAAATTTTAGAAACTTTATATAAAAAAACGAAAATTAAAATTTGAAAAAACTTACCAAAAAAATTTAACAACTTATGGTTGTTTGAAAAAACTGAAATTAGAGGGAGACCTTGGGAGGATCCCGAGTTTGGATGTGGTAGTTGAGGGAAAAGAGAGGATCCTAGGTTTGATCACGGTTATAAGCCTAAGGACGGCAGGTAGTGAGAGGGAGAAGCCATTGGAGACGGCGACAGGTTGGTAGTGAGCTTTGGGGAGGCGGTTCAATGAGTGTAACCGTTGGTAGGTGGGCCAAGCGGGAGACATTGTGTTTGGTCATGGGTGAAGACCCCAATAGGGAGCTCGGAGAAGGGCACAAAAACCAAAACTTCAAATAGAATTTTTGACTTGAATCTTTGCAAAAAAACCACCATACAAACACAAAAAAGACCAAAAGAATAGAGATCTAAAAATTTTCAATTTAATAAAAAATTAAAAAACTAGAAAAATAACTCTTATTTTAACCAATCTACCATATTTATCTACAGTTAGCTAAATGTAGTTGTAAAACCCTTGAAAGCTTCAGGAATACCTCCACATGCACGAAGAACACAGCAAAACTGAAACAACTGTCCAAGAATAGATTGTTAAAAATGTTAGCAAGATTCCAAAATCTAATGATAAACAAAACTTACATGAGCAGTAAAAAATAACGAAACCAAGAGCAATTACAACATAGATGAAAAATGCATGTTTACCCAATCTCAGCTATGATACCATGAAATATTTTGTGAGAATCATATCAAAAACTGTGCACTACGATGAAGTTACACCCTAAAGGAAACGTAATAGCTCCAGTGTAATCAAAAGGAGGAAATAGTCAATCAATGGAAGAACTTGCATAATAGAAAAAAACTTACACATATAGAGAAAGACATTGGAGTTTCTTGGTATACTCATAAATGAAAAATGAAGGAATAAATATAGGGTGCTGAGTAACCCTAGTGCATGACACACAAGCAAACCCTAAACCTAACCCATGTGAGATGAACCTCCATATGTGAGTGGAGGACTCATAGGATCCCACACACCAATAGTCATAACATTACACACTACTATCACTCCGTCCAGGGACACATCCATTGCATCACTTGCATCCACATAGTATCATGCATCAACGCTAGGATATATTCATCACACACACCTCATAAGGGGAGGGATTCTATTTTATTCCATGTAAACATGTTATTTACATTTCTATATTTATTATTGCTCTCTACTTCAAAAATTATGACTAGAATGAGAGAACCTAGGGAACGACATGCGTGCACGCACGCACGCACACACACACACACACACACACACACACACACACACACACACAAATACATATAGGTTTAAAATATAGTGCAGCGCTCAGTGATAAGCCCACTAGTTTGGAAGATGAGGTCAGTCTAACCCATTCATAGTCATCTTTTATTTTTCTAGGGTTTTATACTTCTCTTTGCATTGTAGGTCATTTTCTATCTCATCTGAAAGATTCAAAGAGACAAACAAGGAAGGTTAAGAACTAACTTATGACCATACCAATTGTAAGTTTTGAGAATTTATAGTGCTTAGAGTGCCCAGATTGCAAGCCAGGGTGCCCCTAGGTGCCTAACACACTCCCAGGTGAATACCCAGTCACTTTATATCTACCCTTCACAGATTCCCTGAGTATTCTTCTGCACTTCTTGATTTTATTCTCAAACCTATGACATTGTGCGACCATCTACAACAATTAGCTAAGCCATTTCTCCCTACTCTCTTGCACATCTAGAGTTTTATTTCACTTAGAATACTTTACTTGCATTTATTTTATTTCATATTGTTTTAGTCTTTTATTACAACGTTTTAGTCCTCCTAATTAGATTAATTAGGATTACCACTTTCCTTCAAACAGTTTCAATTTTAGTTAATCAGACACAACAATTTGTAAATGTTTTTCGTAATTACAATTTTAACCCATTTTATTAATATCAAGGAGATGGGGATTTTTTGCTTCATTTGTAAAATTATAGACGTGAATACAAACCCATGAAGTATTTTCCACCCCTATGACCTCATCATTCGAAAGAGAAAATAACTTTACATTTTTAATATCTTCTTTCAAATCCTCCTTTTCCACCAGAGAAAGATATTTTTCAATTTCTCATCCACTTCTATCTGACCAATGTGATTGTGGAATGTTATGTAATCCAATAACCTGATACAAAAAAAAAATATCTGAGAAATCTAAAATAGGTCTTCAATTTTTAAATAAATGGAATACCATAGAAAATTGAATACTTTTGGAAAGAAAATAAGTCTTCATAGCTTTACTTAATTTTTCTACAATTGTGCCACTTTTTTCATTTACATTTTTCAAACATTTTTGTTATTTTTCATACTCTTCTACGTACTTTATATGTAAGTAGTCTTTTTCATTTTTCCATTTATTATTCATTACTATGTGCCCATCCTTCAGCTTTTGTGAAATATATATTTTTCTATGTTATTTTTTAATAGTGTCTAATTTGAGTTGCACTGTATGATCTTTCCCTTGTTTCCAACTACATATTTTACATCGACACTAAGTTAGAATATAATTACAAAAAAAATTCTCCATAGCTTCAATAAAAGGATATTTGGCTGCCCAATTAAATTTGAAATTCCTTCCTATTTTCTAGTTATTCTTATTTCTTCTCGCATATATTTTATTATTTTCTTCAACTTGTGCCTCTAGGTCTTCTATAAGTCTATTCTCATTAGGAATATCCTGACCGTCATGTCTCCTTTTTCTAGAAACATAGATTAGAGTAAAATATTCATTCAAGGTTTTTTTTGGATGATAATTTGATGTGTCTTCTCCTATTTTGATTTCATCAAGGGAACAAAAGTTTTCATTAATAGGATCATGTCGAAATACATTAGTTTCTAAATGTGTTTGAGAAATTTCTACATAAGTAAGTGTTACAAAATATAGTATTAATTATTTATATGATTATTACAAATAAATAAACAAGAGTAGAAATATTAAAGAGTCGATTTAATAAACATGAGTAAAATTAATTTAAAATGAGTACAAGAAAAAAACAGTATGGAAAATATATGAACAAAATTATTTAAATTAGTAGATAGTATATACCTATATTTTTTGTAGATCCCAACACCAACTTCATTTTTGTGACTGGAAAAAATAGCCAACTAATGTCATGTTACTCTTTTTTGAAATGGTAGTATCCTCCTTACCCTATTTTCTAGAATCCATGAATATTTCATAGAGATTCAGTATTGACATACATCTACAACATTAGAAACTATAGTCCTTCACAGTATAGGGTTGAGTGATAAAGGGGTTCATGGTAGCGGGTAGGACGAGATAGGGGTTGGAAAACAAGGGGTTAAATAGTGGTGGAAGTGGTTGGATGGATGAAGGTTGGACAACAGTTGTTGGATGGAAAAATTAGGGAAGTAGGATGACAGATTGCAAAATGGGAAAAAGTGGGAGACAAAGGTATAGGATGCCGATCTTGGGTGATATGTATAATATTATACCTCAATGAATATGAGTGTATTTTGATTCAAAAAATTGGCTAAATACATGCATAAGTTAATTTTTAGTGTAAATAGTAGACAAATTGACCCATGCAAATGAACCATCGGTCAAAATTTTAGGAGAATTGTGTGGTATCCGACTGCTGAAAGTAGGATGACAGATTGTAAAATAGGAAAAAGTGGGAGATAAAGGTGTAGGATGCTGGTCTTGGGTGATATGCATAATATTATACCTCGATGAATATGAGTGTATTTTGATTCAAAAAATTGGCTAAATACATGCATAAGTTAATTTTTAGTGTAAATAGTAGACAAACTGACCCATGCAAATGAACCATTGGTCAAAATTTTAGGAGAACTGTGTGGTAGCTGACTATTGAAAATTTACCATTTCCAATTTCCAAAACCCTTAATATTCCTGATTTTACAAAAACTTTCCACCAAAATTTTCCCTGGTGATATGCATGAGATCAGATTAGGTCCACATTCAATTATAAGAACACAACAATGTAAGAAATTAGTAAGAATAACAAACTATAGACATAAAGTTTTACATATTCATTAATCAAGGACACAAAGTTCCTTCTTGGTTATATAAGATCATCATGCTTGAAAATTTGGAGAGTAGAGAGGATAGAGGAACATAAAAAGGACATAGAGGAAATTTAGTTTTTTCTTGATGTAGTATTGATACAAATCTCAACTTACAACAATCCACAATTTTCAACACTTTGAAATGAATAATCCATTTCAATTTATAACTTTAGAAAATTACTCTTCATCCTCCCCCATATGAATATTCATATCACCACTATTTGTTACTTTTCACATTCTCTTAGGACTAAGATTAAGTATTTTTATTATTTTTGAAAAGGTACTTTTACAATTTAACTTTGTGAATTCACTTAAGTGAATGAGATGAAAGAGTGACATTGATTATGCACTCTTAATGAAGTACAATTTTAGAAGAGAGGGGGAGAAAAAATATGGAGAAGAGAGAGAGAGAAGGTGAGAGGTCTATTGCATTTGATGAAGAGGCTCCCTAATGATGAATATTCTCTGTCAATGGACCTTTGATCATAATCTCCTCCTTTTGCATGAAGAGAGGTTTGATCACCTTGATAAAGCTCCTACAAATTAAGATCCTGCTAACTTAGAAGCACTCTGATGACAAGATCCTTGTAATGTGAAATTGAGTTGAAAACATTCCAGAGATCTCACCTAAGTGATTAGAAATACATGTCTATGGTATCTCACAATTTTGATGGGAGAGTCACCCTGATTATTTCTTAGGATTTCACAATTTTCATTACTGAGCGATCCCTATTTTGCATATTATACTAGGCAATATTGTAACCTTTTCTCTTTATTTCTAAAAATGAAAGATCCAAGATGCTCAAAATTTCCTAGCTTAGTCATATGCTCACTAGATATTTAGGTCAACTCACCATGCATGCTGGAAGTCAACTAGCTCACTATGAATGATGATTATGAATCCTATGGCCACTTGTTTAACTAAAGTTATGTGATTGCTCATGCTTCATGCTTCGGGGTGTGAACATAGTAGAAGCTCACAGATGAGTGCTTCCAAGACCACTATAGAGGATTCATTTAATCAAGTTTGATATACTGAGACCATTTTGTAACCATGTGAAGATTTAAAAAATGAGTAAATCCATGAGTGAATATGGGGTCGTCTGTAACTTTCATGGCACCTAAAATAGGTATTTTCTGAGTTTTAGCAGGTTTAGGACTGTGGCTATGCACATTCTTGGGACATCACCCATTTTTCTCATGCAAATAGATGACTCTTCTAAACCTTCTAACACACTTCATCCTCCTTAATTACCTTGATAGCATGATTAGCTCATTTTTAGCAACTTTATATTTTTAGCAGAGTTACTTTGAACATGACCTTCTATTTTGGGGAAAATATGATGATCTTTAACTTCCTCCATGAGCTTTCCATTATGAACTATTTGGACATGACTGTTCCAGCTTTTGAACCAAACTGTGTGACCTTTCTAACCAAGACTGTCACCTATTTGTAAACATGTGGAGGAGCATATGAATATGTTGTTTGATTAATTTATCCTCTTGAAAAAAAAATTCCTTGGTTTATCGATGGGGATGGTATTTTTAGATTCATATATTTTGTGATGTTCTCTTGCTCCAAATGTTCATTGTGTTTCACCAACTGGATTGCTCAGAAATAAATAATTAAAAATTCCTGGCACTTGTACATATCATGAGCACGGAGCTACCATAGCAACTGATTAAAGGATTCACTAATAATTTCATGAGACATGCATTATTTCCCACCCTCAGATTGAATTCAAAAATTATCTTCTTTGTGATGGGTTATCTTATCACGCTCAGGATATCTTTGATCTCAAATGTCTAGGCTTTAGGATATTCTCTGGATTTCACTCAGAAACTATGGAAGAAGAATAGAGGGAAAATTTTGAGATTTTCTACACATTAACTGATCTAGAACCTCTTTGGAATTTATTCCTTGTCAACTTGAAGGTGATTTGGGAGAGGAAGAGATGGCGAAAGTTTCACTGGAATCACAACTTGTGGTTGAATGTGAGATTATCAAGCTTCTTACATCAAGTTTTTGACCTTCTGGAGTTCTTCTGTTGAAACAAATGACATGGTAGCAGTCTGAAAAAGAAATTCATTTGGACTGATGTTGCAGTACATGGAGATAACCTCTTGGAATTATCATGGTGGACAAAAGTAAATAATCTACGAAGACTTGGATATCAATGCCAAATGAAAGATGGATGAAGTTTCTAGCAGTGAGGACTTACGCACGGGCAAGAAGTCTTAGCTAAGAAGTGGCACATTTTTGTAAAAAATGGTTTTCATATTCTTTCAATGACTTGGGATGAAATTTTTTTGATCCCAAGTGTTCCCAATGTCTTTAGGACCTATGAAATTGCATTGGAAACTTACTATTTTCCTAGACCCTCCCTTTGCATTAAGTTACGCCCTACGATTTTACCGGTGAGGTACTAGTAAAAAAGTCAAATTTGCAACACCCAGGGGATGAAACTTGGAATCATGTGACTGACAAGGGGAGGGGGCTCTTATCTAGATTGGGTGCAAGGTTTGTGTCCATCGGATCTATACCAGAATGTTTGGAATGTTTGGTGTAAAATATGCATGTTCCCACTCCTGGGCTTGATCATTAGTGGATTTCATAGGCAACATGCTAAAAATCCATCTAGACGGGGGGGACCTAAAAAATCCTGTGATGGAGCGACCTTTCCCAAGTCTTGTAAGAGGACCAGGGGTCAAACTGGGGGATGCATGAATTGCATCTGTGTCTGCAACCATCCCAACATTTTTACAAGATGTTTGAGTTCAATAAAAATATGTCACCATTATCCGGTGAGGGGGGAGTTGCGCTCTAACTGGGTGTCGATGGTGCAACACGATGTAATTAAGGGAGTTGGAACCAAATGCAAGGAATGTGGTAATCCTAGTTAATGGTAATTAGGAGGAGCTAAAGGTGCTCTACATAAAAGACTAGAAAATAGTATGAAATGAATTGCAATTAAAATATTTGTCCCCCTTGTCCCTTAGGGGATAGATGCCTAAAATGTGACACCAAGGACACTAGATTGATAACATAGCTTAGCTAAGGAGGTAGGTGACACTATAATGTCCCTGTTGTCCCCCTTTCAGGTCTGAGGATAGAGGGGACACCTCATAAAATTGTAAGACGATCCAAATCTAAATGACTTGTGAGAGTGACTATGGTCAGCACTGGGAGTGTACCCCTTAGGGTGCCTTGAGGAGACACCCTGGTCATGAAATCTGAGCACTTTGAACACTGTGAAATTTCTCAAAACCTACAACAAGTAGATGGTCACATTGTTGGGACACCAAACCTTCCCTGATTTGTCACGTTGCCATCTGTTAGATGAGCTTAGGAAAATGACCTTGCAATATCAAAGAGAAGTATCAAACCCTATAAACATAAAATATTGCATATGAATGGGTTAGACTGATTATCAGACACCAAACTAGTGGTTCCTTCATTTCGCAAATTTAGCGTTGCACTATTTCATTTCAAACCTGGAATGAGGTAGCTCTAGTGTGTGTGTGAAATGTGTCAAGAAATGTGTGTGATCCTGTGTGAAAAAATGTGTAATGTGTGTCCACTGTGTGTGTGTGTGTGTGATCCTGTGTGTGTCCTGCACTCACATGCATGCGTGCATGTTATGCTCACATAGGTGAGGTCTCGTGTCAGCTTTAGGGTTTACTTTTGTGTCATGCACTAGAGAGAAACTCAGTAACCCTATATGAAAACCTATAAATAACATGTGTTCATGAGAATAGAATAGACACTACACTGCCTTTCTCTCTATGTGCAAGCGTTGTTCTGATGTATGCAAGTTCTTTCATAGCCTTGATTGCATGGCACCTATGTGGATGCAAGCTAGATGCTAATGGATGTAGCCTTTAGAGTGGAACTTCATCATAGTGCACAGTGTGCAATACGATTATTGTAAACTCTTTCAATGACCAAAGACACTCATTATAGTCTTATAACTTTATATTTATATGAATATAAAGCATTATTTGTCGTGATTAATCCCGACAAGGCTCGATTGAGAAAAAGATAAAGATGACCAACAACTAGGAATCAGCCAAAAAGGAGAGAAAGGGGGATTTTCATAGATCACGGCGCCCAGAGTGGGACCAAGATGACAACCCAATACAAGTTGGTGTGCACCATGATTTAGGGATAGAATGTTGGGGTAGTTGTGAAATGGGCGGATAAGTGCTAGAAAATACATGGGAACTATGAAATAAAATGTAAAATAAAGATGGCCAAAATGGTGAGATTGATCAGTACTTTATACACTTGAGAACCTTCTAAATACTAGTATAATACTCGGGCCAAATTATGTGTAAAGTGCATAATTTTGTGACTATATTTTTCCTCCACTTTATGTTGGTGAGCGGAAAGCTCAGTAACATAAATTAGATAGAGATGTGTACCTGATATCCATGTCAGAGTGTAGAAGAAGACATGCTGATGGACTAGACTCAAGCGTTGAATGACAAAAACAAAAATGTGGAAGATCGTGGATTCTAAAGATTAAAAATGCACATAAATAGTGATGAGAGTGAACCTAGGGCGGAACACATGTGTGTAGTTGTTATAGTGCATGTAATGTACGTGCATGGTTAGTATGGAAAGTAACATTGTGATGTTTTATCGTTGTTGTTGTCGACTTTTTTTATTGTTTTTGCCCCCAATTTGACTACTTGTTTCTCATACAATAGACCTGTAAGGAGGAAAACAATAAACTAGTCAAATATGTATGTATGTAAAAACTCTATGTAAAAGACACATGTGTAAAGTACGCAAATGTAAAATATGCTAGAAAAACTATAAATGGAACATGTGCACTTGATCCATGTGGAGAAAATGGGTGTAGAAGAATATCCTTTACTGTCACGATTTTTTCAAGCGATCTCACGCCACCTTGGTTGAAGAAGTGTAGGGAGGAAATGCTCTGTGTCCTACTAACTCTAATTTCTTCTACTGAAATTTGTTAAAGAAATCTGTGTAGTGTCCTGGTATTGTAGTGTCCTAGTTTTTAGGGAAATTTGACATGCCACTGGATGGAGAAGTGTAGAGAGGCACACCCATTGTAACCCCTAAGCCTGTAACTGCTCCGCAGAATTTCTCGAAGGACACCATGCCCTGTTAAGGACATGTTGTGTATCAAGTTCATAGACTACTCTGAACTCACTTGTTATGTATAAACCTGGAGTAAATATGTTTTATTAGTAAAAAAACACTCAATGATGCCCCCCTCTTTAGGGGTGCATGCGATGACCCTGTAGAAGGAGAATGCAGCCCCAACAGAGGATTAACCACACTTTGATCTGTATAACTCTTCCCTGCATAGTAGAAAAGGGAAGTGACTTGGCTAGATACCAAGGCTATGCACTAAAGGGGGATGGCTAGCCAATACAAGTGTTAGTCTGAAAACACATGCATGCAATAAGTGTAAAATACACAGACAATATAGAAAAACTACCAAGCACGGTAGTGTAAACATGCAAGAAATAGCAAGAAGACCGCAAAAAGCGGGTTACAAACATGGGACATCACTCATGATGTCGTAAGACACACAAAGACATCATGGCCACAAACAATAAACAAGTTTTCACACAAGCAAAGGGAAAATCCCGCATACAAAGGCAAACAAAGAAGACAACTATAAATAAATAGGTAGTCATGGAAACATGTAATCCTATGCAAAACAAGTGTTGCACATAGAACACCCATTAGCATGTTAGAGTGATAACCAATATGTCAAAGCATGTATGAACAAGTAGTATAAGATGTTATGTATAAAATGAAACAATAGCACCTGTATAAGACAAATGTGGATGCCCCCAGTGACCAATATAGGTAAGGGTAGAAGGAAACCATCCATGTCTGGGCGGTAAATGTCATGTATCTACAATCACACTAGATAAAGGAATGTGAACGTGTGTGTGTGTGTGTATGATAATGACATAGAAGAAATAAATCTAACATGTGTAGTAAAGTGATCATGTAAAACACTAGTAAGCAAGAGTAAATGCTACCAAGACAATGTAGTATGTTATGTGGATGGATGGAATGTAATGCAAGATTGAATGATAGGAGCAATATGCCCCTAGAGTGTATGGAAGTGTATGCAGTGAGGTTCATTTTTTTCACCCATTCATAAGTCAAAAATGAACTATAAACGAGAGTACGTCATCAGGGAAATGGTCAAGTAGTGTTGATTTTGTCTAGCATGTCATGATCAGTGATGATATGTGCATGTGGTGATGAAATGTGACATGTGGAGAGATGTGTGTGGACCCTATAACGTAAGTGTATACGATGACTTGGTTGAATAGAGGAGTGATGATGTAGCCCTAAGCATTATATCACTATGGGGTGAGTGGTAGTAAATGGTGACAAAGTATGTGATTATATAGTGAATGTGCGTGAGCCATGTAGCCAAGATTATATATCGCAACTTGTTGAATGGGTGAGTGATGATTTATCCCTAAGCATATAACACCACATGATGGAAGAAGAAGGTAATGATTTAGCCTATAGCGTATGTCACTATGAGATGGGTGATGAAGGCACATGAAGCGTATATGAATATGCGGTGGATAACGGAAGGCGGTGATTCAACACTAAGTGTATACTACTACGTGATGAATAAGGAGGGGTGGTGATTCATCACTAAGCGTATACCACTACGTGATGTTAGGTGGATAATGACTGGACATGATGAAGGGAGTGGTGATTTAGCCTAAAGCGTATACCACTACATGATGATTAGAATGAATGATAATGTAATAGAATAACCTAGAATTGATAAGAGGATAATGCAATATGATAATATAATACTTGATGATAGAATGTGATAGGATAATAGTAGAATAGATGAAGGGAGTTGGTGATTTAACCTAAGGTGTATACCACTATGGTATGTGATGATACAGTGTGGGTTACAATATAGCCTAGAGCATTGGTCACTAGTCTGATAAATGTGGTATGATAAAAATGTCGCATGTAGGTAACGTTCCAATTTATTGGTAAACCCTCGGTATTTCGAGTATGGGCCGAGGAACTAGTGTGCGTCATAGGGTGGATGAGTGCAGCGGGTAGAAGAAATGACCATGGTAGAAACAAACAAAGTATGGACATGTGTGATGTGGGAAATGCGCAGTGTGGACATATGAAATGGGTATGGAATGCATAATGTATGATAGGGTATGTAAGTGTATAGATAGAAATGGATAGTATGCAAGGATGACAGGAGAAAACTAGACCCATATGTATAATGGAATCTAGTGTAGCATGTAGAATGCAGATAGGATAGCATAAATGCATTATGGGTGTGTAAGCAATGTAGGAGATACATGCTGTGGAGGATAGATAAGGTTTGGAATGTAAGTGTAGATATAATATACAGTGATGATATGTAAAGCTAGGCCCATAGTATAATGTGACTCTAGCGTAAATATGGATACATGTAAAGATGTAATGTAAAACTAGGACTCATATATAATGATGACTAGTGCAACGTGTATGAGATAGGTGAATGCTATGCAGATATGTGACTAGTATATGTGTAGGGTATGTATAGGATGTAAAAGTGTAAGACCTGTAGTGTAGTGTGTGGGGTTCAGTGTAATGGTAATCCCTCAACAATTGAGTTTGAACCAAAGCACAAGAGTGCATCATCAGGTAACGAGGGTGCTACAATGCATGAGATAGAAATGATGATGATACAAATAAAGTATAAAGTGTAAAATGATAGTACACGAGGATAGAAAAAGGGGGGGTGAGTATGCATTGTGATATGCCCCCCGGCGGTAGTGTGCGTGGGACTAGGTCAACTCATCGAGGAGATCATCTTCCTCTGAATCAAAGTCAAAGGGGTCGAAATTGGTAACTTGGTAGGCTATAGTATGAGGGTGATCACGTAACAAGATAGTGAGAGATAAATGGTACATGCCCATAGTGTATTCTTTGTAAATGAATGAGAGATGTGGGCAGTTTTGTGTGTACCATCAAGTGTAATTAGGTGAATTACCAAGAAAAGAACTATTTCAAATGAAAATGTAACCAAAAGGCATATGAAATGAAATATCAGTGTGACTAGGGTCTAAGGTACCACCGATGTAAGTAATCCAAGAGTTCCCTAAGGTGAGTAGAGAATCACAAGGTGTATATGGGAGATAGACTAAAAGATCAAAGACACATAAGCCATAAGCGGTAGTGATAGTGAAAAATCCATAATATAGATGAGAGACATGGGTAGAAGGTTGAAGGTCCTCAAAATTAAAGCCAAGATGAGATATACCAGTGGGAGAATAGATGGTTTCATCACATGTGGGGTCAAATGGGACATGTTCCCAATAAGAATCATGAATGAAAAGTGTACATATAAAAAGGGTATGAGATAATGGTGAAGACGAAGAAGGAAGGATATTGTGTATAGATGGAACAGATGAATGATTTGGAAGGATAGAGGTAGTAGGAGATAGTGTAGAGGGGATAACATCTAGAAAAAAAATAGCACCCTCAAGTGGTGGTAAATGAGGTTGATTAACCATAGGTTGAGGTTCATCTATAGTATTCATGCGAGGAATAGGAATGCTAGTACGAGGGTCATGGACACAATATTGGAATGGATCATAATATCGGAAGACAGTATACTCAACACACTCATGTAATAATTCAATGCAAATGTAGATATTAGAAGCAATAGCTTGAATGGTGTGGACCCATGGTCTACCTAACAAGAAATTATAAGAGATGGGGAAATCAATGATGAAGAAAATGGTAGATAGGGTCTTCAGACCTATAGTTAAAGGTAAGGTAACATGGCCTAGACATGGATGAACATAACCATCATAAGTATAGAGAAAATAGAATAAGGGATAATGTCATGAGTAGAAAAACCTAAGGCTTTGAGAAAGGACATACGACACAGATTAATCTCAGAACCATTATCGATAAGAGTATGTTTGATAGCAACATTATAGATGTGAGACATGATGTAAAGTTTTGTGTCATTGATAAAGGGGTAAATTTCAGTAGGAGGATTTCCCCAGAATGCTATATGTTGAGAAAATTCCTTGGCAAATGTGTCATATAGGTAATCTAGATGCATCTCAGTAGAAACATTAGTAGTAGCAAACAGGGTTTGAACATAGTAAAGAAAATCAGGGTGGGCAAGCAAGTATTCAGTGATATAGATATTCATGATTGTGGAATGAAAAATCCCTGGAGGGTAGTAAAAAGAAATGTCAGGTTCACTAAAATGATTGACTAAAATTGGAAATGGTTGTAGGAAATTGGTAATCCAATTCAATCTAATTAAGATGACTAAAGTGTTGTAATAAAAGACTAAAACAATATGAAATAAATGCAAGTAAACTATTCTAAGTGAAATAAAACCCTACATGTGCAAGAGAGTAGGGATAAATGACTTAGTTGTTTGTTATAGATGGTCACATAGTGTCACAAGTCTAAGAATAAAATAAGAAAGTGCAGAAAAACACTCAGGAATGCTACAAAGGGTAGATTTGAAGGATCTAAAGTGACTGGGGTGCTTGGGAGTCTATTGGGGCACCCCGGGGTGCCCTGGTATGTAATATGGGTGCTCTAAACACTGTAAATTCTCAAAACCTATAGATAGTATGGTCATAAGTTGGTTCCGAACCTTCCCTTTTTTTTGAATGAGCTAGAAAATGACTTGTAATGTAAATAGAAGTATCGAACCCTAGAAAAATAAAAGATTCATATGAATGAGTCGGAATGACCTATGATGCCAAACTAGTGGACTCATCATTGAGTGTTGCACTACATTTCAAACCTATATGTATTTCTTGTGTGTGTGTGTGTGTGTGTGTGTGTGTGTGTGTGTGTGTGTGTGTGTGTGTGTGTGTGCATGTCGTACCCTAGGTGCTCTTGTGTTATTCATAATTTTTGAAGTAGCGAGCAATAGTAACTATAGAAAATGTAAATAACATGTGTGCATGGCATAGAATAGAGTCCCCCCTATGAAGTGTGTGTGATGTAGATCTCTTATCCTTGATGCATGGAACTATGTGGATGCAAGTGATGCAATGGACGCAACCCTAGATGGAGTGATAATTTAGTGTAATGTTATGACTCAGGACCCTCATTACGGTCTTATAACTTTATATTTATAGGGCTCTCGAGATTAATTTCGTAATTAATCCCGATAAGGCCAAATGAGAAAAAGATAAATATGACCAACTAAAAATGACCTAAAAAGGAGCGAAAGGGTATTTGCATAGATCAAGGAACCCATAGTGGGACCGGGGCACCCCAGTATAGGTTAGGGCGTCCTGATTTAGGGAAAGAATGGTGGGGCAGTTGCGAAATGGGTGGATAAGTGCTAGAAAATACATGGGAAATAAAAAATAAAGATGACCAAAAGGTGGGATTAATTAGTACTTTTTACACTTAATAACATTTTAAATAGTAGTATAAGACCGGGCCAAATTATGTGTACAGTGTCAAGTTTAAAGGATATAATAAGTATGGATGATTTTTCCATTGAAATTTTTTTAGTTTGTGTTGAAACTGATGGTGCAGTAGTAATACAGGGAGATAGAAATGGTCTTTATATCATACTATAAACAATATTTGCACCATATAAGATTGCAATTCATTGTATGGATCATAAAATGAATTTGGTGTATAAAATTGTGAGAACATTTGAAAGTGTTTCTAGAGTGGAGGAGCTCATCCATTACTTGCATGCATATTATTCAAGTAATCCAAATATATGTTTAGAATTTTCACAATTTGTAATTGGGTTGACAGATGGGAAAAATATTCTTAAATATTTAGATTCCAGATGAATTTCCATGTATGAGCATGCTTGTAGAATATTTGAAGAATATCCTTCATTGACATGTTTTATGTATAAATACCATAGGGAAGTAGATAAAGATAAAGATTTTTATATCATCTAACAGATATTGAAACTTTACTTACATTATGTGGTATTTTTCCAATTTATAATGAGATCAATGTTTTGATGAAGCATTCATAAGAGCATTCCATCTACATTACTAACTTTGTATGAATAAGAAAACATGTATGCATGAATCTAGATAATTTATATTTGTTACATGAAAGTATTCAAGGAGATATTTTTAAAAGATGGAATACAGTAAATGACCTTAAGAATCCAAGGTTCTACTTAAAATTTAATATAAATGATCATCTGTGTATAACAGCTCATGGGAAAGAGATACCACTTCACACTTTTTGGAGAAGAGCATATTTAGTTGGATCAGAGTTGGAAGTACAAGTGACACACAATTTATATGAAACAATATTATGTGGCACATGAAATAAATTGAATTTTTTTTTTAATATTTATCTACGGATATCCTTAAATGATTTAAAAAATATAAATTACTTGAAGTAATGGGATTTTTTAATCCGTTGTTTTGGATTACAGCCAATGGTGTTACTGAAACATCCATCTGTATTTTATTTATAAAGTACATGAATAGTCTAATGAAACATTTTTGTAAGTGTGCAGATATAAACAGTGTTGTAGTTGAAGTTATTTAAAAAAATAAGTTACTAAGTTCTCAATCATAGATGAGCCCACAAAAATTGGTTCCATTAAAAGAATTTGGAAGAAGCTTTATTCAAAAAATATTTTACGAGGATATTTCAGTGAGTATTTTAGACTATATGAACTATGATAAACTACGATCCTGGGATTTTTTGAAGATGAAAGATTATTCAATTCATTATCCTTCATAAAATCAAAAGTTCATAATATATTGGATAGAAATTTAGAAATTTGTTTGAGATTGTATGTTTCTAATTATTCAGTGGAAATTTTTCCTTACAAAAGAGCACTTGGATTATGGAATTTAGTCATATAAAGAAGAGGAGTCTGTAATATTGTGACTAATTTGGGGGATCTGAACATATCCACCGAAATGCTTCTAATTCAGTACAATTTGACACTTATGAAGAACATTTTTCTCCACTGACAACACTATTTCAATTTCTAGAGTACTAATTTCTCGTCTACATTCTAGACACTATTAAACAAATGATTTGATTATTTATATATTTCATATCAAATAAGTATCAACTAGTCTTACTAGACTATATATGTTGTTTTACTTGTAACAAATTCATGTTTTATATTTTTTTTGATTATTTTAAGAAGGATAGTGATTTATTTAGATTTATCTCTGTGTGATTAATATTTTATCTATGCATCATAAATAATTATTTTCTATACTAAAAAAACACACACCAAACATATAAAACCATGCAAAACCTCTTGAAATAGTAACATAAAAAAAATCACAACAAAATAGAAATATGAATACAAGAGTGCACAATAAATTGTTCAGAACTTTCAAAAAACATGTCACAACTGAAAATAGAGTTTCAATTCACAATTAAACATTTATATATACTAACAAGTGGTGGACTACTTTATGAAGACATATATATTTTCATGAAGCATTGTTTTCCAATAAAATTACAAAATTTTGGGTTGTTATCAATTCCTTCTCAAAGCTTCCAGGTATTTTTTGTCAAATAAGAACACATTACGAGGGAATCCTTTTCTCTACCTATGATCCTGAAAAAGGAAAAATTGGTTTTCCATTATCTTTTAATTCCTACACCAGTGTCATAATTTTGACAACACACTTGTCACATTGTGAAACTAACTTTTTTTTCAATTTTGTGTTACAAGGGCAGCTTGAGCTTCTTCTTGTAATCGGGGCATATTTTTCTCAATTTGTATAATGTTTTTTGCTAAAACTCTTGATTTCTGAAAATCTTGCATTGTTCTATTTAAATCTTCAAGAATATTCTACTCCTCCTGTATATACCAATGGTGCCCTTGTCCCTCATCCCACATTTTCTCCCCTTCATCATCACCTCACACATTCATGTTTCCCTTCTAAATGTTTAATTCCCTCTTGATTCCATCTATTTTCTCTAATTCCCATTTTAATCCTATCATTATTTATCCCCCCTTAATACATCCCTAATCCCAGTAAATCACCCAATTTCCTAGGATTCCTCCTATAAATACCCTTATTTATGGTCCCAAAGATTCCACTTACACCCATTTGATGTCCCCTTATCCTCCCACTACCATTCATTCCCCTCCATGCATCATTAACTCATCTAAATTAGATAAATCCCAATTTTAGCCCATTTAAGACCTCCATGTTCAATATTGTCATCACCTCCACCATTCAAGTGGACTATCTACTGTAGTCACTAGCAACCCAGGTGGGTCATCATCGATCCTGTTAATACGCATCCACCCATCCTATCAAAAGGCTAAAAATTTTTGGGTGTTCGAGTTATATCATGAGCTTACTGTGATTTTCTCTTCTCAAGAGCTGTAATATGTAACTTGGAATTTTCTCAAGAGCCTTGCATGTTATCCATGGAACTGTGAAGATATTAATTTTTATTGTAGTCCTTACTTTTCTTCACCATCTCTTTCTTTAAGGTTTCCATGTCATCTTAGATATTTTTTGTCTCACGAACCTTCTCTGATCATCTTTAGATCCCCTCTTCCAATCCATTTAGTCCATTAGAATCCCAAATCCTGCCTAGATCATCGTTGACCAGGCCTAGTCGCCATCGACCTAATTTGTATTTTCCCTATTTTTTGTCTACATCATCATCTCTCTATGTCTTACAATCCCCCCAACACTCAGAACATTATGTTTCTACCACCCATTTACCTGATAGCCTAGATCTTGTCTTCTCGGTCCTAGTTTTCATTGAATTGATTTGTATCTCTATCAGACCTATCTTTTGTTACATCCTATCTATTCCTTGTCATCCCAACACCAAACTCAACATCCCAAATTAGGTTCTAGATCTATTTTCTTCCTATCTTCTTGTCAGCTCTATATTTATCTTTGTTAATTGTATCAGTCATTCTCTGGTCACTTTTGGCCCGAGAAGGTTTGATTTTTTATCAATATTTACATTATCAAATATTTATTTCAACATCTCTATCATGTATTAGATCTCTATTATTTGCATCCTTTTATCTATTATCATTTATTGATCATTTTATCAAAGTGGGTTGACATACATCCTAGGAATTTATCACTTCTCGAGACTAACTTTTTCAAGTGACCCATCATCTTATCTAATAATCATTTTTGTGTTTAGGTTCTCTTTTTTGTGCATGTTATAGAGCTCACTGTGGAGAGGACCTTTTTCACCTGTATTTTTCTCATCATCATCCCCATCAGGAGGTAGCCTTAAACCTCCCGTATTTTTGAGTTTCTTAATTTCTTATATCCTATTCATTAACTTGAAACAGGAGTGGGAAATCTAGTCAACCACCTCCCTCATAACATCTCTTGACAACAATAGTGATGGATCACCATTTTTCTTTTCTTTCAGTAATAGTTCTGGTTCCATCTTATTTTTCTTGATTATATTTCTCAATCTATTATTTTGTTTATTTAATAATATTTTTTTCTTTCAATTTTATAAATGCATTCAATTTTTTGCGAGAATTCTTCAAATGTGCATCAAATACAGTGCTTATTTCTTTAAAATTTCATATTTTTCTTGCAAAAAATAAATTTATTAGATGAGTTATAAATAATTTATTACAATACTCATAATTTCACAATTTTTCACATGTAAAAAATGACTAACCACATATTTTTATTTTTCTTCATTTGGAATTAAAACATTATATTTTTCTTTAGCCCATTTTTGTAGTAAGCTTGGGCTTAACCATGAATATTTTCCAACATGTTTACCATTATATCTAAACCTTCATCATCATAATCATTTTAATATAAAATTGTACCAGACAGCTTTATTTAGCAAAATGTCAAGGCTTGCTGATTGGATCTCTACGGCCGTGAATAATGAATTCCTTTGAGCATGATTATGCCTTATACTCCCACTTGCTCACTAATTCCACATCTGACATAACCACTTATTGAATTATGTCCCCTATATTGTTTGATATCATATTTTCAATGGTAAAATATGTCTTTTGATCATCCATGAGTGCAATTTGACTTGATGTGGGAGGGGAATCTCTCATGGATATTTTGTTATGCTTATGGTTGAGTAGGTGGAGTACTTTCTATCATATCATGGGTGTAAAAATAATTACCCATATTGGTGTCAATATTATCAAACCCCAAAAAACACAACATCAGGCTTGATTAAGTTCAAAATATGGGTACTAGTTGCACTCTGGATACCACCTAGTGAAAAACCTTGAAATTTAGAGTTTGCAAGGTGATTGTTCCTATGGAGTCAGCAGGAAATGTAATATTCTTTCCTGCAAATTTTCTTTTTTGTTTATACCACCCATGGTAGTGGTACTAAAGGCTTGTTTGCAATCTGTTGAGTTCATATGTTAACTACAAGAATAAAATTATTACAAAATAAAATAGTATACCCTTGTAAATACTATATATAATCTTTGCAAGTAAACAAAAAAAATTAGACATTGTAAACTACCTAGCATGGTTGGAGAAGAGACCATACAAACTTACAACTCAGAGAGAGTTTGATCTACACCATCAAAATCAGAAGTTGCTACAAATAAAAAATGTAAAAAATATTAATACACTTTAACACTTATAGAATAGATAGCTTGTTAGTGATTCCTGCTAGTAGCTTAGTTACAAATAATAATATAAATACCTATAGAAAATCATGGAAGGAAAGGTGGTTGCGGAGGTATCGAACCCATAGCTATTTTGTCAAGTAAATAGAACCAGGGTCAATTTTTTTCAATCCATATTAGAATCACAACAAGCCGCTAGAGGAGATCTACCCCAAGTAATAGCCTCCTTGTGAGATATTGCAACTACAACTCTACTCTACATAATATAAATTATTGTTATTATTACATTAAAAAATAATCAATTGTTATAATGTTAAAATTAATTGTTACCCATTGTTCTTCAATTGAAATACCTGTCGATAGAAATTTTTCATTTATTGTAGTCATAATTTATTTGTTTTGTAATTGGTGGAAAGCTTCTTGATATAAAGTAAGAAAACAATTTGGTACAAGAAAATACAGTCTTTGATTCATCAAATGCATTGATCTTAGAATGGGCATTGTTGACATCTACTTTAATTCTATTAGAAAAATGCATGTGCCAATAGAATTTTTTCCCCTTTGAGTGCCCACAATAAATATTGAACTAACCATTATGGAATGTTGGAATATCTACCCTACAGTAAAATCCTAGATTGAAAGAGTGATATCATTGCAAGAAATAAATTGTGTGTAACAAGTTGTATAACAAGGACTCTTTTCGAATGAGTAACTGCAGCTGCAACAACACAAAATAAAATTTAGATGCTAGGATAGTCAACTAATATTAAGAAATAAAATAATTGAAAAATAAAATTAAACATACCATCAACTTGTACATTACAATGAGATTACAAATAAATTTTGTTTTCATCAGTTAAGATAGTCATTGTATTCATAGCCACATGGTTTAAATATGGTAAACCAGTTAATCGATGGATGTTTACGGGCTCCAAACCAAATGAAAATGTATGATCCATTAGAGGGATTGAAAACCTTTTGTTTGTATATTTGTAAGAATTCATCAAGTAATCAAGGACATGAGAAATCTGTTTTGAATCAGGAAATGTTGAAAAGCCCCGTGAATTGTGTTTTTTGTATCCAGTCTTTAGGTGTATCTTTGAGTTTCATTAGTGCAGTGATTTGAGGGCACATGAGATTTTTGTATTACAATTTGGGGGCAGGAGTAGCTGTGGAACTATCCATTGTTGAAATATTTGATGTAAATATGCATGAGGAGTGACTAGAGGGTGGGTCAAGACTCAATAGACACATTGGTTATGGGTGTCAAGATGGATTTGTAGAAAATTGGAGTCATGAGAACATTATAGATTCATAAAATTTTTGTCAAAAAGTAAATAAATGAACATCATAGTGATATATATAGGTCGAGGGTTCCTAGTGAGGATACATGGCGGTAAACGATAGGTGGGAAGCATTGAGGCCACACATGCTTAAAGATGGTCTTTTAGTAGACAACTACCATGACTAAATAAAGGGATAGATCAAGATACGTGGCATGACCATTTGTGTAGAGACGGTCAAGAAAATAATGTCTATCTGACCACCTATGTATGTGAAGAGCATCTAATTTTACTAGTGATGACCATGCAGATATGAAAAGGATGAATACAAACTATACACATGTTTTTTCTAGGGAGAGACAGTCAAGAAGGAGACAACCATGAAAGACATGCATGGTTTTTCATGGAGGAGATGGACAAAATATGATTGTCTAATATAGTGCCATCTAAGCTAGATAGATGACCTTCTAGTGTCAAAGAGATGATCATGGAATAAACATGCATCCATTTCTGGGAGAGATGCTCAAATAGGATATGGTCATCTAACACATCCTTGTCTAATGTTAGATAGTTCGTCCAAAAAATGTCTAACTTTATCTTATTGGATGGTTTTCTAACTCACATCTAGTAACCTTGTAAAATTGTGGAAATCTTCAACATATCGAATCTCCTTTTCCATGAAACATATTTTTGGATATTCTCCATTTTTTTCAAAAGTCAACTTCAATGATTAACCAAAATATTCAAAAAAACTTTGGAGGGGGGCCTTGAAATGAACCCATCATATCACTTCCTATGCTCCTCTATGGATGGTAAAATTTTCCACATCCCAAAGGATATGGACAATCCTTCACCATCTATGTCCATGATCGATGCTAACATCATAGTAATATATTTCCACAATCATGGAACACTAGAAGTCACAATAGAGCTCGATCTAATAGTGGGATCCCCAAGACACTGAAAAACTACCTATAATATTTGTGCCTATCTCATATGGTATGACATGTCTTGGGGAAATATGTGTCCCCTCTCACATATGATAGGTATCCATAATATCTGGTAAACATCCTCCAATTTCAATCTCCCCTATCACGATACAAAATAGGTAAGTATATTCATTCCACCACTCACACAAAGTTGTAATCAAATGCATATTTGGGGGTGTTTCCCCTAATCAAGCCACATGTTATAATTCATTCCTATCAATCACATACCATCCTACTTCATCTAGACACAAATCAAATAGGTTTGTCATGTGTCGACCATTGCATAACTCCCATGTGTGGATGCCCCTATGCAAGCACAAAATGTGAAACAAACCTTATATTAGAACATCACAAATACTATAAAGTTCTGATCATAAATCAATATAAAATATACAAATCATATCCACATCCCTTATAGTATCAGACCCTAACATTTGGGTTAATTTCTAGTAATTCAAGTCTAAATCGTATGGATCCTTATCAGGACCGTATGGTACAGGGTTAGTATCGTATGGTTTTGTATGGTCTTAACCCAAGTGAAAAATGAATCCATTCAATCTTATATCATCCATATATGAAAATTTCAACAAAATTTGGAAATTTCAAAAAATAGGGGAACCTACCCTATTTTGCACAAAATCAACAACATTAAATGTACTTACCAACTTGTCTATCATATGTGACTAAATTACATCTCCCATGCATTCAAAAGTGTCTACATGACATCTATAGCTCTCAACGTCCTTGTAAAATCAAATCTCCTATCGTACTCAATCACAATCACACAATGAAAAGTACCTTTTACTTTTTCAATTTACTATTTATAACACATTTTGCTAGTTACAACATTTGCACACCCTACTTTACCATCTACTCAGTTCAGTCAATTAGGGCTTTTATTTCCAATTTCTCATGCCATATATGGCATTGTGATCATGGTTCTCATCATTTCCACATCAATAAATCACTACCCTACTCTGCACTTATTCATCTCTACACATGTATTTCTTTTATCACCTATTTTATTAGCATTATTTGCATACTTACAATGTATTTCCTATCATTGAGTATTTCATAAAAGATCAACCATTCCCATTACACACTCCATAATTCTTATCTACCGCACTATAATATCTCTCAATCTCACTCACTTTATTCACTATTACCTCAAGAAATCATGTTTTGCACTCTCCCTTTAGTCAAAAGGGGGGAAAATATACAGGTTTAACTATGCAAGTTCACTCCCCTCCGTCTCATCCTTCTGCAAATCACTAAGCAAACATAAACGGTTATCTATCCAAGGCTAACCTCTCTCATGCAAATTTCATATGAATTGAGCAATTTGGTTATACAATGCTGATTTTTCTCACCCAATGCAACGTAATTTCAACAGCCTAATGGTCACTCATGATTACCCAAATACATTAAGCAAAAAATTCCACTGAATATATTATAAATACAAGGGACAATATGTAAATATCCAAACACAATATAAGCACCCATAGCACAATATGAATTGGTAAAATACATGGTGGGGGAAATGAGACATCATTCCCTTTCACCTTATAGGATTTTTACTAAATTTTGAGACCTATATTCATCTGTAATGGTATGGTCCCATTATTGGGAAGTGTTATTGGGGGCAAGGTAAGTATCATTGTAACACTCTTCCTTTGGTGTACCCAAGTCCCATGCTATTACAAAATTAAGAAATTTTTGGGGGATTTGATCATTCCCCAACTATTAAAATCCACCAATTTTGAATCTCGCTATTTACAATCACTTCTCGCTGCAACTACGATATACCCTTTTGATTCCTATAATACACTTCTCCATTATCTTCACATGGATCAACCGATGAATCATATTGTTCACCACCATTGGTTATTTTCTATAAGCATGCTTGTATGTTTCTTCCTTCAGAATTCTCATAGGTAATACTCAATTTTCCTTTATAATAGTAAATTTCATTCACTAGCATAAAGAGAGGGAAAATATAGGCATAAAAATTTGCACAAAATTATTATTACATTATGCTTTTGTTAGTTTGTTTTATACATGATTTTTGAACAATAAAACAATATCTTAGTGACATCAGTCCTTTTTTTACTTGATCATGGTAAGTTGATTGGACTTGAGTTCCTATTTTTTTCTTCTTTAACTAGATTTTGAGTATTCTTACAAGATCTATGGTATATTAATTTTACTGTTTACTTTAATATGAGCATGGCCCAAGACCATATATACAATCTTTACCATTTTGTACAAACTTGTCCCCTTTTATTTTTCTCTTATCTTCTCTTCTTGGGCCCACATTTTACTCTTTTGTCTCTCAAAATACATATTTTGGGTCATCTTTTCCCACCACTAAGGTCCTAATTTAAAAGTAATAACTCATATATATACAAGTGTTAGACACCCTAATATATCACACTATGCACTTTAAACCTCTAGAATCATCTCGTAATTACTTCACAATACATTATGACCATTCTTGACCACTTTTGATATATTCCACTATTTTATGACCTTTAATGACATTTTACAACATTGTCCCACAACTCCCCTAATCATTCCTATCGCTCAAGCATAGGTCTCACATTATTAAATATTCATACTATGAAACCTATTAAACTAATATCCCATTCCTAGGATTAATTAAATAATCCTATCACTCTATTTATGCATCCCCTATCCAATTAGAAAATTTTATTAGCTAATTTCTTATTAAAATAATTAAATAAATCCTACATATATCCATTTCCACATCACCTATTATTCACTTTCACTTTACTATTTGACAACTCAAATTAACTAAAGAAAAACAAATCAATTAAATATTAAATCATTAAATATCTAAAAGAGGAAAAGTTTATATTAAATAAAATATTGCATTTGAGTTAACGAAACATATCCCATAAACTAAATCTCCCCATAGATAAAACTCACATCCCTTTTTTTGGTGAATAAAAAAAAATACACGAATTTAATATTTCAATACAAAAGCTAAAAATATTCAAAAGGCATTCCACCTTTTCTAACTCAATGATAACTCATTCAGTCAAGCTTAAAACAACATCTTATCTTGCCAATCAAGTTATAAACTCAAAAAAAGATCTCGAATCATGCTTTAGTTAACTTTAAATCATAAAAAGTAATAACAAAAATAAAGGATTTGGGATTCTCTTCCCTCATCTATAAATAAGCACTCATTCCTCTCCATTTTTCATCTTTGGAAGATTTGAAACTTGTATTGTTATTGTGTTGAATTGTGACTAAATCTCACACATTGTTACGTTATCTAATTGATCATGAATCCAACAATCAAATTCAATAATCAATAACTTTTCTCGTATCTGAAATCTACTTCCATTTGAAACATATTTGGAGCATCTAAAAAATATTTGATCATTGAGATTGGACAATCTCGATGCTTCATTCCAAGCTTCATTAGTCTTGTCTGAGGTTGCAAGGAGATACAAATAACGATCAGGTTTTTACTTTTGTGTTGTTTTCTTTCTGTTGTGTATTATTTTTCTTGTATACAAAAGTATAATGTAATAATTTACTATATGGAAATAACCTATCTATCTACCACGTATTGGGATGAGAAAGAAAGGACTACATCTGCACACAAGGGTTTCTATTGGGATGAAGTATCATATCTTGTTATTTTTGTTAAGGTACAAGGGAGAACCTAGGTCAATGGATAGCTGTATGCACCTTTATACAAATCACTAGGAGAACTAATTTGAGTATAAAATGTAGTGCAACACTCAATGATTCACAAATGGCATGACCACCAAGGTTTGTCTGACACAAGGATTTTGTATATTTATATTTATAGCTAATGATTACTTAAGTGTGTTGTAGGATAGCTAGGGTTTGTTTTTCACGTTCCAAATGTGACGTCTAGGGTTTTATGAAATTTTGAAGATATTAAAGGGTGATAAATAGTGGCAGAGAATGCCAATGAAAGTTACTGATTCCAGCTACTTAAAGGTCAAAAAATGTGTGGCTTGGTTAGAACCATACCATCCAATTCTACCCTCATTTTATGGTCCTAACCTAATAGCTCTATAGCTCCAAAAAGTGAGTGTTCTTGATTTCAAACTCTTTCCTTTCCTAGATCATTCATTAACACATCATGAATACTTTTTGAACTAGCAAATTACCTCTTTCCATCTTGTTTTTGTTTCAATTTTTTTGTGCTTGATTATATGATTATTCATATGATCTAAGGTGTAAATTTGAGTGAGTTCTTTTAGTAGTGTAATATTTATAATATTACTTCAAATAAAACCTAATTAAATTAACCTAAAATTTAATTAAGGGTTAAACATTAACATCACAACTTTAAGAGACTAATAAAGTCACCATTTAAGTCATCCTAATGTCCCCAATAAATTCACCCTAATGTCAGAGCTTAGAAAATGCACCCTAATGTCCCCAAGTAAATTCAACTAACATTTGTGACTTTAGTTACGACTTTATCGTTTGAAATTCTCATCCTGTGACTTAAACATGAATTAATACTACGAATTTAATTTTTCAAAATATTATAGTAGAAGAAGAAACAATGTTGGAGTGATAATGTCAAGTTAGATCAGCCACTGCAATATGCCCCAACATTAAATTTAAAATTTTGTTAAGAAAAAATTATTATGAACGTATTTAACATTAAAGACTGAAATGACTCGACCGATTCATCCACTCACATTGATTTGGGTGATCCCTCTCAGGATTAGTTATCTATAACGTATACATGTTATAAATACTGACTTAAATATTGGGATCTTATTACAAGTTATAATCGATGATCATTGTATGGTCTAAAAAATAAAATATCTTAGCAGACATGGTGTATGACTGCAAACTGGAAGTGGAACTGCTGGGTTGAACTTTTTTAATTCTTAATAAAGATAAGTTCTTTGCTAGTGAAATTTTTTCCTTTGGGTTTCTCCACTTAAATTTGGTGTTATCCATATCTTACTCTTGTTTTGTATTTTCTTTTAGTTGTAGCTCATTAAGTTATGTTATTATCTATCTATTTCATTTTATGTCTTTGTCTAAATTGACTGCATACCATAATATATGATCTTTGGCTTTAATGGTGGATCTGTGTTATGTGGATTACATTTAACCTACTAAATCTAACATGGTATCATAGCTTGGTGATTGTGTATATGTAGGATCGATATAGAAGTGTTTACCTTGAAGAGGTGAAGAAGCTTGAAGTGTATTTACAGATCTGTGAAACCCTTAAAATTTCCACAATCATCTTCAAGAAAACTAGGTTTAAAATTCCAATTCCCGCCCAAATATGGTTTGAAATATTAGTGAAATATGGACTAAATGGATGTTTAAATCAAGTTAAAAGCTTTTGTGTGCTTATATATTTTCTTCTGCATCTATTTTCACTCATTTGCAGTTTAAATCCATGTCGCTTGCAAGCTTGTTCTATAGTTTTCACATCATTTATAGATGTTAGAGTCATTTTTTGAATTTGGATCCGAAATATTTATTTGGATTTAGTTTGTTCATAGGGATTTTAAGTTCATGTTCTAATGGTAAAAATATTTAATTTTTCGCTAATTATGCATTTTTGAAGTCCAATCCAATCATTTTGTGCCATCTTGGCTTCACATTTTTCAGTCCTTCTGTTTTATCCTTTCAATTTTATGAAGTTTGGACAAATAGAATTGCTCCACTTAGCTTCATTATTGTTTTTTTCATGCTTTGGAATCTGTACACACTCTTAGAGTGCTAAGTGGGTTCAATTTGACATTCTTGTGTCTTTGTGAATCTTGGTCTAATCATTTTGTGCCATATGGCTTCGCCCTGGTAGTATTATTTGAATTCTTTTGTTTTTACTATATTATTTCAACTACGAAGCTTGAGCCAATCATATTGCTCTAGCTAGATTCACATTGTCAGTTTTATCAAAGCTTGAGCCAATCAAAAGGATCCATCTTGATTTTTTTTGCCAGTAATTTTTTTTATCTGATTATCAGTCACAAAACGTGATCCAATAAGGGCTTTACGCGTGTCTTCGCATTGTCATACTTGGATTAGCTATCCTCTGTGATTTGCAAAATACAGACCAATATAATTGTTTCATATTTTGCATTATCTTTCCCTTGTTATCTATTTCTAACATTTGTGATATTTAAGCCAATAAGATTTCTCCATATTTCACTTTGTCAGTTTCTTTAGTAATCTATCATTTACAAAAGTCTAAGCCAGTAATATTGCTCCAAGTGGCTCCATATTTTGCATTGTCAATCTTCTTTTAACTTTCCTTTGAAATATGCAAAGGGTAAACCAGTAAAATTCCTCCAAATATTTATTATTTCACTTTTTTAAAACTTGTGAAATTTGAGCCAATCAATTGCTCCACATTTTTCAGTTGTTAGTATTTATTTTGTGGCAGTTGTAATCTAATTAACATTTTCCACCTTTTCACATTTTTCATTGTTTGTCGATCTTTAGAAAAATGAGCCATTTAAAGGTTCCACGTGTCCTCGGTTCTCTTTTATCATTTTGGTTGCACTACAAAGAGAGAACCAATAGTATTTAGACACATACATCTCTTTTTCACATTTGTTAGTCTCTATCATTTGCAAAGTGCGAGCCATTGCTCCAAGTATATTATTTTCTGACTAGTCTTTTTCAGATTTACAAAGCATGAATCAATTGCTTTTTGACACATATTTTAATTGTTTCTGCCTTCACAGTGTTAGTATTTTATTTACGGCTTAGAAAATCATATTGTGACACCTGTCTTGTACCCTTTTCGTATCTGAACTTTATTTCAAATTTGGTTTATTACAGGGAATTTAAGCCCGCTAAAATCTATCTATTTAAAGTTTGGTAGAAAGCCATCAAGTGCCTTTTATTTAGTCATTAATTTTTCGACAAGTGGCCTCATTCGACTAAAAATTTGATTTCACATTATGTCAGAGTGCAAAGAGTGATTGAATTAATTTAAGATACGTGTATACAATTCTGTTTTTTAATTAATATTCTTCTATCTTATTAGCTACATTACAAAATGCAAGCTAATTAAAAAGTGACACGTATTTTTCTTTTTTTCACTTGTTGTCGCAAACCCAAAAAGTCATTAACTTTAATATTTAAATATTTTGCATATGTTTGAGGATCTATTTTAAAGCCAACACATTCCCTTTCTTGTTATTGTTGATATGTGCCACATGCCACCCCCACCTTGGTTGTTTATTAACTTGTTTTTTATTATCTCACTTTTGACCTCACCCCATTGAGTTTCTAAATAACTCGTTGAGTTACTCTAACCCAAATTAGTGTGAGATTAGTTAGCTCACTTGTAAACTCAACCTCGACTAAGCTCTTCCAAATTAATCTTAAATTTGACTAATTCAAGCTAATTGTTGATTAATTTTGATCTTTTTCCATTCGTATAGAAAATTAAATGATCTGTAGTTTGTTTTTTGTCTCTTTTTGGCCTCGTTGATTTGTTTTTGAGTTTTTTTTTGTCTCCATTATCATCTGAACATTAAAAATGGCTACTTTTGTTAGTTTTTTTATGGATAAGTCTCAACTGGTAAATGGAACAAATTAGAGCATTTGGAAATTTATGGCTAGAAAGTTATAGGACCTAGTGACTTGTATAGAAAAACGTCTCAAAGGGAGACAAAATACACCTAAAAACCTCAGTTCATTTTCTCAAAGATCTCAAGAAGCTCTGTCCATCCTATTGCAAAGCATTAGACATGAATTCTTAATGCATATAGGTCATATGGACTCACCTACAGATGGATGGAAGCAATTAGAAGCCATGCATAAAGGCAATAGGTTGTCTAAGATAATTAAACTAGTTTTAGAGCTGTTCATAACTCCCATTAAAGGGGATGAGAAAATTGTGAGCTATTTATCTAAAATTAAGAACATTAAAGCTCAATTAGATGGTTATAACTGTGAATTATTTCAAGATAAGATGATTTATTTCATTACACAGATTAATATTCATGAAAAATTCAAACATTACATCTCAATTCTTAATTCTAAGTATCAGAATGAGAATGATCTACTTAATCTAGATACTTTGTCTTATTTTTTGATTCAAGAAGAAATATTCATGGAGAACTTTGATTCAAAAGAGATTGATTCTCAACAATTTCTCTCTCAAAATCATAATTCAACTCATAATAGGATTAATTTCAATCCAAATCAGAAATCCAATATCAGATCTAGATTTAAATCAAATACTAATACTAATTTTGCTAAGAATAATCAGAACTTTGAAAGTCAAATTTAATGGAACTTTTAATAAGTGTGGAAAATTTAGGCATAAAGAGTTTGATTGTAGTGTAAAGATTAAAAAATTAGTCAAGAATGATAAAAACAACAATCCTAATAATCTGAAGAAAAATCAAAATAAAAAATCAAGAAAATATGGCTGAGAAGTCTATTGCTTTGTATACTGCCCTTTTACCTTCAAATGAAAATGAATGGATTCTTGATAGTGGTGCCTCTAGGTACATGACTTTTACTCCTGGCATCCTCTAAAATGTATTTAAATTTGAAGAGAATATCTATCTAGGAGATAACTATATCATTAGATATGAAGGTTATGGCAATGTTAAGCTCTCAAATGTTGTAATTAGGAATGTCTTGTATGTTCCTCAATTAAAACACAATATTTTTTCTTTCTCTCAACTAACGAGATAAAACTACAAATTTATTTTTCTACAA
The DNA here is from genome assembly GCA_019776745.2 of Taxus chinensis. Lineage (NCBI taxonomy): Eukaryota > Viridiplantae > Streptophyta > Pinopsida > Cupressales > Taxaceae > Taxus > Taxus chinensis. Next base: position 594,067,575 of record CM034146.1, on the reverse strand, counting down.
GAGAAGTAGTATGTAAAATATAAATTCATTAATTTTATTACTTCTGGCATTCAAAAAAATGGATTGTATATATTTGATGGTTTTGTGTCCAACCATTGTTTTTATTCCTCTTCTAGGAATTATATTCATCTTTGGCATGAAATAATTGGCAATGTAAATTTCAAAATGTTGTAAGATATGTCTAGAATATATCTTGTTTTTGGTCTTCCTAAGATAAAATCAGATCATGAAACTTTTGAAATCTCCCTATATGGTAAGCAACATGCTTATCCACTTCACAAACATCATGATTGAAATTCTTCTCAATTATTATAATTGGTTCATAGTGATGTGAGAGGTCCGATTTGAGGTTCCTTCTCTCACCAATGCTTTGTATGTTTTTTTCTTTATTGATGATTACTCTTGAATGACTTGGTCTTATTTCATTAAGAAGAAGTCTGATGTCTTATCTAAATTTCAAGAATTTAAATCTCTAGTTGAAAAATGCTTATAATATGAAAATTAAGAGAATCACAGACTGATAATGGAGGTGAGTATGTCATCATGAAATTTGATGAGTTTTGTGTATCATGGGAGTATTCAAAGAGAGTTTACCACTCCATATTCCCCTCAACAAAATGGTATTGTCCGAAAGAAAGAATAATATTTTCTTAGAAATGGCTTGGACTATGATTCATCCATCTAATGTGCCTAAGTTCATTATGGGATGAAGCTATGAACACTATCTGTCTATATCCTTAATATATTTCCCACTAGAATCCCTTCGCCAAACTATTCCTCATGAGGTATGGACTAAATGAAAAAATGAGATATTTCTCACTTAAGAATATTTGGCAGTCCTACTTCTATCTTCATTCCAAAATAAAAAAGGAAGAAGCTTGATCCAACCTTTTTCTCTTATATTTTTGTTGGATATGGTCTATAGAACTAAAGGATTAAGATTTTATGATCCTTTCAAGGATGACATTGTTGAAAACATAAATTTTCAATTCTCAGAGAAAACCTTATTTGATATTTCTCATAAACCTTCCTTTATTACTCTTGAAATAGATCATGATAATCCTCCTACTGACATTATGGAAACAAAAGTTCAAGAGGCTGATTATTCTTGATCTAGATATGATGGATATTGAGGGGGAGTCATCCAAAAATTTCTTGCAACCTAATATTCCTAAATGGGCTAAAAATACCTTGTTCAAAACTCTCAGCCTGATAATCTTAGAAAACTAACTAGAAGTCAAAATACTTATCATGTCTTGATGACCCTCTATGAGGTCGAACAACAATCCTTTGAAGAAGCATCTCAATGATGATAGATGGATTCAAGATATGAAGGATGAATACAATGCTTTAATCACAAAATGACACTTGTGTAAATAGTCCCTCCTCTTTCCAAAATAAGCATTGCAGGATCTAGGTGGTTGTTCAAAATTAAATATAACTCTCTAGGAGAGATTGAAAAGTTCAAAACAAGGCTGGTAGCTCAGTGGTTTTCACTCAGAAACCAAGTAATTGACTATGTTGAGACCTTTTCTCCTGTCGTCTAGGATGAGAAATATTAGAATTCTTCTATGCATTGGCTTGGCCAATATGGTTGGGAGATTCACCAAATGGATGTTAAAAAAAAATTTTTAAATCATGAATTAAAAGAATAAATCTATATGATTCATCCTACAGGATTTGAAGTACCTGGATCAAGGATAACTTTTTGTATGTAAACTTAAAAAGTCTTTGTATGGTCTTAAGTAAGCTCTTAGAGCTTGGTATGATAAAATTAAAAATTTCTTTCAAGATATTGTTTTTTCTAACTGTTGTTCTGATAATGATTTACTTTATAAAGTTGAAAACAATCATATTCTAATTATTTTCTTGTATTTTGATGATCTTTTAATCACTAGCATTGATATAAATCTACTTGTTAGACTCAAAGAAAGGTTAAACACAACGTTTTGAAATGACTGATTTAGGTTTATTAAATAATTTTATTGACATGGTTATATTTCAAGATCATAAGTCTATTGTTACATCTCAATATCAGTATGCTATGAATTTTCTTATAAGAGTTAACATGATTGATTGTAAGATTATTTCCATTCCTATTGAATTTGGTGTTAAGTAAGATCCTAAAAGAGATTGTGCTAAATTTGATCCTACTTCTGTATAGGCAATTACTTGGTAGTCTAATTTATTTCACTATTACTAGACTTGATATTTCTTATACAGTAGGAGTAGTTTTAATATTTATGCAAGAACCTTATGAAGATCATCGGAAACTGGAAACAAGGATTTTGAGATATATTAAAGGAACAATCAATTATGGTCTTTATTATTCTTCTTGTAATGATGTAAAATTATTTGGTTATCATGAATCTGATCATGGTGGTGATGTTGTGGATAAGAATTCTAATTCTAGATATATTTTCAAGTTGGGTGTAGGTGCCATCTCTTGGAGTAGCAAGAAGCAATGAACAATGTTTATATCTTCTACGGAGGCAGAGTATAGAAGTATGATGGAAGTTACCAAAGAAGCTATGTGGCTGAAAATATTGTTGGATGAGCTACACAAGGGTGTCAAAGGGAGTAATAATCTTCTATGTGATATTCAGAGTTGCATTTATCTTGCAAATAATCTAGTTCAGCACCAAAGGACTAAGCACGTTGAAGTTCATGTGCACTTCATTAGAGAGAAAGTCCTGAATGGTGATATTGATCTCAAGTTCTGTTCAACTAAAGATCAAGCTGCAAATATCTTTACAAAACCATTTTGTTCTATCAAGTTTTGTAAATTTCATGACTTTTTAGGCCTATAAGATTTACCCTTGAGTGGGAGTTTTCATTACAATTCCACCTCTTAACGTCCTGTTGAAAACTTCCAATACTTCTTATGTTTTTAATAAATAAATGTGTCACATTTTGTGAAGTTACATGTAAATCCTAATGAAGCTTCAGTTATAGGTATGCATTAGTTTATAAAAGGAAACATAATCTGTTGTAAGTCTTCAAATGCATAGAATTGGTCTTAAGAATTTATGTAAGGGAAGATTCATAGATTTCCCTTATCGGCATGGTAGCATGAATCACTGATTTAAGGAGTAAATCATTTTGTATAAAAAGGTAAATTTTGCTTGTTTGATTTTTCTTCCCACTTAACATTAAGGGGGAGTGTTGGGGTGATAGTGTCAAGTGGGATTAGCCACTACACCCCAACATTACATTTAAAAGTTTGTTAAGAAAAATTTATTGTGAAGATATTTCACATTTAAGAGTAAAGTGGATAGACTAATTCACCCATCCACATTGATTTGGGTGATCCCTCTCGAGATTGGATTTCTACAACATATACATGTTGTATAGACTGACTTAAATACTAGGACATTATTACAAGATAAATTTGATTATCATTGTATCAACTAATCAAGAAAATAGCTCTGTAGACATTTTGAATGACTATGAACTGGAAGTGGAAGTGTTATGTTAAACTTGTGCAAATTCTTAATAAAGACAATTCTTTACCAGTGGAGTTTTTTTCCTTCAAGTTTCTCCACTTAAATATGGTGTTATCTATCTCTTCTCTTGTTTTTTATTTTCTTTCAAGATCTTACTCATTAATCTATATTATTCTCTAACTATTTCAAGCTATGTCTTTGTCTAAATTGACTGCATACCATAATCTATAATCGTCGGCTTTAATGGCGGATTTTTGATCTGTGGATTACATTTCCCCTACTATATCTAACAAACAATCTTTCTAGAAGCTATTGCAAAGGTTGGATATATTAAGAGGTTGTAATTGGAATTATCCCTTGTGGAATCTAGATCTTATACACAAGGCCAAGAGTTACAACTTATTCCTAAAACAATTTTCTCCTAAACCAATGTGGAAAATAATGACTTATGTGTATCATCTCCAAATGGAAAAAAGAGGGGGGGGGGGAATTCAATAGTGAAATAAATATTATAAGAATCCTTTGAGGTAGTAAAAATGAGGGTGTCATAAGATAGTGGTAGAAATTTTCTCTACCATCGATTTGAAATTTTTCATATGATGAGGTGTCCTGTCCTTACTCTAGTCTAAATTTTTGGAATAAAGAATTTGGTTTTAGTTTCAACATTTGGAAAGAAAATAATATCTATGACAAAGTGTAACTTATTGAATTTTCGAAGAACATGGAAATTAGTAGAGATTATTTTTTCTATGATTTTTAGTGGATTTATAAATTAGGGAATATGGTTGATTAACTAAAATGTGGAAATTATAAAATTTAATCTAATTAGTACAATAGTAAATAGTAACTAAATAAACAAGGAGAAATGACCCAAACAACTAAGTAAATGAAAATATGAATCTCTAATTAACAAGTAGGGTTATAAATAGCTTACCTAATTTGATGATATTATTGTACTATGTCACACAGATGGATGGAGAAATAGAAGTAAACGAATCTTCTGAGGTCTAGGAAAGTGCATATCTAAGAAATCAGGGTAGACTAGGGCACCTAAAAGAGGATCAGGGTTGTTGTGGGCACCCTAGTCTGAGTTCTAGGTGCCCTGATCTATGCATAATGTCCAAAAACCAAACTTGTAGCATTCCTAGATGATATGAAACCTTTTCCACCTATTTCACTAAAGTCATTGAGCCACACTGGATGTCACTACTAATCAGTGATGAAGAGAAGACTTGAAAAACCCCAAACCAAACATCAAACCACTAAAAAAAGAAAGGTGCTAATGAAAGGGTTAGATTGTCCTTAGCGGCCACAATGGTGGAATTACTAACTAAGCATTGCACTACATCTCATACCAGATGTAGTTCTATGTGTGTGTTTTCAATCATTCCATAGGTGATCTTATGTCAATCACACTTTTTAAAATTAGTGAGCAATAACTATGTGTATAAATGTAATAAAATGGTGGATGGAATAGAATAAAATTCCCTCTTATGATGTGTGATACAGATGAACCAGCCTTATCCCTTTTTATAGAGCTATATGGATGAAAATGAGCTCTAGATGCCTTAGATGGAATGCAACCTTAGGTGATGATAGAAGTTCTTAGTGCTTGGTCCCTCATTATGGTCTTATAACTTGATATTTATATGGTTCTTCTGTTCTAATTTCGTAATTAACACCAAAAATGCCAACCACCAAAAATATAGAATGCTCAAATGGCTAGAAAGTGCCCAAAAGATGGAAGTAAAGTGGGAAAAGGATGAGGGTTACCCTATTGGGATCAAGGTATATGCGGGTGCCCCAAGTACTGGCCCAGGGTGCCTCAATCAATGCTAAAATGATGCAAAACAACAAAAATAGACTAGGCATGTATGTGCAGGAGGTTGGAAGTGACGATATAAAGAAAATTAAAATGGCCAAAAGATGGGGGTTAATTTGTACTTTCTTTACTCAAAAACCATATGAATAGTAGTATGCTACCGGGACTAAATAATACCAAAAGTGCATGATTTAGTGTCTACATTTTCCCCCACTTTATATTGGTGAGTGGAATTCTTGGTAATATAAACTATATAGAGATGCATACCTGATTTCCTTGTAGATTGATGTATAAAGTGTGCCAATGTAATAGATAAAAGCATGGAATGAAAAAAACATGGAGCGTGGATACTAAAGATGTAAAAGAGAAAAAGGTGTTGAGAGTTAACCTAGGGCAGAAATGTGTGTGTAGTTGTCATTGTGTGGGATGTACCTGCATGTTAGTTTTGTGTGTATGCTACCATAAAATGTTGTTGACTGCTTGCTTCTCATACAATCGGACCTACAAGGAGAGGATGATCAAGTAGTCAAATACATATGTATATATGTCAAAAATTCATGTAAAGTTGTATGTATATAGTAAAAAGTATATAATGGAAATGAAAAAGGAATATGTGCACATGATCCATGATGAGAGAAAGGGTGTAGAAAGGATATATTGTACTACAAGTTTTTTGGCAATCACATGCCAAATAAGGTTGCAAACATAGGACACCACTCACGATGTTACAAGAAACTCAGGTCCATAATGGTTACATACAAAAAACAAGTATGCACACTAAACAAAGGGAAAGGTCCACATACAATAGCAATCAAAACAATCAAGTACAAATAATAGATAGCCATGGAAGTAAGTAATCCTGTAAAATAAACGTTAGACATGAAGCACCTATTAGCATGTTAGAAATATAACCAATATTTCAAGACCATGTATAACCAAGTAAATGACAAGTGCTAAGTATAAATTTAAATAATAGCACCTGTAGTGTATGAATTTGGATGCCCCCAGCAACCATTATAGGAGTGGTAGAAGGTGAGCATCCATGTTGTGTGTAAGAGACTTGTATCTGTGATCACAAGTAGAAAAATATGTGAATCCGCATGTGTTTATGGTAAATTTAATGACATACATGAAATTAACTAGCATGTGTAATAAAGAGACCATATATAAACAAATGAAAGCAAGAGTAAAAGAAAACAGGATATGAAATATGTTGTGGATGGATGGAATGGAATGCAAGATGGATGATAGGACCCACGTGCTCCTTGAGTGAATGGAGTTGTATGTAGTGACGTTCATTTGGTTTTCCTCCTTAGCAGTCAAGAATGAATCGTAAATGAGAGTGTATCATTAAAAAATGGTCAAAGTATGTGTTGTGTCTAACACGATAAAATGAATGTGTATGTGTGATGATGATATGCGACCTAGAGATGATGTGTAAATGATCATATAGCCAAAGTGTATATCACTACAAAATGGGTGTAGGAATGATGATGTAGCCTAAAGTGTGTACCAATACAAGATGAAGGAATAGGTGACCATTTATCCTATAGCGTATGTCACTAACCTTGGAATGTCGCATTATTGGAGATTTAATGATGAACATGTAAGTATGATAAGGTTCATTTGATTTGTAAACCCTTAACACTTGAGTATTAACAGAGGAACTAAAGTGCGTGATAGGGTAGTGAGTGCATCGCGTAGATAAATATGTAATATGTGCAATGATAAGAGATGACCATATGATGAGAAAAATATGATGTATAATATGCAATAAGATGTGTAGGTATCCTGATAATGTGAGATGTGTGCTATGTAGTATGTATATTGATTATGATGTAAATGCTAGATGTAATGACAACAGTAGTGTGACACATGTGTGATGAAGACTAGTACGATGTATCACATATAGATTTGTAAATTTAAAAAATGATTTAGACTAAATGTAGAATGTATGATGTAAGATGTGCGGTCAGTGAATAGACGTAACATGTAATACCTATTATGCAGTGTGTGGGGTTCATGTGTAGTATTCCCTCAATAGTCAATTGTGAACTAAATCACAAGAGTGTGTCATCAAGTAATGATGATGCTAAAATGTGTGATGATCATGTATAAGCTAAGAGATTGATTTATTATAATGCAAAGGTGATATATGTTCTACAGCTAATATATGAGGGGATGTGTTTAGATGTTATGCCCCCCAAATATGTGAATGATGGAAGTCTAGTCAAAAGAAACTATGTGGATCAATGTAAGGATTAGTTTCCTTAACAAAAGTGATGGGACACTGTAGTGATAGAGGATTTTGACCATAAAAGGGTTCGTCATCATACTAAGAATCATTCGGGTCCCATTCATCAACATAAGTAGGGTTTATAGCAGATGTTGGAATTACAATTTTAACCATAGAAGGTGATTGTTGCATCTGACTTGGTGATGTGGTAGATACCTTTGATGAAGGATGATTGAGATCATCCTTAAGAGGTGGTTTCTTAGTTTGACTTGGTAATGTAATAAATGACTTAGTAGGAGGACATGATTTAGAGAAAACCTTGAGAAGTGATTTCTTGTTTTGACTTTGTAATGTTATAGGTGACTGAGTAAGAGGAGGTGGTGAACTAATTTGGAGAGGTTGTTTCTTATGATGACTTGGTGATGTTGTAGGTAGTTGTTTGACTTGAGTAGATTACATAGGTGACACTTGAGTGACAAAAGAAAGAACACTAAAAGTTATAGCACGATTCTCATTAAAGGTAGAAGGATTATATTTATGAGCCCATTGAGATGTACCTGTGTAGGTGGGAATGCAATAGGATGTCTCACAGTGAATGAGATAAATCCCTAATGCTCAATATGTTTAATTCTTCATTGTAAAGCGTTGCAATCAGTGTCATTATTTACATTGATTCGATGATAATTTCAATATAGATAACCTTGATATTTTTCAAGCTAATGAGGAGGATAAAAATGAGTAAGTGGCAAAGTGATAAAGTGTCAACTAAGGAACTCATTAATAAGGTCGTGTTGCTTAGTATTGCGATCAAAGATGAAAGGTTCTAGTAATGGCATAAGTTGAGGCTCACTAATATGAGCACATGTAGAAGTCATAGAATGCAAATGAGATGTTGAAGGAGAATAAACATGTGCTTAAGAAGCATCCTTAAGCAGTTGAATTTCATATTTGAGAGATGTGATTTTAGATTACATAGCATTAAATTTTTATTGAAATAAAGCATGTAGAGCTTGAATTGAATCCAATAAGGGTTGCTTAGATGGAGAAACACTAGGACTAGGGTCGTGAGATAGGTGATTGAATATAGGACTTATTTCATATGGTGGTGTGTTATGAAGATGCTCTGGGGATTTTTGAAGAGAATCTTGACAATTAGGATGCATCTTAAGTAATTCAGCCAAAGAAACTTGAGGAATTTTAGGAGCCATGATAGAGGAAAAATGAGGATCCTCAGCGTGAAAAAATTTAGTTTCACCAAATTGATAAAATAAAATGTGGAAATTAGAAAAGTTAATATAATAAGTAGAACAATAAATAATAGTTAAATAAACAAGGATAAATGACCCAAGTAACTAAGTAAATGAAAATGTGAAACCCTAATTAACAAGTAGGGTTTGAAAGAGCTTAGGTAATTCGACAAACTTACTGGATTGTGTCATAGAGATGGCTAGAGAAACATGAGGAGTAAACGACTATCCTAAGGTCTAGGAAAGTGCATATCTAAGAAATTTGGGTGGACTGGGGCACCTGGGAGAGGATTAGGGCACTTTTGGATGCTTTAGTTTGAGTTATGGGCACCTTGGTCCTGTGCAAAAGGTCCAAAAACCAAACTTATAGGGTCACTATATGGTTTAAATCCTTTTCCACCTATCACACTAATGTCACTAAACTACATTAGATGTCACTTCTAATCAGTGATGAAGAGAAGACATGTAAAACCAAAAACCAAGCATTAAACCCCTAAGAAAATAAATATGCATAGGAAAGGGTCAGACTATACTTAGTGGCCATAATGGTGGAATTACTAAGCATTGCAATACATCTCAAACCCGATGTAGTTATATGTGTGTGTGTGTGTGTAATCATGCCCTAGATGTTTTTTTTTTCAATCACACTTTGTGAAAGGAGAAAGCAATAACTATGTAGAAATGTAATAAAATGGTGGATGGAATAGAATAGATTTCCCTCCTATGATGTGTGATGCATATGAACCAACCTTTTCCCTTGTGATGGATCTAGATGGATGCAAATGAGCTCTAGATGCCTTAGATGGAATGCAACCTTAGGTGATGATAGTGTTTCTTAGTTCTTGGTCCCTCATTATGGTCTTATAACTTTATATTTATATAGCTCTCTTGTTTCTAATTTTGTAATTAACCCCAAAAAGGCCAACCACCAAAAATATAGAATGATCAAACATATAAAAAGTGTGAAAAATATGGAATTAAAGTGGGAAAAGGATCAGGGTGCCTTGACTAAGACCAAGGCACCTTTGCGCACCCTAGTACTGTCCCACCTAGCCTAGTCAAGACTAAATGATGCAAAACAATAAAAAAAAATATTGGGCATGTATGTGTAAGAGGTCGGCAGTGATGATAGAAAGAAAAGTAAAATGGCCAAAATATGGGGATTAATTAGTACTTTCTTCACTCAAAGACCATATGAATAGTAGTATAAGAAGACCAGGACTAAATAATACCCAAAGTGTGTGATTTAGTATCTATAATGGTATTAGTGTAATTAAATAAGTGATAGACATACAAAATAACATTCGAACAATGAGAATTTTAAGTCCTTAAAGGGGTGAAAAAAAATAAGATGGTTACAGAGAAAATAGAATTGGATAATGCTAGAGTTTTAGGTGGGAGGGAAAGGATTTAAATTTGAACAAGGTGGCTATGGGTGTGAATAATTTTTAAATGTTTTTATAAAGACAAAAAGGTCAGAAATTATAGAAGAAGAGACACAGATAGGCAAGGAAAGGGAGTTTCTTAACCCTTGTTTGTATCTAAAATTGAGATTTACGTTAAATATTGGTTTCAATGTAGATTGTGGAGTGATATTTGAGAAAGGATTGAAGAGGGCAGTAAGGGACTAGATATTCTAGGGTTGTAAAGAATTGGTTTCTAATAGGAAATAAATTTTAGTTTAGTTTTTTTTGTGAAAGGTCTTGCGCTTTGGGCTACATAATTCAAAGTTACAGTAGGGATATTTGGGGTTACATATGGCTATAGAAGAATTGAGCGTTGGGTTGTAGAAGAATTTTTCTATACCATGGAAAAATCTATTTGTATATGTATACAAATGTTGGTTGGGTTTCTACTAGAAAACTTTTCTAGGAGTTGAGGTTTTGGAAACGAAAGACCTGTTTTACTACTGAAAATATTGGTTTTACTATAAAGAATTAAATTTTTGGGTTTTCTTATGGATTTGGAAATTTTTAGTAAGTATTTTATGAAATTTGGGTGTCTTTTTACCCTGGAAAGTAAGATGGATATTGTAATGAATATATTCTTGGTGATTAATGAAAGTGTAAGGGACCCATCAACCCCTCTTTTACCGATATTTTTTTATCTAATAATCTAAATTGAAGCGACTAACACCAAAACACCCATGTGAGGACTAATTCCCAACCTTCCCCCCTTAGTGTGGATATGGGAGAAAAATGTTACATTCTAGATTTGTATTTAATGATTGATTTTTTCATTTCCTTTATCCTTCGGCTTACAACCTACATGATCAGTTTGACATTGAGGGTACATTATTCACCCCTCCACAATGTTAAATAATTTAGGGATGTTGGTTTCCATTAAGAATGAACTTGAGTACAATAGTTTTTCGCCTTTACAAAAATGAGAAAAAATTAATATTTCCCATTTATAAAATATTCTCCTAATAGGAAAACATACTCCTCTTAAATAATGTTACCCTTTAGCTCTTTTAATAATCACCCCTTGAAACATTTATCCCCCTCACTTTAAAAATTATCATTAAAACATAAATTTTGACCCAAAATTAAATGGTGTTTGGGGTGAGTTTGAACACTTGACCACAAAAATACTTGGGATCATTATCAAATGTGTCGATAACCAGTTGGAATATGTATGTTGACACACATAGTTACCTCAAAAGTCCTTTTTTAAGTTTATAATGAATAACACTTTTTTTATTAAAATAAAAAAATACTTACCTGGCCACATTAGGTTTAGGTTTTCACTTTGAATCATGTATGTTATCTAAGAAGGATCCCAATGCAAGTTGCCACACTATCGAGGGGATGGAAAGATATATTCTATGAATAAAGATGAGTCAATTCTAGGAATTGAAGTGTGTAACATTAAGTCATTTAGAGAATGGATTTTTTCTTGTAAAACTAGTGGATGAAACAACATAGGTTAGAGTGATCTATTCAAGAAACTAGGTAAGGATGAGGCACTCAAGAGTGTTCTAAATACCATTATTATTATTGATCTACAAGTCATCAATTACAATTCAGGTGGGGATGAGTAGTTTTTTTTTTCCAATTATTTTAATTCCAACTGGATCAGATCACCAATAAACGCGTTGAGGTTACAAGGTAATTTCAACTAATGAATAAGGTTATGAGATTCGAGCTAAAGGTGAATCTGAAGCTTTGTCAAGTAGTGGACAAGCTCAAGAGAGATTATTCACCATGGGTTTTTAATGGTTAATTATTATATATTTTTGTATATACTCAAATTAATTCCAAGCTATGGATACAAATCAATGTGAAGATAGATCAGAGGAGATACTACCTATATGAATTTGAAAAAAGCTTTTAGGTTGAAGAACATCTCACTAGATATGATGTAGAATTGATTGAGTTTGCTCAAGGTAGATTCAAAGGATTCACAACTATGTGGTTTTTGAGGATCTCACCATCTAAAATAATATAATAATAAAATTATTGAAGCTCCATAATTTCCTAAAGGACTATCTTGTGAGGATAAGGTAGGATAGATCAAGAAATTTTCAAATGGTAAACCATTAATACAATGTAAAATCACTAGAATAATTCATGGGAAGTGCAAAGTGAACTCACAAAGTTCAATAGAATAACTTACTGAGTCATGTCACACATGAGCCAATATAACAGACCAATAATTAGTGAATTAGCTCACCAATAAAGATATTTTTCCCAATAAATAGAGTATATTTCCTAGTATCCTTGCAAACCTTGATTAATAAGCATGAAATATTCTTCAATGGAGATCTAAAACCTCCAAACCAAAAATGCAAGTCCACCAAACTAGATCAGAAAAACCTATAAATAATTACTTTCAACCAATAGAGACATTGGTTGTGCTTTGAAGATAAATTTTAATATTTTTCCTTCTACTTCCTCATAAAAATATGTAGAAAATCCAAAAACTTGAAAAAACACTCTAATTTGACTATATCAGAAGTATTACATGTTTACAGTCAATCCTACCATTTTCTTGTGTGTTCTAGAATCAAATTTTATATTTTTTTCACTCTAAAATGTTATAGGAAAATTTTAAATATAATAGGTTCTCACACACACACAAAGCACTAAATTAGGATAATCATACTTAAATTAATCATGATCATAATTAACAAAGTGGAAGAGAATATTGTGGATAGAATGTACAATATTAAAGAGGATAGGTGATGTAAATGAATGATGTTAGTGGGTTTTTATGAGGTCATTTGTATCCTATAGTTACCATTGAAAAAATATGTAGGAAGGGAGAACATACAAACTATTATTTTCATGTTTCATACAATACATATCCTTCATGGTACATTTCGAACAACAAAAACAAAACAAAACAAATGGGTTATACATGGACAAGGAAATGGGGTCACACGTGGCCTACATGGTTCACTAATTTCCTTAATCTACTTTATGAATTCAAACATGGGTGGATTGAATGTTATAGATTCCTCGATCAAAACCTATTCTAGGTACCAAATGTTAGGGTTTCCCCTAATATGAAGATGAGCATATCCTCAATAAGATTCAGTCAACATATATTAAACAAGAGACAAAGTACATTAAATAGAGAATTTATCTCCTAAATTCAATTATTCAAATATCATCTTCATATCTCCCACAATATCTCATCATATCCCCTACATTACTCAACCTACACCCCTAGATCTCTCGCAATATCTAGCAAACTCCTATTCTAATGTCGATTTTTACTCATGTAAAAATCACTTCCATTATTCTTCTCCACTTATGGTTTAATTAGACACATTAATTATTTAATAATATAATGTGGATCACTAAGTAAAAAAACCCATGCGAGGATTAATTTCTAACAAAGGGGTGCATATAGCTGGAGGCTATGATGTAATTAGATAGGAATAAAGTAATAAGAAGTAATGTATAGTAATAAATAATTGAAGTAAACAATCACCCAAGTGATGTCACATATATCTGTCACACAAAAAGCCCAAGAGGCCATGAAATATGGGATCATGCTTCCTATAAAGAGGTGTGTATGGTAAATACTATGGTGAAATTAGATAGCAATAAAAGAATCAATTAATAATTGTTGAGGAAATCATATACATTAATAAATAAGTGAAGAGGAAAATGAATATACAAGTGATTTATAAAAAAAAAGTACACAAGTAATGTCACATTGGTTAGTCACACAAAATGCCCAAGAGGCCGTCAATATAGAACATTAGAGTTTCATACATACAAGCATAAGCAATAGATTATTGAAGCCACAAACAAGGGGACACAAAAATTTTGCTAAACAAACATATCAAAGGTTATATGCTACATACATAGAAGCAAACAATCAAGCACATGAATACAAAACTATCAGAAAGTGTCCAAGAGGCACATAGAGAAAAATAAGCTAATGCTACACATGACACATGTGTTAGTTTTGTTAGTCCAAAAGATAAAATATATACAATATAAGTAATTGAGAATAGTGGGGAAATGAAAGTAATTTTACTAAAACAAAATCAACTTTGATACTATAGGAGATGCGCCCTAGAAGATAATGGTCAAATGGGAAAGGTATAGGAAGGAACCTAACATTGTGCATCAATTTGTGTATGTCCTAAATCAAGCACATAATACCTCGTGAAGGCATGTATGTAAATACTATATAGAAAAATATAGTATATATAAAATTGGAATGTGTAAAGTAATAAGATAGCCCTATCAATCTATATATAGGTCATGATTTTATGTTTTTACAAATATTTGATTTTTTTCTTTTTGTAATGAACTATTTACGAAGGGTAAGGGAAAGACAAGGTACATCCTATGAGATCCTCATTATAAGATGGGTTAAGACCAGTCCAAGAAAAGGATGATCAAACATCAAAGAATCTGAATGTGTATTACTATTAGTAATAGGGACCTCAAGGGATTATATGGACCCATAAAAGCAACAGGAGGGCACGAACATCAAACATGTCATGTGTGTACTAGGATAATGATATACCTTGGGAAATTTGGGCTATGAAACATTTGTTGGATCCATTTTAATATACAATAAGAACCCTAATAGGAGGCATGCAGGGGATATACCCATGAGAGATAACATTTTTTACATGATTTTTGAGCCAAATTTATGGCAGTATATGAGAGTTTTTATTAGATCACATTGGACCAAAATGATTGAATTTGATTAATAGTGATTTTAATTTTTTCCAATGCATTTTTTTTGTATTGAGGTTAATTAGTATTGATGATAATTGATAAAATAGCATGATTAACCTAAGATGTATGATTTTTATTGATAGAGCTAAGATGAACAAAGGATTCCTATTCACTCCAATATCTAAGGATGAAATGTTTTTAAACATTAGTTGATTATTAACTAATTTACTTTTGATGCATGTGTGTTATTAATTATTTTTTAGTGTAGGATATTATTTTCCTTATATTTGTTTATTTACTTGGTTTATTCCTACACACATGGATTTTTCCTACTTTCATGGGATTAGTTTGTTTAGGTGTCATTTGACTATCATAGTTGTTATAGGAGTTACATTTGATTTTCATAGATGTCGATAGGAGTTACTATTACATGGATATTCTGGGCATGGGGAGTTATGCTCCTATTCTTGGTCTGTTGACCACTATTCTAGGGGCACTTACGCATTAATTTTCTAATTGTACACCTCCTTTGAGAGTTAATTAATTTGATTTGGTTATTGATTCATTTCATGTCTTGAGTATTGGAATTAATTCATTTACATCTTCCTCTTTGTTATTTCTTTAATCTTGAAAAAACATAGTGTGTTTGTTGATCCAGAATCCTAGGGCACTCTGATATTTTATCAAATAATGTTTGGCATATGTTTATCTAGTTTACGTATTACAAGTTTTATTTGTGAAATCTCATATTTCATTAATTTTTATAGAGTTTATGTGTAAGATGTTTTAATATAATTATTGAGGGTTTACTAAAATTTGGGGGTGTTCAAAAAATCTCAAAACCTCAGGATTTGAAAAGAAAAATAGGGGGTATATTTTAGGGTAGAGACATAGTGTTGTTAATGTCTTGTGTTTTACATGTGCTTATATAGCCCAATATTGTGGTCCTTAGCTCCACTAGATCTGTAAGATCCTCTTGGATTACTTACCTCAACCATATTGGTATAGAATATTCTCCACCCAATCGGTTCCACTAGTTCATCTTGACTTATATTAGAGTGTAACTCAATTATTTCACTCATCTCATCCCTCTCACAAACTAATCTTGGGGTATCTATTTACACAATCTGGATCTTGGTGACTTGACTCAACTTCATAAAGATACACTGATTTAGACTGGATCTTGGTTATGTTGGTATCTGGATTTGTATTTTAGTCATTTGGCTCAAACTCAGAGCCTTTGATCTATCAAACCTACTCAGGTTTGAAAAATCCCCAATTTTGTTGGCTTACTCCACTTGGTATATGTCTTCCCTTGTCTCTCCCTATCTCGTCATCATCCCTATTATGTCAAATGCTCTGCTCCTAGGAACAAGACCCTGTCACTAAACTCTACCCATCTTGGATCATAATAGCTTGGCCTCGACCAACTTCAACTTTGCCTGACTGGCATGGTCTCCAATATGACAGATAGCTCATTCATAACTTGATCCTTAACCAACTAAACCAACCATAATCCTTCCCATACATGTAAAAAGGCAAGTTTGAATTTTCTTTAACGAAGCCTTGTGTTTTTTTTATGAGGGTTTTAAATGATTTAAAGTTTTATTTGGGTTGTAAGTTTTTGTTAAGGATAGTAAGTTGTAAGTGGGGAGGTCTAGTTTTTAAACCTCTACTACGTCTCTTTTTCTAAAACCGGCATTTTTAATAGCATTTATATTGTAGTGTAAAAACATTCAATAGGATATTATAGAAAAATATTTACTCATAACTTTTGAATGACTTCTTGATTTTTGAGTGTTGTCTTTCGCAAAGGTGATCATTTTTTCATTCCAAGCATAATGGGCCTACTTATTTTGTAAAATCTCACTAAAATTATAAATTGTTAAAACTAGGTTGGTCAAAAGCATAATTTTTGGAGGGGTGTGAGCTTTGTGTGTCTACCTTCCTTTCCACTTTTTTCTTAATTTCTGAAATATCTAGTTCCTACATTATGGATTTAAGTTCAATTAATCCAATCATTCCTTTTAATTATCATGAATGGAAATATATAATAGGACATCATTCTAATGGGAAAGGGTTTTCATCATATAACCATGGGCCTTGAAATTGATATGATTCCTAATGTAGAGAAAGTGGAATGTTACAATCATTGTGATGAATATTTTGGGTTATTGTGGATGTATGTGCCTCTAGATCGTATCTTTCATATTGAACATTCCAAAAACCCTAATGAAGTGTGGGTCATATTTTAAACTCTATAGGAAACAAAGTTAGATAAGATTTTGTGAACTAAAAAATAAACTTATTAGTCTGAGCCCCAACAATAAAAGACACTTCAATACTTCTTCACAAATTTTAAGTCCATGAGATTTATGTTGAAGGAATTTGGAATTGACAATAAGGATGAACAAATTATCATTTATATTATTTCAAATTTAGGTCTCAATTACTCATTTTTCATCTCCTCTTTTCATGCCACCAAGGATACACTTGGATCATCATGAGAAATTCCATCTTTTGATGTTTTTGTTGGTCAGTTGACTGAGGAACAAGATAAGTTGATAAAAAATGGTCACACTGAAGTATTATAAATTGCATGCCTTGATTTTAGGGAATGGGAAACCTAAGGAGTCTAATACTAAGGAGAATAAAAAAAGAGAAGAATGGTCAAGGGTAGAAAAAGGATCAAAAATTAGTCAACCCTAAAACAAACATTAAACCCTCCTCCTCCAAAGCTAAACCTAAAAGGAAATTTTTAAGTGTGCATATTACAAGAAAAATTGGTCATGATGAACATAATTGTATGAAGAATTAGATTGATCACCTTACTCATATTATGGAGAAGAATTTATATAAGTTTCCCTAAATCTATCAAATATAATTCATCAACCCAAAAAACTTCTAAGGAAAAAGATAATAGTAAAGAGAAAGAGAAGGGGAAAAGATTTAGTTTTAGTAGTTGCTCCAACTTTACCATGGGTTATTGACTTCGGTGCTACAAACCACATGGGTTTCTCATAGGTTTATTTTTTATTCCATAGAATCATGTAGCATGTCATGTATCATACCAGATGATGAAAACCTCTGTATCAGTTGTAGGGAGTGGGACCATTGAAGTAAATGGTGTAATATTCAATAATGTTCTAGATGTTCTAACACTTCCCACTAATTTTTTATCAGTGGACTAAAATCACTCACAAATGGAAGGGGTATGAGAGTTAAATTCAACCCAAATTCATTTATCATCAGAGATTTACATAGTGATACTACAATCATAGGGGGGGTGCGTAGATCATTAGGCACAATTATATACCTTCTCAAATTTTTCTTCTAATCTTTCTCTGACTATATTGTTGACTCACGCAAATGGGGGTTAGAAAACTATGGCATGAGTGATTTTTTCCACCTTAAATTTCATGACTTGGAAAAATTAAGAAAAGATGATATGTTTAAATACTTAACTATAACTAGTTCTTCTAAAGGTATTTGTGAGGGCTTCACCTTGAAGAAAAAATATGACAAAGATGAGGCTTGGAGAGATACACAAGTATTGGATTTGATACATGGTGATGTCTCAGGTTCACTTCCCAAACCTTCATTTACTAGGGACAAGATATATTCTCACCTTCATTAATTATTTTCTCACAGTACACTTGGGTCTACTTCCTCCCTCAAAAGTTTGAAGTTGTAGGACATTTTTTGGGGACTTCAAGGCTCTTGTAGATAATAAATTAGGGGGAAATAATTAGAGTTATGAGGATAGATAATGGTGGGGAATATTTTTAGTAATAAGTTTGATAAATTCTACATCACATATGGGATTGAGTTACAATAGAAAATTACCTATAGTCCTTAGCATAATAGAGTTGCAAATAGAAGAACATATTCTTGAAAGAGATGGCTTCACTCCATATCCTTGACACCACAAATACTGGGAAGAAGCTAGTAACTATGTGAATTATATCCATAACTATGTCCCTAAAAAATCCTGGAAAGAGAGTCACTCCTTTTGAAGCTTGGCATGGTCAGAAACTTTCACTTAAGAACTTCAAAGTTTTTTGGATCTCTAGTTATGGCTCACGTCCCTAAAAAGAAACATAATACTATGGAGCCTCATATTAAACCTTGCATATTTATGGGATACCCAGATGGTGTTAAGGTATATAGGTTCTTCATCCAACCACACATGTTTTCCATTGAGGGGAATGTCAAATTTTAGGAATGCCCCACTAGATTCGGACCCTTGACACTTCTCTAGATCCATTAGATTCACTTGGATATTTTAGGATTATTCTAATAGTTATGATGATCCTGAGTAGGATTTTGACCAGATATCTACTACTGATGGATATTATTATTCCATTTTAGATAATGTGAGTAGTGATGGATCTTTTTCTCCTTCCACATTTGGCCATGGCTCAGACAATGAAGAGTCTATTCCTAACTCTCCTACTTACATTCCTCATTTATATAGATGGAAAGTACAGAGTATGGGTACTTGGGAAAGCGATCCTACAAATGTTTGAAAACACCCATTCAGATTTCAAGGGTTGGCCACATGATTTTTTTTCTCTACCTCTGATCCAAAAAAAACATTTAGGAGGCATATGATAATCCTGAGTGGAAAATTTTTATGTAGAAGTATATTTCCCTAATTAGGAACAACACTTGGGATTTAAAACACCTTCATAAGAGAAATAATATGGTTTGATGTAGGTGGATATATCAAATCAAGTATACAAAATATGGTTCCATAGATAAGTTCAAAGCACGATTGGTAGAAAAAGGATTTTCACAAGTGGCTGACATCAACTACATTGAGACATTTACACAAGTTTCCAAAACAAATTTGTAACATCCTCATTTATGACTTCAGAAAATAGGGGAATTTTTTTTGTAAACATAAAGTTCACTATTCTAAATTCACTAAATTTAGAAGAAACATTCCTTGCTAATCCATCACATAATAGTAAACCATATGTAGCTACAATGACTCGGTGTGATACCTATCTCTCATTTCATGAATCAATATTAAACCAATCTCTCATGTTTAATGTTCTTGCGTATACTTTTGGTTGCTTTACCCTTTACAGGTCAATCAAGTGTTACTGTCTAAGAATCCTATCTAAATATCTGTTACTGATACTCATATGATATCACACAGCCATAGACCAGGTGGCATATAACAACACAACCATCATTTTATGATACTTTGGACAAAATTTTTAAACATTATTACCATGTTTTCATTCCTAGACGACGTACTCATCAATAGGTATATGTCTTTCACCCCACTCAAAATTGTTATCTACATTAGACTTCCTTGACTTCTGTCAACCAATTCCAGGTTTATGTTTCACAATAAATAGGAACAACTTTCATAAGCTAGAGCATCAGTCTACTTATGGTGACTAAGGATAGGTAGACATAATGGAATCAACTTACGTTGTTTTAGGTGTGTTTATTCACCCTCGGTCAACATAAGTTCACGAAAACACTTGTCTGTATGCCTATCAAAGTTTAGAATATTAAAGAGAACTGAAATTCTACTTTATGATAGTTGAGTTAGAGGAGATGAGGGGGATATTAAGGCATAGTGTTTGTTTCAAAATATCTACCTAATGACCTGTGTCATTACATGGATGTTGTGTAGTAGTAACTATACTACAACAGTCCACTTAGTTCCGCTAATGGAACTGACATACTTAACGAGCTCATTAACTATTTAATTCTCAGCTTACTAATTACACTTAAGTTTATGTTTATTCATTGGGTGTCGTACCTATTGATCAGCTAAGTTTAATACCAACATTCCTTAAAGTAAGGATCATAATAAAGATTCTCATTAGTTGAAGGTAATCCAATCAAATATGTGTTTAACTCAATGAATTTATTATTCATTTTTCATTAATCCCATAAACCTTAATATTCAATCTGATTTAAATAAGTAGGGACACCATTTAAGTCTCCTTTACTTAAGTCCATCTATTAAGTACAAAATCAAATTGTAAAACTGTTGAGTTAAATTTAATGATTTCTTTATCATTTAACCCCATTTTAACATAATAGTTTTATCTTTCCAATTTACCATATATTGGTTCACATTTAAATAAAATATTTTATCCAATCACTTTATAGATATAGTTATAAACATAGGCTAAGGATCATATACTATGTTCCTATTAACATGACAATAAATTTCCCCTTTCCTTCCACTTTGGGACTTATTATTTCATCTATAAGTTCAAACAACATTATTAATTTCGATCCAGATAAGGAATACAATATAATCCATAATACCTATATTACATTATAGTCACAACCTAGTAAGGTTTACTATATCAGAATTATAACTCAAATTAGTTTACCATTATATTTTTTAGAATAATGGACTTAGATATATATAGTTTTGTATCCAATAAACACATAAACTAAAGGTATCTAATAAGTCATGTATACTTTTTAATTAGGATTAAATAACCAAATAAATATTGATCATATCGAAAACATGATCTATCTTTCAAATTCCAATCATACAATAAGTCAATCAAAACAAATGCAGAATTCCCCTTATTCCATCCACAATAAATATTTCATAAATATTTCAATCAATAATGACATCATTTTTGAACAATTACAGATTACTACGGCAGTAGGCCTTCATGGCTATTCAACAAAATCATTTCAAAAACTTTTAATACATTCAAGTATATGAATTAAATGAACTTTACCAATAAAATAAATTCAACTTCCTATACGTATTTATTCTTTCACTTTTCATAAATCCATCTGTAAAATTATTAGAATGAGTCAATTCACAAGAACTGAGCATGATAATTACTAAAACATTAGAATAGTATGCTTATAGCTAACAATTTCATGAAAGGAACATTGTTATTTAATGAAATTGTTCTAAGTACCAAAATACAAACAACAATTTTTAAGCATGTCAAAATGCCACAATGTCCAATAAAGAAAATAAGTAAATTTAAGTCACATTTAGAAACCAATTATCTATATCAATAAAATTTCAGTCATCAAGGTAATTTACTTCCAAAAATTACAACAAGACTAATAAATATCCAAGTATCCAATCATAATTAAATGAAACTCGATTAAATAGTCTAGTTGTTTTCCTTTACAGGTTTGTTAACTAAGTCCCCTTCACAATGACTATTATAGTTATTCTATTATCCAATCAGAGTGGTTCCATATGAACCAAATGCAACACAAGGGGTTTAAATTGAAAGGATAAAAGCCACTACCAACCATATGAAAATCAAGTTGAAAATAAAATTAAAGCCTAAGGAAGAATGATAGGCATATCATAAGAGTGAACTTCATCTAGATTATTATATAGTAATTTATTGACCAATTCGACCATGAAAAATGCAAATGGTCCATATACCAAAAGGGATATCATTTACAATTGCTATTATCTATCAACTTATAAAAAACCATATCCTACAGAGGGTAAAAATAAGGTAATTATAGTTAATGTAAAACATATTACAACAAAAAACCAACAGTACAAGAACTCAATTTCATACTCTCAAGTGTAAATAACCTCTTAGCTCATTCGTAAAAATTCCACATAACCAGTTTAAAGGCAATCCAAACAAAGTTTCCAAGTCCAATCCTAGGTTAGCCATTAAAAAAACAAATACCAAGAAATATATCAAATTAAGCTCGATACAAGAAAGGTTTCATGCACAATAAGGAATAACTCTAAAGAACT
This sequence comes from Taxus chinensis, assembly GCA_019776745.2. Classification (NCBI taxonomy): domain Eukaryota; kingdom Viridiplantae; phylum Streptophyta; class Pinopsida; order Cupressales; family Taxaceae; genus Taxus; species Taxus chinensis. Next base: position 594,044,931 of record CM034146.1, on the reverse strand, counting down.
GAAACCAGGTTTCATTCCTAATAATTTACAAAATCGAGACAATAATAAATCACAGTCAATAAAAAGTGCCTTGATAAAAAATCAAATAAGAGATAAAACCAAGTAAAAGTTATCAAGATACTAAATGGCATCATAAGAGAACAAATTCGAAAACCCAAATTTGAATATAGCCCCAAATGGAAAAAGCACACAACTCAAAAAAATAAATATCATAAAATACCATGAACAAAGCATTACCCACTTTGATCAAGATTCACACCAACCCTAGAAGGGTGGTATTGAAACAATAAAACAGATACATAAGTTATAAAAGGAGACTGGAAAAATCCATACCAGTAAACGAGTTACCATCTCCTTTATGGAGAGATTCAAAATATTCAACTATTATTGCCCAAACTAGGTTTCAACTAATTTTCAAGTCTTAAAAGGTATCAAACCAAAATTTACAAATAGAATGGTCAATAAGACCGAGTCAAAAACCTGCTTCAATTCAACCAAAGGGACAATAGACAATATTATGTTATTACCTAATTTGACAAGTAAACAATGAACAACCCAAGACATTATTTCCATGTGGGTTTTGACCCTCGTAACCATAAATTCAATCTTAATACAAAGGTTTACATGCAAAAAGTAAAACTCAAACAAAAGATACATGAATTTGCTAAACCTTACATAAATCTCAAACCCAGATCCAGATATGCAAGCATAGTCATTTTCATCGACTTAAACCAAATATTCATAGGTCAATATAATAAAAACAATCGTTAAGTCCAACTTAGCAAGATATGCAACATATAACAGATTGAGACCATAAATGGGTAGAAATAATATTGTAACCACAAAATATCAAAACTCAAAATGCAATTTCATAGAAGAGAAGAGTTCTTTTTATGAAGAAATTAGAGACAACATATTATCATAATGGGTTAGAGTCTATCATGCATGGTAGATCTCGTGCAAAACTTTTCCAAGATCCTAGAGTTTAATTTCAAGCTTTCACAATGGATTCCACAAAAAAATTCAACCAAATCCATAGAAAACTCACTATCCTATTTCCCATCTTCCTTTATAGACTCAACAATAAATTTCTTCCTATATTTTCACCATGCAATGGGAAGATTGCAAATGCGACAAAGACAAACTACCAGTTCAAAAAATAGGAAATCAACATGCAGAGCCATAGATATCAATAATAAAAATGAATGGTAAAACTAACTCTTTTCCCTTTCCACCATTCCATCTTGTTGTTTCCAAGGTGGTATTTTCCCTTTGATCAAGATCATTAATGTCATGACAGACTGTCAATAGCCACCAAGAAACCTGTCAACTACTCATTTAAAATTAGTATTAACTAATAGTTAAAATAATAATGCCAAACCTTTTTGCGATTCAAAACTATTGAGCATGCCAAATTAGACCGAGTCGCTACCAAAATGCCAGTGTATACCATTAAATGCCAAATTAAATTTTCCAAGTACTTCCTCAGGCATGGTGTCACTGCTCTTATCTCTAACACAACCTAACTAAATTCTAACCCAAGTTAGTATTTAGGTTAGGTTGATGTATCCTTAATTAGGTTTATACCCCTTAGTGTGTGGTACTAACCTTAGCTTAGGCTAGGATATCAATGAATTTCCTTAGGTTAGTTTAGGGGTCAATGCCCTTGAAAAAATGAATTCACCTTAGAATAGGTTTAGTTAGGTCCTAACAATAATCAACATGAACATTACCTTTAGAAAATTATCGAATCAAAGTAAATAGATCACACAGTAAGGATGCATTCACTATATGCTACCAGTTTCCCCAACGACATCACATTATTATGAGCTTGGATATTATCATATTTTAACAACACAAATGGAGTCAATTAGACTAACAAATATTATCATAACAACATATCAATCAAATCCATTCCTTGGGTCATTGAAATTGATCCAAGGTATGGACATTCCTTGAATATACTACAATAGTCTAATGAATAGATTTCACCTTATAACGGAGGTAATTTACCAGCATGGTTCATAAGGACTACATTTACTACATACTAGCTGGGTTCACATAATGTACTGACAAAATACATTTAGTGAGTATATTATAATCATTCAACATTAGTAACAACTTTTCCAAAGTATGATTCACATCAAATTCTTGTGTAGGTAATGGATATCTTTTAACAAACATGACCAACAATTCAAATATTACACTAACTCAAAACAAGAATCCCATATCAACATTTGTAAACTTCAATTACAAAAGCAAGTACAAATATCAACATGGGTAGAGGCACTACAAGACTTTATTTACATTGCCACATTCCATCACTAGGATGTTCATCAAATGGACATGAAAAGTATCCTTCATGGTGACCTAGAGGAGGAGATCTACATGGATTAGCCATAAGGTTTTTGTTTAATATTATTCCTTAGTATGAAAAACATTGGTGGTGAGTCATTTTCCATGCCACAAGATGGATCACCTCACTTAGATGAGGTCATAGGTCTAGGTGTCATAGGGGTATCATAGGGGTCATCATGAGTTTTCCCTATGCATCATTACATGTCAATGCATCATATGTGTCATATGGAAGTTACTTCCCATTTTTAAACATGTAACTCCCCTTCTCTACTTAAGAGGTCATGATTGCAGGAACTAGGTGTTACACAACACCCCCTATTTTTACCCCTCACTCTTTTTTAGATCTATGAGATGGACTAATGATATTTTACCTCTTTCTAATCTTTGCATGCACTAAATGGTTGATGCTCGCTCCTCCATGAGACCTCATCAAGTTTCTATAGTGCAAATCATTCAGTGTTCATGCTATCTCACATGATCCTCTTGCGTCACATTTTTTCATTTTTCCATCATGGTATCAGAGTGCACATTACTGGGATCCATGCAACTCTCTGGTTTATTAGTTTTCCATACTACTCTTGGTTTGTGTTTTTTTAGGTTTCATGAGCATCCTTCACAACGGTTTATTCCATTTGTGCTCTACTTACATTGATTATGGGGTTAAAATATCATTCGTGTAGTTGTTTTTATTTTTTTATTATTAATGGGTTTTACACATTTTTTTGGCTTTGCATGTAGCTTTAGAGGTGTTTTTATAGTCTTAGGTTGCATGCTTGCAGTTTCAGATCAGAGTTTTTAGTGTCAGTTTTTGGGTTTTTGAAGGATACTTTTGGGACTAACTCGGCCCCATCTCGCCAAGTTGTCTATCCCTGCTCTCCCTTCCTTATGTGCTCACATGTTTACATTCCTCTCAAGCTCATTTTTGAACTTAGCATGGTTGTGAATGGTTATTACATTATTTTGTTGTCTTTGACCTCCCATTTCCTCCACCTTAGTTGCATTGGAATTAAACTCCTCCCCACACTTTGAATTGTTCCCTAAAACTCAATTCTATGTGTGTTCATGGTGAAAAGTTGGTTTTTTATGTTTTCATGCTCCCTTGTTAAATTATCCCTCATAACCCTATTCAACTCTACATTCCCTAGCTCACACAGAATCCTCTGTTACCGCACTCAAACTCTTCCTCTATTTCTTCTAATTGGCTTGTGCTTTTCCATCCTCCTTTGGTTCATGCTTGTATTTTTCTCATTCATTGGCTATATCCTGTAGGTTTTCTCATGCTTGATGCTCAAACCTCCGTTGGTGTTGCTCATGGTTCTCCTTCCTTGAATACGCTTGGTCTAGTTCAAGCTCTTACTTCTCATCCTGTGCAAGGGATATTTTTAGTTTTTTTTCACCTCACGTTGTTAACTTTATTTCCCGCCACCTGACATGGTCACAAACTCGGCATTCCCACCTACCTCTGCATTCAACAATCAATGGCTCCTCCACATGGAACCTTTCTTAGACATGTCAGCATGACCCCCAGTAACCTCTCCATGTCAACCATTTTATTTCCCTCCACATCATCTCAAAAAATACATGTAGCACCATCTAGTGATCCCTACTTGGTGCAACCCAACTAGTCTCCCACTTGGCGCGAATCACCTAAGCCGCTTGCCATACAACTCATCGAGTCATTTCCAAACCGACTCACCTTTAGACACTGCCACACTGAACCATCTTGACTCACCCGAGTCACCTCACTACTCATCTCGCTAGACCGATCTAGCTCAACCAAGTCACTAAATTTCCTAAGATAGCTCACTAAGCTTATTGTCCCTCTATCCACTCTACACTCTGAACATCTCCTTCTCCTCCATCTTGGATTTTTAACATGTTTTTACAATTTTTCACATTGTATAAGAAATATAAGGGAAAAATTAATTAAACTTCATTATAATAAGGGGGAGTAATTTTTTCTAGGCTCTATGTATAGGGTTATTGGGATTTCTAGTCCACTCTTCTGGCTCGCTGCATTATAGTTCTCCTCTTCTCCTACATCTTGTGAGTGCATTTTTCATATCCTTGTAGTAAAAGAGACTTCTCTTTTGTGACGTGAGATACCTTCTCTCACATTAAGTAGTGTTGTAACCTTGTGTTGGTTTCACCCTTTGGGCTTGATTACGTGTTGTTCCTTTTCTTTTGACTAGAACTCATTATGGCCTCCACTCTCATGTAAATTATCACCTAATGCAAGGTGAGTGGTCAATTGTTTGATGTAACTTGAACACACCCTATTGTAATCACTGACTACTTATAAAGTTCCAAAAATAGGAGGTTTATCACTGTTCTCAGGTGTCGTATTACTTACAGATGCATTCTTGGCTAATTCCTATGTCTTTAATTCTTGCACCCTTCTTTTTGTGTAAATTACACTTCTTGTTTTTGCTTCTAGATCACAGAGTATGCTCTTTCTATACTTGAGAGTCGCAAGATCACCTTATAGCCTCTGCCACTTCTTCTTGCGAAAGATAACTACACATCATGGCATTCTTTTATAGAATGTTACTTTTCCAATGAGGGTCTTACACACTTTCTTCTTGGGCCAGTTCCTGCACCCACTTATCATCATCATCTTTAGGACCTTCTGGACACTTACAACCATATTTTTAATAAGACTTAGATCCTTCTCATCACATTTGGAGAATATTTCAGTATTTATTTGGAGATTCTTCACATATTGTCACCAGTGATACTATTGATATAGTTGTTTCCTATTTTGATTCATGTGATGGAAGTTCCACTAACATAGACTCACTTGCCTCCACTTCTTATGAAGAGGATTGTGATTCAAATTCTAATGAAAAGGGTATTCCTAAGGACTTCTCCCCTCCTTCTCTTGGCCCTATACTAGAGAGTTTTTGACACCCCTCTTTTCTCATCATATAGTAGGTAGTCTTATTCCCACCCTTTCATTGTCATTGAGACATCTTCCTTTTCCACTTCTAATCGTGTGAGGCCCCTTTTACTCCTCTACCTTCATGTGATGATTCATACCTATCAAACATCGCTCTTATTTTTTTTTAATCCCCCCTTCTTGGGAAGAGTAGTTTCCATACCTTTTTCATATTTTCACGAGTTCATACTTATGATGCAGTATTGGTTCCACATCCTTCTACAAGTGTTTCTGAGGATTTCATCATCTCCTTTTTTGGGATTTCCCCTTCTAGGACTCTTATCACTTTTGTGTTTTAATAAATCTTCATTGATCCACCCTTTCTTTTGGGATCCTCTTTCTATTAAGGGGGGTTGTTGCATTGCCTTCATGTCACTCAGGCATCCTTTATGTGGATGTTATACTTTCACACTCTGACTGGTATACACACGCTGGCATTACCTATGGTTCCTTGGCACTCATTTTATAGACCCATGTCACAATTTTTGTGGACCAGACTTAGAGTTCTTTCATACTTATACCTTCATCATCCTTCGTGGAGCGTGGGGAGGACTTCTGGTACACAATTTATGTCCTTCCTAAGGGCAGGCCACATAGTTTGGTGTAGGTGGATTTTCTTAAGTCCAAAGGTAAAGGACCACATCATCGACACTTTTCTTGGAGAATTATTAGAGTTATAGAATTCATATCTATCCATGGCATCTTCTGTGTCCCTTTTGTCTCCTTATCCTTCTCTCTCTTTTTCATATTTCTAGGAGATAGCCCTTTTGTACATGGGCACCTTATTAGGATCCTCAATTGTCCAAGACCCATTTGTGGCTTATTTCTTATATTAGAGAGAATTGTTTTCATCTCTTGTGGTGGATTATTTTTCCACCAAGGTTTCTTCCATTTTTTGAGATCCTTGTTTTTTTATGGGTTCCTCATTAGTATTTAGTTTCAAGACCCATTTCCTCATTTTTGACTTTCCACCTCATCCTAAGTTACAATGAAGAGGATTGTTGGTGGTGGAGTAATTTTCCATGCCACATGGAAGGTCATCTCACTTAGGTGAGGTCATATTTCTAGTGTCAAATGGGTGTCATAGGGGTCATCACGAGATTCCTTAAGCTTCATTAAATCAGTGTGTCATATGTGTCATATGGGAGTTACTTCCCATTCCTGGAATATAACTCCCCTTCTCCACTTGAGGAGGTCATGATTGCATGCACTGGAAGTTATACAACACCCCCTATTTTACCCCTCACTATTTTCATGTCTATGAGATGGACTAGTTAGATTTTCCCTCTTTTGAATATTTTCCTGTAATACATGATTGATGATTTTTCCTCCATGATACCTCATCAAGATGTTGGAGTGCAACTTAGACAATGTTCATGTCATCCCCGTATGATCCTTGGTCTTCACATTTTTTTATTATACCTCACAAACTTATAAAATATATCTATGGCCTTAAACAATCCTCTTGAGATTGGTATGCCAAGATAGATTCCTTTTTTATCACCATAGGTTTGATTTAATGTGACTTTAATCTTAAATTCTACATTTTATGGTAGGATGATTCACTTTTGATTCTGGTTCTTTATGTTGATGACCTTTTGATCACATGGATCTCTTCGAACATCCATTGCAATGATGAAATAAGATCTATAGGATAAATTTTGCATGACTAATTTAGGTTTGTTACATTACTTCCTTGGAATTCAAATTTCACAATCTAATTCAAAGGATAACCATTGCACAACCTAAGTATGATCTCAATTTACTTGCTCAGTTTCACATGGTTCATTGTAAGCCAACTTTGACTCCTTTTTTATCTAGATTCAAGCTTGAGGATAATTTTGCTTCAAAATTGGTCGATGTTACCTTGTATTGACAACTTGTTGGTTGCCTTATGTATTTGACTCACACTAGAACCAACATTTCATATGTAGTAAGCCTAGTCTCTAGGTTAATGTAAGATCCTTGTGATCTACACTTAAAAGCAGCTAAGAGGATTATTCACTACATTTAGGGCATGCACAAATTCAGGAATCACTATGGATCTTGTATTGATGTTTACTTGGTTAGATACATAGATTCAAACTAGGATGGTGATATTCAAAATCACAAGTCCACTTCAGGTTGCAGTTTCTCATTAGGTTCTAACCCAATTAGTTGTTTAAGAAAGAAGTAAAATTTTATTGATTTATCATCTACTGAGGTAAAATATAGAGTAATTTTTAATGTTTCCACTAAGTTCATTTTCCTTTAATGTATTCTACCAAATTTTAGTATTCAGTACAAGTAACTAATAGTCATCTTCTACAACGAACCAAAGTACCATTCAAATTTGTAGGAATCTAGTCTATCATCAGTGGACTAAACACATTGAGATTCACGTATATTTTCATCAAGGATTTTATTCAAGGATAGGCCATTTAATCTCATATGTTACTAGACATAAAATTAGATTGGTGACATCTTCACCAAATCCTTCATCAAGAATAATGTTCTTGAATTGCGAGATCTTCTTGGGGTACAAGTTACATCAAATATCATCTTCAAGGGGGCCTTCTAGTCTTCATCTATTCTTTTTCTCTTTAGGGAGGATTTTTTTCCACTTGTTATCTCCTTTTTTCTCATCTTTCTAAGATTTGCATTGTACTTTAGCACCTAATTAGGCATTGGTGATAGGACTCACTTTTACTACCCACCTAAACTAGGCTTAAGCGAGTACTAGGTGTAGGATATTATTTTCCTTGTATTTTTGTTTTTTTCTTCATTATTCCTACACATGTTGTTGTTTCCTACACTTATCAATTAGATTTATTAGGTGGCATTTAACTATCATAGTTTTCATGGGAGTTACATTTAACTATAATAGATGGTGAATGTCATAGGAGTTACTATTGACTGACTATTATGAGTATAGGAGTTACACTCATAGATTCTTATCTTTAACCACTATTCTAGGGCGTAGTTACAAATTACACTCATATTTTTACACCTCCTCTAAGATATAATTTAGCTGCTGATTTATTTCATGTGTTGAGTATTAGACATTCATTCATTCAATATTTCTCTTTATGATTTATTGATTCTTACAACTATATAGTGCATTCGTTGAGCCAAAATCCTCATGCACTCTGATAACTATAACTTTATTATCTTGAAAAAAAATCAAGGTTTTTCCAACCCATTTAAATTAGGAATTTTTCATGATTTATTACGAGGAGATCCTCTTTGATAAAAATCTCTCATAAGAGACTGTGAAACTAGTATGTCCTAGGAAGGGCCATTATGGGTGATCACATCCTCTATATATCGATGCCTCAAAGGAGGAGAATGATACCTATTATAATATCCTATATAAAAAGAGATAATTCCCTTTTCTTCAAGTTTTTTAATATTTCTTATGGAAAGCATGACTATCATTTTCATGATGTCCATTAATGTCATGATAATTACAAAAGGGTAGGATATTTTTACACTTATCTTGATGAGGAGAGTGGTGATTATCAAATGGTGATTTAACAAAAAATAAATATTTTTATTAAAACCCTAATTTTAGAGTAACTAATGTAAACAGTGATATATAGCTGAAAAGTATAATATGACACATTAAAATAAGAAAGTAAGTATAAAACCATAAGCAAGATATATAGGAAGAATGAATGAGATAATTTACGCTTGATCTGGAAATTCCCTAAACTGGGTAAACTATTAAACATGAGGTGAACATTTTTGTAAATTATCTAGATAAATTCTAGATTTCATGAACAATGTTGGACATGGGAACCCACAGAAGAATAGGGCACATGGGCAGTGGAGACTACTACTGACACTTGTGACTACATAAATAGTAAAAACCTATTTTTCACCATGTAACAAAAGTGTTACAAATATTCTCTATTGTTTGTCTGTGTGTATCTCTTTGATTACTGAGGGTACATGTAGCTTGTAAAATAGATATCACCTGTAAACACCCATAAACCACATCAAATTCAAAAAAATATGCAAACTAAGGAGTGGGATTGACCTCGATGGTTATTGGAATCACAATCGACTAAGGTGGGATGAATAATTCCTTAAAAACTTTAATCAATTTCAAATTTTCTTTCTTAAACCATAAACCAATAAACCATTCATTAATGTGTGCACAACATCATATAACATACGTTATATGAACCATGAACAAAAGAGAGAACACCATAACACAATATATAAGTGGGAAACCCTCAAGGGAAATAAAATCCACTGAAACATCTGATTATATTACTCATCAAAAGTATTTAGTGAAGCACCAACTTCATAAGGAGCAAAAACCCCTAGTTTAGTGAAGCATAAACTACAAAAGGAGGCTACAAGCCCCTGATTAACTAAAATAATATTTTTATATATTTATCTATACTAGTAATAATAATGAATTATATAATTTAATTGTAATGTAAATAGTAAATAATTTTATTTGGTACTTTTAGTGAAATCAGATAATGGAAATAGGAATGGATATGGTAAAAACCTGAAATTAACTTACCTTGTTATGTGGAGGACTTGATAGGATGATGTGCAGACAGGATAGGGACTGATGGTGCTACCTAGGAAATTGCAGTGAATCAAGATATGTCTAGACTGGGGCACCTGTGGGTGCCCTGGTCTATAATCTGGTCACTCTAGTCTATAGAAAATCTCAAGATCTGATTTCGATAGTGTTGCAAGAACTTCACAGTACCTTCTTCTTGGTCATCTGGTTGTCGTAATATCCTCTTATGTCACTATATTTTTTTAATGAAGATCTACCTACAAAACCCCATACAAAGAATCAAATTCCTAAAAAAAAAGATGTAAATGAAGGGGTCTGACTGAACTTAGCTACCACAATGGTGAACTTACGAATAAGAATTGCACTACATTCTAGAACCAATGTAGTTGTGTGTTCTTGTGTGTACAATTGTGTGCCTAGGGTTCCCTAGCATCAATGGCGTAGAAGTATGGGGAAATAACTAGATATAAGATGAAAATGGTGGATGGAATAGAATAAATAAAACCCTTTCCCCCTATGCTTATTTGATGTAGATTTAGAAGATGCCCAAATGTAGTTTTTTGCCTCAGTAGATAGCTAGTTCTTGATAGTACAATGTCTACACATAAGGTAGTGAGTATGCTATGTTTATATAGGGATATCTTGTTCAAATTTCAACACTAATGGCCCAGTATGCCATCGAGCACCTAGGGGAATGAGACCATAAAACTGTAAATAATGAACACAAAATTTTAAATGTGAAAAAAATGCAACCGAGACTGGGGTGCCCAAAAAGATGACTAGGGTGCCAACACATGCCCCAGCACCTTTCCAGGTGCCATAGCTAGAGACTAAAGATGAAAAATGACCAAATAATGACTAACGACTGCTAAGACCCCTTGAGAGATTAACAGAACTATGAAAATAATTGATGATTGTGTGAGATAAATGATAATGATTATTTATTAAATAATGACAGGACTAAGGGATTAACCATTAGCGAATACTTTTTTTATGTGAGATCTATATGTAAAAATAACATACTTGGTGGTAAGAATGTAATACTAAGTGTGTGATTTTGTGAGTACATTTTACCCCACTTTATATTGGTGAGTGGAAATCTCAATAACATAATGTAGATAGATATGCGTACCTGAGATAAATTCAGAGAAACCCATGTTGTAGTAAAGCATACATATGTGTAGTACAAGTATGCCAAAATACCCAAAAGCATGTCGAACCATGGATCAATAGGTTGATCCATGCAATGCAGTTAAAAAACATAATGTCATGATGAAGTGTGTTATATGGGAGAAATGATTGTAATGTTAGATGATTTATGATTTCGAATGTTATATGAAAATGATGAGATGGATTAGAGAGTGATCAACTCCGACCCAAACACATGTGTAGGAATTATCAAATAGAGGATTTTGGCATCCTACTGTGATAGGAAGAGTATAGGTAAAAAAAAAATTATTCTCCAATATCTAACTACATCATCAAGATCTAGCCACTTCAGACGGACTTAGATCAAATATTTGATGATTTTCTGATCTAGAAAAATTTGATCAAACAATTGACCCATATAGGAGTGGTATAGGAAAGTAAATATTTCCCCAACTCCATGGGTTTCATTACAATGTGATGGCTTCTAAGTTAGGTCATCTGGAAGCAAGCTAAAAATGTGAAATGGCTTCCAAGTTGGGTCATCTAGAAGTGAACATGATATGTAGAATAGTGTCCCAAGTAATGTCATTTGAGAAGTGATAAATGAAATATCCTGAGCTACGTCATCTAGGAGGTAAATTTTGTTGACTTTGTATTGATATAATGATATGATTTTGGTTGTTAGGGATATAAATGCATTGATTGATTGATTACTCTTGGAGAGGTTTTACGCTATTTTTCCCTAAATTAGGTCATGTAGGGAGGAGTTTATATAAGTTGGTAAATTATCACTATGGAATGATTTTTGATTCGCTTGTTTCCCCCACATTAGGTCATTAGGTGGAATTGGTTGAATTTCATCTTAAAAAATATTGTTCGTCTATTGCCCCCAGATTAGGTCATTAGGGGGAATTATTGATGAAGTATCATGTTGTGAATTAGTAATTGCTTTGGAATTATCACATTGGTAATATTTTAAATGCACAGTGACATAAGGGGAATTATAAGATGACCCCAATGATATTTCCCCCTTTTATCAAAAGAGTAAGTGATGAAAAGAATGATCACTGAGCTGAAATTATAAATGGAATAGATTAACAAATGATAGATATAACAAAGATGTGTATGATTTGGTTGGAAGATAATTTTAATACGAGATAAAATGCACGTAACATGTTCAATACGGTGGTAAGTGGAATTCTATAAATAACACTGCAAATGGGGGTAAATCGAAGTAGAAACACTCAAGATATGGTGTAAATGGTGTATTGTGTATTAGTTGGTAAATTGTGTCTGCAATAATGACTATAGTAATGTGGGTGAAAAAGGGACTATAAATAGTAAAGTGAAAAAGTAAGTAGCCATTTTATTTGTTGTTTAGATGATTTTGAAAGTGAGCACGAGGTGAGTGAAAATGCCGCAAGTGAGAGCAACATGTCCTATCTATTTTGAGAGAGTGGTAACTTCGTAACATGCACACACAACAGTGAAGTTGGTAAGTGCAATGTTTTTCAAAATATGTTTGGTATGAGCTATTTTTCAATGAAATTTTGTAAATTTGAGAATTTTCATTTTTTTTCGAATTTTGAACCTAGAAAATAATGGTGAGGGCGCTAGTGACTCCTAGGATAGTAGCACCTATAACTGGGTGCTAGTGACATGCTCTAGGGTGCCCCTGTCCTACATTTAGGATCCTTGGTCTAGAATGTGTGTGTTTGGTCTAGGATGATGAAAAGATAAAAAATTTACTGTATATGAATATGATAAGTTAGTGTGTTTGTACCTAAACGGTGTTTACAACATAGCATTTGTTATCATTTTATGTTTTGTAGAGGGATATTCACTTAAGGGGAGATTTGCGGTGGGTGTCATTTGAGCACATTGCTTAGATTAGGTTTGTCAGATGATGAGTGGGATGTTATGGACTATGCCTACCTACGACATATAGCACAAATGGGGGGTGTGCCCCATAATATGCCTATGTTGACTACACTATGTGAGAGATGGTGTGCGGACATATGTACCTTTTGGCTGCCTACTGGGGAGATGACAGTGATTTTGGAGGATGTATATTAGATATTTTGGTTTCCAGTTGTCAGGGATACGGTACAAGAGATGCCATTGGAGGACATGGATAGGTAGATGCAATCAGAAAGATGGTATTTTTTAGGGACTCAAAGACCTACTAAGGCTCATATCATTCTAGATGTTATTCTGAGGTTGAATGTTCTACACTTGCAGAAATTCATAGTGGTTGTTATTGCTTCATCTATAGTTATGGAGGGAGGTGGTGTGGAAATCTTATATAAGATGTATGACACATTTCGATGTATAGATGAGGATAGTAATAGATATGCATTGGCCCAATGTTTGTTAGCCCACTTGTACAAAGATTTATACCAGTCCACTAATGATGAGTGTGGAGGAGGGATAGGAGCTACTACTCTGATATACATGTGGAAATATGAGCATATATTAGTGTTGAGCCCACTTGAGGTCCCATGAGCAAAGTGGGCTAGGATCGAGATATATGCGAGGAGGTTAATTAACATTCATGGGCACATGATTGATATATATACTTACATGGAATTTATAGACATGATGGGGACCAAGGCCATCATATGAAGACCACACCGTGACTATGGGTGATGGCCCATGGATGCTACAAAATTTTGGTGTATTCAATGGATTGTATGGCTAGAGTACCACTTTCTAGGTGTGGCAGAGATTTTTTAGGTAGAGATAGTGTCACGTCAATTTGGCATGGCTCAAGATGTGCCCCCAGAGCCATATATATGGTTACGTGTTATCAAAACACCTAGAAGGGCTAGGGCCAGGGCAGGGAACATAGCAGAGCAGCTACCACCTCCTGATGCAGAGGAGGTAAATGTAGTGATAGAGGTTATAGATCGAGATGATGTTGGTAGTTCAGAGGAGTATCATGCATGGTGTGTGGTTCATAAATGGGTATTATTGTTTCTATTATTTTCAGATCCATTGAGGTTGTTGCATGTAGGAGGAGGAAGAGTGGGGGAAGCACATGTCCCTGACCCTTTGATAGCTCATATAGTAGAGCATAAATATTTATGCAGTCATGTTCATTTTTTTATACTTATATTGTTATATATGTGGTTGTCTAATGCGTTATGTAATTTGTGTTTGTAGGTGATGTGTACTAGTCATTTATTGTTGATACCTCTATCTGTACATTGACACAGAATGTGCCAAATGATGTTCTTGGCAGTGGTATATTGGATTGATTGGATGATATTTCGGGAAAGCATGCCCCTCTATTTCATCCAGTGGCTGTAGCGGAAGTTACATGTACTGTATCACTAGCCAAGAGGGATGAGGCATGTTAGGAGACTCGACTAGTCCATAAGGTGGTGGTTAGTGGTTCTTTGGCATAGGATGTATTTTTAGAGTTTGTGGATTTGCAACGTCATTTTGTGGATCAATACATATATAATACCTTATTACATAGGAAATTGGAGCAATATCAAGGCCACGAATAATGATGTAGAGTGAGTGGTGAGGCATCTAATTCTAGGGCTCTCATAATACCCAAGAGTGATAGTGATGATGAGGTCTGATTATCATGATTGTATATGATGTAGGGGAATTTCCCCCAAGTGATGATTTTATTTACTAGCTATGTATGGATAGACGTGATTTATATGTGACAAGTTATTTTATGTTGTATTCATTTTTCATGAGTTGGTGATTATGATTGGAATGTATGTGATGGTCGTATATTTTGTTAGTGTTTATTAGTGTGATATTCATATAATGATCACAAATTGAATTTACATGCATTGTGATGGATGGGATAAGTGAATTGTTTGGTAAATAAAATGTGTAATGTGTAGTATGATGATGAGTTAAGCACAACGTGTTGAATAATAATGTTAGAAAAATACATGTGAAAAGAGATAATATATGATTATCAAACTAACATGTTGTGATGAATGTATGTGATAACAATGTAACATAATCGTAATATATCAATATGATGAATGAGAGGGGGAAGTATTAATTCCCCCCAATGTAATAGATGATTAGGTTCATTTAATTAAGATCCCTCAATAGTCAAGAATGAACTGTGAACAAGAAGAGTGTGTTATCAGGAAATGATTGGGTGCGCTACATGAACAATGAAGCGCCTAATGAAAAGTTCTTAAATAAAACCCTAAATAGTCGTGTGAGAACCGTAAGAACACAATTTCATCATCAGGTGGTTAGGTGAGATTACTCACCTACTAAACAACAATGCATCGTGGGGTAGTGGAAGCATGT
The DNA here is from genome assembly GCA_019776745.2 of Taxus chinensis. Classification (NCBI taxonomy): domain Eukaryota; kingdom Viridiplantae; phylum Streptophyta; class Pinopsida; order Cupressales; family Taxaceae; genus Taxus; species Taxus chinensis. The sequence continues at coordinate 594,029,665 of CM034146.1, read as the reverse complement.
GGAATGGAAGTCGCATGAGTGTATGCACCGAACTAAATGTCATATGGATATTTTGTGGGATGTGATAAAGTGGGGTGTTGTGTGAACCAATATGAAGTAGCAACATGATGCGGTGGATAGCGTGAATGTGATGGACTATGTGGATGCAATGAATGTGATGGACATATCATATTCAAAGACTCAATAGTGGTAGAAACTCTCGAACGAGGTAGAGGAGATATGGATCACTCATGTGTGCAAGAACCAAAGGAGATGATTCCCTTATCCTCTAATTGTTACAACCTATTCTAAAGGGAAAGATAGTCATTATCTCTACGGATATTTATATCATGATAATTAAAATAATATTGGTCACATTTCCATTTTAGTTGGTGTTATGGATGATGCTAGTTGGAAGGTAAGGTGTTGTGATCTATGAAATAGCCGTAGAGGTATGTTGAGGGTCTAAGATGTGTGTGGAGAGAAGATCTTATTCTAAGTCAATAATCTTATAGAATAAAAGAAGGAATGAATCACATGTATCATAATGTAAGTGTTTCTTAAGTGGAGGAATGAGGCCACGATAAAAATAAATAAATTGCTTCTCAAGATCTATAGGTTGGAAAACAAACTGGTGGATACAAGTATTGAATCCTAAAATATAATCCTTAATAGGTTCTATGGAGCCCTAATGTAGAGTAGGTAATTAGTCATAAGTAACCTTAGGTCCATTATTTATTATAAAATTATAGAGGAAGGCATCCTCATGTCATTACAAGTTTTAATGGACCCAAAAGGGAGATGATTGTACCATTGTAATGCCTTGTCATAAAGACTATAGAGAAAGGCCTTAAGTAACAATATATCATTAGAATAGAAGGTCATAGTCTTATGATAATACAAAATATGAGCATGATAGTCACCCATACCATCAAAACATGTGAAATTAGGCATGGTGAAATTATGAGGAAATGCAGAATTATGAATTTTCTTAAGGACCGGATTTTCATGTAATAAATTGTTGTCAATGGAACCATAATAAGCCCTACTTTCTAAAGTGAAAGATTGAACCTGAGATTTTAACTATACTATAACATGTATGAGAGAAAGGATAACTTGTGAAGGGATGGTAGAATATGGTAATAATATGTTGAGTGGTTACAATTTTCCATTATAAGTGATCATAGAGATGTCCAAAGGTGATGGAGAAGGGTCTGATGCTAAGGGTACTCTAGTAGTAGGATCCGAGAAAACTGGGGTATGAGATATAGATGGATTACCCATGGAAATGGTTGGAATATAATAAGAAACATCCATAATATTTGAAGTAATTAGGAAAGAAACTTTTATAGGAGATGTACCAAGAGACACAAGTGAACTAGAAAAAGGATATGAAACGGTAGGGGAAGAAAAAGTGATAGATGGTGGTGAGTCATGCATAGTGCTAGATATGATCTCAAGATAAGATAGTAATAGAGTAAGTGAATCACACTTGGTAGTATAGAAAGAAGGAGAATCACGATCATCAAGAGTCTCACTAGTATCTGATAGGGACTCGGAAATGAGGATATCACTAAGAACACTATCAACGTGATCATCAACATAGTGTGAAGAATTATGCAAGCTAGGAGGAGATGGATAATGAGAAACAATGTCAAAATAGGTAGAGTCATGAGAGAGAACAATGTCAATGGCTAGAGTAGAAGGGGAATCAATATGCTCACGTTAACAAGTGTCAATACCAAGAAAGTAATCAATAAGAGAATCATTTAATGTTTCCAGTGAAAGATCAGAATGTGGATCACAAGTAACCATATATCATGGCATAAATTGATTAAAGGATATTGGATCATCAACAATGCTAATACCTATAAGAGAATCTTATAAGAAAGTAGGTACATGTTGTAATCCATCTTGAAGTTTTTGTTTGACATCATTCGATGTAGTGATGGGTGAACTATACAGAAATTTAATCTCAGCAATTACAACCTCATCATAGATAGGGTTAATGCTAACATGAGAAATAGCAGGTGAAGAAGATGGGCTAGGTTTATCCATTAGGGTTTTATTAGATCCTAGGGAAATTTATTATAAAGAGATGGGTTCACCAAAATTATTATCTAAAATAAGAGTTTTATATGTTAATATATGTTAGTAACAATAATTAAATATCTAATATAAATTTAACATTAATACTAAATAATTGTATTCAGTACTTTTAATGAAATCAGATAATGGAAATGGGAAGGTATATAGTACTAACCTAAAATTACCTTACCTCATTGTGTATAGGATGTTGTGTGGATAGGACAAGGACTAAAACTACTACCCATGAAATTACAATGAATAAAGATCTATTTGGACTGGGGAGCTTAGGAGAGGACTAGGGCACCTGTGGGTGCCCTAGTCTATAATCTAGACACTCTGGTCTACAGAAAATCTCAATATTTTATTCACAAGGTCACAAGGTCTTCACTACACCTTAGCCTTGGTCACTTGGTTGTCACAATATCCTCGCTTATGTTGTTATAGTTGTGTAATGAAGATCTACCTACAAAACCCCAGACAAAGCATTGAAATCCTAAAATATAAATATACAAATGAAGGGTTCAAACTGACCATATCTGCCACAATGGTGGATTTACAACTAAGTACTACACAACATTCCAGACCCAATGTAGTTATGTGTGGTTATGTTTGTAATTGTGTGCATAGGGTTCCCTAGCATCAACGATGCAGAATTAGGGGAAATAACTAGATGTAAGATGTAAATGGTGGATGGAATAGAATGAATATAACCCTTTCCCCCTAGGCTTGTTTGATGCAAATGTATAATATGCCCAAATGTAGTAATTTTCCTTGGTAGATAGCTATCTCTTGATAGTAGAATGTCTACACATAAGGTAGTGAGTATGTTATGTTTATAAAGGGATGTCTTGTTAAAATTTTGACACTAATGGCCTAACATGTCGACTAGCACCTAGGGGAATGAGACCATAAAATCATGAATACCAACCTCAAAATTTTATATGCAAACAAAGTACAATCGAGACCAATGTGCCCAAAAATAGGACTAGGTCATTGATGGGTGCCCTAACACCTTTCCAGGTGTTATAGCTAGAGACTAAAGATGACAAATGACCAAATAATGATAGCTGAGACCCCTTGAGAGATGACCATAATTGTGCGAAAAATTGATGACTATGAGAGACAAATGATAATGACAACTGAATAACTAATGACAAGACTAGGGGATGAACCATTAGTGAATATATTTATTACGCAAGATCCATATATAAAAATAACATAATTGGCGGTAAGAATGTAATAGTAAGTGCATGATTATATGACTACAACCTCTAAGATGATTGATAACCAACTCAACCACATTTAGATGAATATATCTGATGTCTTTCTTTCTACAACAACTAATGGAGAGCACAACTTCAGCTTACTACCTTCAAACCCTATTTTACCTAGCTCATTATATCTCTCACTTTCTTCACTTGTCTTGGATTCAAATTGTTGCACACATAATCTCTAACATTCATAAACCTATTTCACACTTCCTCAGATCTTAGTAAATTCCATTGTACCTGTTATAATCATACACATGGGTCACACTTTTTCCCTCTCTCACTGTAGACACTAAAATTAGGTCACACTCAACTTTGGTCCCTCAACAAATAAGCACCCTTGATTACATTTACCTAGCCATGACCCCCTTCACCCCACTAATATTAATTTAATTAATCTAATTAAATTAATTCATTATCCTCACTATATTTATTATTTAAATAATATCCACACATACACTTCACTTAGACACCTCATCAAACCAACTCAACCTAAGACCTATTCTTAGCAAGCTGCCATAACTAACTAAGACTTACCCAAAACCTAAAAATCAATGTCTGCATTCCCTCTAACCACATTCCCACATGCTCATAAGAAGCTCCCAATCTAATCCATAGGATAACGACACGAGATCCAAGGAAATAAAGAGGATCTCCCTAGTTTAGTAAACCTAGGAAATCCTGCCTTGACCGACATCAGTTACCCCTAACTGTCATCAGTTAAGATGGGCCGTCGTCGGTTACCCCTTTTAACCCCTAAACTACCTTATTCTCAAGGTTGGAAAAATTTTGGCAAACATTGAGAGAAGGTTGATGAGAAAGAACACGTCTCAAAGAGATAACGCATCTTCAAAGAGAAAATTCCAGCGAAAAACTCACATGTGAGGAAGGAGATTGAGTATTTTCTCCTACACAGCCATCCCAGCCATGATCTGATCTATCCAAGCAAAGAGGAGTGTACATACAGCCCATGCAAAATATTTTCTTCAGTTGGTGATCACTTGTAACCTTCAAACCCATCATCAACACCTCCATACCTCATACACAGGCATTCAGGAATGGAATCCAAGTATAACATCATACTTTCCTGTTTTATTTAATTTTATCATAATTTTATCATCTATTGTTTACTTTTCCCAATATTGAAATCCAACATTTTTACCTCCATATACCCATTAAAACCTCACCAAATCCTACTCCAATCACCTAATACCTCATCTCGACTCACCAAAGTCCTTTGAGCATGTCACAAAGGAGACCAAAACTTGTTCTGTGACATTTTCAGATCTCACAGTAACCAACACTGGTTACGCCTAACTGTCGTCGGTCAACCCTAATCGACACTGATCTCTGTATTTTCCTACATAGCCTAGAAAAAAGACCTACCCACCAATTTTCATCTTACCCTCATTCACCTACGATCTATCTGTGACCTCTATCAAACCTATAAAACCCAGAACCAATCATTTGACCTTTGGATTCTATTCTAGCTTAGCTTGTTAGATTAGATCTATTTCATATTGTGTTTTAAGTGAGATACCTAAATAATTTTAAATAACAATAGGAATTACTTTTTTTGCAGCATTAAATTTTTTAAAACAGTGGAATGAAACCCATCTAAGAAGTATCACACTTCTCGGATCTAGCATACGCTAGGTAGTTCACTGCCCATATTGTTTAATTCCTTCTAGTGGTCTTGCTTTGCATTATGGGTAGTTCCTCCTAGCTAAAAGGAAGCTCTCACAATCAGTTGTGGATTCGGAAGTAATACACGTGCAACAACCCATCAACCAACATTTGAACAGGTATTCCTCCTATGCCCATTACCCTATCTGTTTCGTCAACGCTTCAAACAAACAATCTAAGAATTAGGTGAAACATTTTGGCATGCCTGGTGGGACCCATCCGGGGTTCTTTGCATTTCTTTCCTTCCTAGGAAAAAATTGTGTGTTTGTTTACCTTCTGAAAATCGTACACACTAATTTTCTTCCCTGGTAATCCACCTCTTCTTTCTATTTGCTCTAAAGGAAACTTTTCTTTTGGTGTAATTAAAAAGAACAATTTCTTCATGTTTTCTGCATTGTAGTGAAAGAGCATCCCTCTTCCTCTTCATCTTATTGTGTCATCCAATTTCACAATTTTAATTTGGGTTTAAAAATAAGTGCATTCCATTCTGATTTATTGCATTAGCTCACATTAATTGAAGGTAACCTATACGTTGGAAGTCATGCCCAACTAATGGTTGACAAACGAATCGTAAAAAAGCACTTCTATCCTTTTCTCTTTCTCTGAGTCTTACCAAACCTCACAAAAATTCAAAATACATACATTCTTAAACAACATCCTACCTAGAATAAGTTGTAGGTGATCACACGATCACAGTGTAGTGGGCACCCAACTCACTGCTCTGTCAAGTCATACTTTAGAGTGAATCCCGCCCCCACCATAACATACCTGAAATCTCACCTTTAGATCTCCTTCTTTGTAAGAAGCCATCCTCACCAAAAACTCTATTTCACAATTCATGTGTCAATCCCTAAATAGCATAAGATAAATGAACATAATAGAAAAAGCACTCCTAGGACCACATTTTTCTTAGTGTTTTTGCTTGGCTTGCATTTTGAGGTGAGAGATCACGTTCTTCATTTTTTCATGTTCATCCTTACACGCTCCTCATCATAGTTGGTGTATTATGGCTTCACCTGAGTGTGCTTGCACCATATCATCATCATTCTCAGAATTCTAGGTCTGATTCTACATCAGATTTTAATTCACAACCACTTTCTTTCATCACTATTTCAATTTCACATTAACCGTCATCAGTTACCTCTGTCCACAATCGGTTATACCCAACCGACGTCGGTTCCATGTCCCTTTGCTAACTTAATCAAAGGGACATTTTACTTCACTTTCTTCCACTTTTCACAGCCCCTGTCACTATCATTATTCCCATTGACGTTTTAAACATCCTCAAATTTGGCATACCTATCAGATTTTACCTTCTGCCTCGTTGTTTACTCACTGTCATTTTCTACAGTAACCGGTTCTAGTTACCCCTGACTGATGTCAGTTTCCCCTAACTGGCATCGGTTAGCCTACTTCACATTCCATCCACCATTTGGTACTTCACCCACTTTTTTTTGCTAGATTCACCTATTCCTAATGTTCTCTATGTCATTTACAGAGAAGCAACCCTATCTGATCAGTACCGGTTCACATGGTGTTGACCCGAAGACAAGAAAACGCACTCGTATTTCATGTCAGTTGTCAACCACTCCCACCTAGTCCTTCACCACCTTCTATTTTATCACTAGCCATGGATCCCATCTAGTCTATTACTATCGCTACCAAAGATGAGGAGTTCGCATGACTCCTTGACCAGAACCCTTCCACCTTGCAATTTTACCTTTCCCACTCATCCACTCGAGACATCTCGGGTCAGTTGATAAATGGCACGCCCGTATCTATCCCCCCGACTCTCATACCCACTCCCGCATTGGCCCCCTTTGGCTCCGTGCTGCCTATATCCACCTTAACCCAGTCATTTTGTAGTTAGGTCCTATACCTGTTACGACTGCTATGTCTGCTACCTCTGTGACACCCATTACATCCACCGTATCCTCGAAGACTCCCCCAAGCACAACCTCCTTCACCCCTAATGTCTCACACATACTTGTAGCTACATTACCACCTCCAGTGTTGATGACCCCTACCCCATTTCAGAACGTTGTTATTTCTATTCCACAATCATTAGCCCCTATTGCCACTAGGGTTACCACGAACCTTCCACCCCCATATACATACTATCAACAACCTCCCATTCCATCCATTATGCATTCCAGGTACATACCCCCTATGTCACTACCTTCTTTGCCACCACCCTACATGACAGCCCCATACACTGGAGTGTCACCCTTGTTATATTCCCAAAACCAACCCTCTGATGCTACGGGAGGCATCCAATCATCACAACCCACCAATGACCTAATTAAATTGATGTTGGAAAAGATGCAAACATTGGAGGCATTGGTTTCTAGCTCCCACAACACTCTCACCTATGAAAAGATTTGTAACGAGCCTATTTACCCATCCATTCCTATCCACTCATACCATGTGCATTGGTAAATGCCTAAATTCAATCGTTTCAATAGCAAAGAAGACCCACAGTAGCATTTTTGGTCATTCAAACATGGGTGTTATCTTATCGCTCATGATGATGCCTTGCTTTTGAGAACCTTTCCCATGTCTCTCACTAGACCTACATTAGATTGGTATAGTGGGTTACCTAAACACTTTATATTCTCATTCAATCACGTAGCCCAAGCCTTCTTGGATCATTTCTCTATCAATATCGTCAAGAAGGTTACCATGACTGATCTATATTCCACATGTCAGTATGAGGACAAATCTATCACAGATTTCATTGCTCATTGGCACAGCCTAATCAATCAACTTACCTTCCAACTGCCACAAATAGAACTCATCAAGCTCTTCACATGGTCTTATGCTAGACATATCTCTCTGACCTTGTAAGTCCAAACCTTCCAAACATTTGATGAGGCATTCACTATGGCATGAAAGTTAGAGATTCAGGCCATCGAAGAGAATAAAATCTAGTTACGCAATAAGAATTCGACATTCAAGTCGAATGATACCTCTTCTTCTTCCAAACCACAAACCAATTATTCAAAAGCTAAGAGCACCGCTAAAGCAGTGGTAATCAAGGCTAGCCCAGCTCATCCATCAAATCAGACTACCCCCTCATCTAATTTCTCACATGTCCAAACTTTTCAATTCAGATGAGAGTAGTGAAAATATACCCCAATTAGGGAACCTTACTCTTCTATCTTAGAAAAGCTTATCAAAGCCAGAACCATCACCCTTCCACCTATAAAACCACACATTGGTTTTGACCCTGCTCACCCCATGCCTGCATGGTATAAAGAATATGATTTCTATAACTATCATAGAGTAAAGGGTCATAGTGACAGCAACTAAATCACTTTTAAAAATATTGTCCAAGAAATGCTTGAGAAAGGAAAGTTAACTATGGATAATCCCAACACCACCCCCAAAAAAAGTCTACAAATCTTCAAAAAACCATTTCCCAACCATGCCCCTTCATCCAATCAAACCGGTGAGACATCAACTCACGATACCCATACCCGCGAGGTTCACGCTATCTTTAATGAGGTACTTGTCACCTCCCAATTAGCCCATTTTCCTTCCATAGAGGAGATCCTAGCCCGAAATCCTCCCTCTACGTTAGAACCAACCTCCCCTATTCCTTCACCAATAGAGGAAAACCTTTCATCTCCTTCATCACCAACAGGGGGTTCTTCTACTAACATTGAGCCCATCTCACCCCTGGCTTCACCACCTAAAGAAATTTTACCCACAGTACCTCCTCCACCCATAGAGGAGCTCCCATTATCTCCTCCACCCAAAGAGGAGCCCCCATTACCTCCTCCACCCACAGAGGAGAACCCATCTAATCCTCCACTTATAGAGGAGCTCCAATCATCTCCTTCACCTATCATAGACCCAATTGAGATATCTTTTCCTCTTGGCAAGCATTCTCCATCAACTACCCATAACCCCGCTGACCTACTTTTGGCTCTCTTACCCATGGAAGCTGAAGCTAGCCAATTCCCCTTCTCTAAGACACATTTTACAAGAATTTCCATTAGGTCCTCACCAAATCCACCTATAGATGTGTCATTCTCAAATTTGATCAATCACTTAGATTATGTGGATATGGCTTTACTATGGGGGTGCCTCTTACTCCCCATCTCAACACAGATGTAGAGATCCCTTGCTGATACCTCCACTATCTTCCCAAACACATTTTGACTAATCAAACCACACACAACCACCTCTGTTGCAACCCCTTCCATGATACCTGTTAGCACTCGAACTACACCCTTACCCATAACCTGACCTACATCTAAACCCAAACCCGCACCTACAATATTTTCCTTGACTAAACCTATTACCACTTTAGGGATCACCCTGACCACCAACCTCACTCATCCACCTATTAAACTAGATTTAGCTATGTCCTCCAATGTCAATACCACACCTACTTCGACACCCAAACCAACGAAATAAACTGATCCACCTCATACCCCGACCGTACCAATCACACCAACACTTGTCCCATCTGTCTTAAGACCTCGGCTGCTCAACATGGTCAAGTAACCTCCATCCATCCATAACCCAATAACACAACAACCCATTCCTTCCTCACAAACCTCTAACCTACCCAGGCACACAACATGACTTACACCCACACATGTAGTCTCTTTACCACCAATACCTCCAATACCCTCAGCCATTGCTTCACTACCCACCACACTTCAATCATTGTCCCTCACACCCCAAGTTCAACTCGCGTCATCTACCTTCACAGCACCCCCATTTTCCCCGTGGGTAACTCACCCTCTTCCTCCATCTACTTTTCCTTCTAGACCTCATACACCTAAATCACCTTTACCCAAGAAGGTGCAACCCAAAAACAAAACCCCACTACCCCATAATAAGGTAGTCAAAACAACCACACACCCTCCTACCTGTCCATCTACTGTACTCCTACCCAAAAAAACATAAATGATACCTAAAACCACACCAGCACCTGAACCCCTAGCTCGACCCATTCCTGCTCTTTCCAAAAATAATTCCTCAACAATCAACCATGCCTGCACCCAAACCCACGTTCACTTCCCATTGTGATCCACTAGCAAGGTCCCATGCCAAAATTTTAACCAACCTCCTCGAGACTTTTGTTATCACATTACCACCACTCTGACCTTATGACCCCCTCAAACCCAAGCCAAAAGGGTTTGATAATACTATAATTTATGCATACCATCATGTGCCAGGGCACGATGTGGAGAACTACAAGGCCTTGAAAACCATCCTTATCTAATTGTTTCCACCAAAAACCAAATTTGATGACGACGACCTTCTTGACAAGGATCCTGCTTCACCGACACCCATTCCTATACTACCCACTCAACAACCACAATCTCCACCCTCACAGCTCCTAGAGCCACTCCCAACATTTTAAATTAACATAATTCACATTAGATAACTTGTCATGCCACCACCCCAATGTCGTTGCACCCAGCTCACCTCATAAGGCTTTTCTCCTCCAGTAGGTTTTTTCCCTTCATGTCGTTACACCACTCACCATACACCTCCATTTGCCAACTCCCATCAAATCAACATGATACATGTCACTACATGTGCACAGAAGGGCAAAGAAAAGGCAACTAACCTACCAACAAATCTTATACCCAATATACCATCTACACCCATACCTAAAATAACTTTATGTGGCCCCATGTACCCCATCTCTAATGGCATCACACATCGCACCATGCTCAAACAATCACACCAATCTCCCCTCAAAATGTCCTTATATGACCTATTCTAAACCTTAGAATCCCATCGTCAAGCCCTCATGAAGGTTCTTCAATCTATTGAGGTTTTACCCAATGACCCTACACCTGTAGCCTCCATTATCACACCACATCATGTAGCCTCTCTCACCAAATTAACACCTTCATCTTCACTCCATATTATTCACCAAGTGGCCTCCCTAAGCTTCTCAGAGGAAGAGATCGTGCCACACCAAAATGATGACCCAGACCCAGCCCTCTTCATCTCCATCCACATTGATGACATACAGGTATGCCATGTAATGATTGATGGAGGCAACTAGCATTAACATCATTTCATCCCATGTATTTTCTCAAATGCACAAACTTGACAATTGCATGCATAAACATCCGGTCATGTTGTGTTCATTCAACGATGCTATCACCTCCACACTAGGCACTATCATCCTCCACATTTGTGTGGGCCCCCATACTATTCCAAAATTGTTTTACGTTTTAGAGGGGGAATTCCAATATAACTTGTTGCTTGGTAGACCCTGGATCCATGTCATGGGTTACATTCCTTCCACTTTGCATCATTGTGTAAAGTTTGAACATGAAGGACACACTTATACCATTCCGGCTGACCCATCACCTTTCAAAACATGCAACATGCTTCACCGACCCAATGATGTGCTCATACCTATCAAGCCGTCTACCTCTACAACCAATACCACTTCGCCTACACCTCCACCTACCAGTACAACCATTGCTTTCACCGCACATACCTCCTCCATTCCTATTGCTGCTATAACCTCCACGACTGATCCATTAGCTTCCCAATTTGTTAACACCACCTCCGCATTGACCTCCAACACATCATCCATTCCAGGTACCTGCTTATTAACCAATGATCCTTTGGTAGGTGTTTTTTAACGCCTCACTTTGGGGGAGTACCTCCTATATAGTGTCAACACATTCCTTACTCCACAGGAGTATGGAAGCCTTCACCAACACCCTTACTATGAGCACCATATAGGAGAATGCCTCCTTTATGGTCCTTCTCATCTTTGTACTAGTCTCACCTATGGGGGACTTGATACTACCACTTACACACCTGAACCACCATCACAAACCCACTCATTTTCCACTGACCTCCAATCACATACCAATCACCATTTCACCCACACCTTCCTACACCGTTGTGCATGGAAGGGTTTTGTTTTTGGCTTTTACGAGTAAGGCTTCCATACCATTATTGAATGTACCACCCACAAACATAAAGACCATAGTGGTATCTGCTTCCTCAAACCTCCTACTAAATAGGCCCGCATTGAACTCATTAAGGAAACCCACCCATTTTCCGCTGACCTCCAATCACTTACCAATCACCGTTTCACCCACATCTTCCTACACCGTTGTGCATGGAAGGGTTTTGGTTTTGGCTTTTACGAGCAAGGCTGCCATATCGTTATTCAATGTACCACCCACAAACATAAAGACCGTAGTGGTATCAGATTCCCCGAACCTCCTACTAAACAGGCCCGTATTGAACTCATTAAGGACCCTAGCCCTTCTTTGCCTTCATCTTCATCACCATGTTCACCCGCTCCACTTTCATAACCACCCTCACCGATGGAGTTGATGGATCATGAATCTATCCCTCCTAATTTTATTTTTTCATAAACACCATTTCCTTGGGGCCTTTGACTTATCAATGTGAAGGTGAGGCCCTTTCCACTCTTCCATTCCTATATCCTAAAATGATTGATGATGACAAACCTATAATTAACATCATTCAATGTCAGGATGATGAATCCATACTCACCTACCTTGGTGCAGAAGACTCATATATTCATCAGTTGTTACCCTCTGAGACATAAACCATGTTGAATGAATCGACTATCGAGATCAACATTCATACTCAGGATGACCCACACATCCTAAATATCAGACAATCTTTAAATGATGTTGAACAAGAAGCCATGACTTCTTTTCTCTGAGATCATAACCACACTTTCGATTGGTCTTATGCAGACATGCCCAATATTGACCCCACCATAGTGGTCCACAATATCGTAACCATTCCCGATGCTAAACCTATCAAAAAAAAGCTGAGGAAAATGTACCCTCGCATTGCTCTTCTCGTCAAACAAGAATTTCAGCACCTTATTTCTGTTTCCTTCATCTTACCCATTGATTATCCTCGTTGGATTTCTAACATTGTCCCTATTACTAAAGCAACATGGGGACTCCGCATTTGCACGGACTTCTGTGACCTCAACCTAGCCTTCCCGAAAGATGACTTTCCTTTTCTCGATATTGATCAACTGGCTGACCTCACTATTGGTCATGATATGCTATCACTCATGGATGGCTTCTTGGGTTATAACCAATTTTTTCTTTCCCTAGAAGATCAACACAAGACCGCATGCATCACCCCTTGGGGAACCTCTTTGCTATCGAGTCATGCCTTTTGGCCTTAAAAATGCTAGTGCCACATATCAGTGTGTTATGACTTACATCTTCCATGATATCATGCATCACATATTGGAAGATTACATGGATGATCTCTTTGCTAAATCTAAACACCACTCCAAGCACCTTGTCATCGTCAAAACCATCTTTAACTGCCTCATTAAATATTGCGTCTTCCTTCATCCTATGAAGTGCATTTTCATGGTTCTCTTAGGAAAGATCCTGAGATTTATCATTTCCCTTCATGGTATAGAAGTTGACCCTGCTAAAGTCAAGGCCATTCTCAAAATCCCTCCACCTACTAACCTTCGCCAACTCTGTGGCCTATAAGGTAAATTACAATGCATTCGCCATTTCATTTCACAATTATTTGATCAGTGTCAACCATTTCATCATCTGCTTAGGAAGGATGTCTCCTTTAAATGGTATGATGACTATCACAAAGATTTTAAGGCCCTCAAACAATACCTTCTCCAACCACCCATACTCATTCCACCTAAAGACGATCAACATTTTTACCTATACATATTAGCTACCGATCATTCCTTAGGAGCCATGCTCGCTCATCGCGATGAACAACACAAGGAGAAGGTATTTTATTACATAAGCCATACTCTTTTGGACTATCAAACCCGATGAAACCATCCAAAAAAAATTTTCTTAGCCTTAGTTTTCATTGCCACCAAACTCCGCCATTACCTACTCAACCACAAAACCTATGTCGTGACCAACACCGATCCCTTACACTTCATGTACGCCAAACCTTATCAAAATCAGCATACCACGCGATGGCTTATGCTTTTAGCTGATCTTGACCTCGAATTCATTTATCAAAAGTCCATCAAGGGCTAAGCTATCACTGACCAATTGGCTGATGCACCTATTTCTGGGGATCAACCCTCTAATTTTGACTTTCCGGATGAGTCAATTGCTACTCTTTCCCTAGACGAACCCCCTTACCAAATGACACTATTCTTTGACGGTTCTAAGTGTTAGCCTGGGGGTGGGACTGGTATTATCCTCATGCCTCTTGATGGAGAACCCATGCCTTTGTCTTTCAAACTAGACTTTGAATGCACCAACAATATTTCTGAGTACAAAGCACTCGTACTAGGTCTCCAAGCTGCATATGCCCTAGATGTCACATCAATCCACATCTTTGGTGAGTCACAATTGGTCATCAACCAAGTCAATGGTATTTACTAATGTCGTCATGAGATACTTCAAAAGTATAAACATCATGTAGACATAATTTTTATCACCTTTGATCATTACACCCTTCAAACCATCCCATGTTCAACCAAAAAATTTACAGATACCATGGCCTACTTAGCTTCCCAAATACCCGCTTCACCCACCAATTATAAAATATTTGTCACCGTATAATGCCTCCATTCACCTTCTTATTTACCTCATGTTGTTTACTCAATCAGAATTGACACCCCTAACCCGAGTGACCTTTGGTATAAACAATACTCTGACTACATGTCTCTCTCCATATTACCTCCTGATCTCACCTGTAATGGACAATGCGCCTTCCTTAAAAAGGTATCTCATTTCATCATTTTGCGGGGACTCCTCTATAAGCACATCTTTGATGGTATTCTCTTACGATTCCTCACAAGTTCAAAAATTCCTTATACCATTAAGGAGGTTCATGATGGCATATGTGGAGGTCACTTTAGTGGCCTTGCTGTTGCTAAGCGTATTCTTCACCTATTACTGGACGACCCTTAACCATGATCTTTGCGACTATGTCAAATGTCATGTAAAATTTCAACAACATTCCAACCTTCATCATACACCCAGTCATGCCTTACAGCTCGCTCGTGACCTTTGGCCCTTCTCTCAATGGGGTTTAGATCTTGTCGGCAGAATCAATCCCCATTCTTCCTAACATCATCAATGGATCATAACTGCTACCCAATACTACACAAAATGGGTGCAAGCCATACCACTCATCTCCACAAAAGCCAAGAAAATATGTGAGTTCATTAACCATCAAATCATTTTCTGCTTTGGTGTCCCTCATCACCTTATCACTGACAATGGAAAACAATTTAAAAATAAAACATTGCAAAAACTTTGCGATGCCTTTGGCATTAAGCTTAGTTTCTCATCACCTTATTACCCAAAAACCAAAGGCTAAGCCAAATCCACTAACAAAACCCTCAACAAAATTCTCATGAAAGTGGTTGATGATACTGGGAAGGATTGGCATACGCACATTCCTTTTTCCCTGTGGGCGTACCACACTAGTATTCGTACTTTAACTAGGGCTATTAGATGAATGTCATCTTAACGCTCTAGATCACCTTCAAGTTTACCAATGACGTATCAAACATGCTTATGAAAAACATGTTCACGAACAAACCTTCCAAGTTGGTGACCTTGTCTTAAAAGAAATTCAACACATAACTAAAGTAGAAAAAAGTAAACGGGGCAAATTTTCTCCTAATTGGCTTGGACCATACATCGTAACTCATACCTATGGATCAGGTACCTATCATTTATCCTCACTTGATGGTAAACCCGAACCTAAGCCCCTTAATGCTTTACATCTTCGACCATTCTATTGTTGACTCGTCGTCCTACCTCACCCTTTTGTCTCTTTATAGGCTCATCCCTTGAGTGCTACCCACTCCATACACCTCCTTAATGATTAAACAAGAATCATATGAGTACCTATCACTTGTTATCTCTTCTTAAATATGTGTACCATGGCACTACACAGCATGATTCTCATGGATACTTTTCGTCTACCTTTAGATGAGATCCCATGGTAATTCCACCTTTCCTTTTGAACAAGAGTCCTATCCTCCACCTTGGTCTTGTCCATGATTTCAAAGACCTCACATGGGACAAAACTCCTTCAGTCAAACTTCTAATAAAAGATGACTCCCTTAAAAGGACATCTTCCTCTCAAAAAAATTGCTGCTATAAATAGACTACTCCCTTGAAGGACAGCTATGTGACGCTTTTTGAAAAAAAAAAATTTGAGAGAAACCGAAGCTTCCCGCATCGATTAGCTTCACGAATACCTCAAGGAGTACCATATTATTTATCCCATATAGACTTCCTGCATCGATTAGTTTATCAAAACAAAAAAAAACTTTTTAGTCATGGACTTGCCCGTTATGACCTAAGACCCCTTGCCCAAAAGCCCTGCCACTCAAAACATATAAAATTAATTACCTTCCACTCTCCTTACCATTTCTACTCTCATTTCCTCAATTTCCTCAAGGGATATCTTGGAATTTAGACATTTGGTGATCCTGTGACTACTTTCATCGTAGAATAGTTAATCGTGTCATGCCTTTCAGGTCTTATGTTCATCACCCCCTCCAAGGTATGATCTAATCGGTATGATCCTACCCAATCAAGTGGTTTTATTACCCCCTTCTTATCTTGTAACCATATTTGTTTACATTTTGATTACCTTATACAGGACTTGGTCCTTGACACTTACCTTTTAGGTAATCCTCCCCTTTCACCATAATTTCCTTCGCCTGCATCATCTTACCTATAATCTACCTACACCTATTAAACCTAAACCCACAACATGCCCAAAAACCTACCAACTCATTTTCATATTCTTCCCTAGCTCATGGAAGAACTACATTGGTCTGAGGCCCCTTTTCACTGGGACTATGTAGGTAGCACTTTGAGGGCATGGGGCCCTTGCAGGTTAGCTCAGCCATTTTCTACCCTAAAACAATTAATCAACCAGGCCTAACTCACCATTTACACCACATTTCACTTAGTTCCCCTTTTATAACACAATTGGAAATTAAGCCACATACATAACAAGTTGATTACCATAGCATACATTTGTTACACCTACCATCTCCCTATCATCACTATGCATAGATCATAGAAAATTACACATATGACCCATAGTATCATTCATTGCCAAAATAATGAATCATAACTACACCTATTTTCAACTCGATCCATGCCTAAACCAACCTGACTCGATCCATACCTAAACCAACCTGACTCAACCATGCCTATAACCTAACTCGATCCATGCCTATAATCTGACTCGATCCATACCTAAACCAATTTGACTCAACCATGCCTATAACATAACTTCATCATGCCTAACTCACCTAATTTCCATACACATCAAAGTAACAAAATCCATATCTCATCTAACAAAAGCCATAAAAAAATTCTCATACACACATTATCACATCACAAAATACCATGTATCTCATCATATACATCAATAAATGTGTATCTCAATATAAATGTCTACCTCATCATGTCTATCATCTCAAAATTGTCGGTAAGCAGGCCGATATATAAATACAAAATGTCATTGGCACATAGGTTGGTCTCATATATACAACAATAATGAATGAATCACATACAAAATCTCTTCGGCATGTAGGCTGGTATATGCTCAAAATATAAAAAATCACTCATACATCCTCACTATCTTCAGCATGCAAGCCAGTATGGGATCAAAAATACAACTGTCTTCGGCACACATGCTGGAATGTATATCAAAAAATCACTAGTATACATCAAAAATCAGGTGAGTGCATCTTAGGCATCTCACCAGATGATCTCCATCTCTATATCACCTGCACCCATGGCCTCCTGTGTCCCTACTTGCACATTACCTAGCTTTGGTCACCATGCACTGGTGCCCTCTCCCTGCTCGGGCCTCAAAGCTCGCTGACCTCTTGTGCTCTCCACACTATGTGTAAGATTCCCATTTTTTCACTTTATAAACAAGGGAAAAAAAAATTAAGTAACGTTCTCTATTCCAAATACATAATTTATAAAACACATTCCATAACATCCATTCTTATAACAAATAACCATATGCTGTTGTAATGAATCAGTGTGCCACCAATCTATTCATTTCATGACTCAGCAAGCTACCGATCTATTCATGTTTAACATTAAGGAATGAATACTTTTCTATATACTAAGTATACTTGGTTCTCTTACCCTGTTCGGGGTAGTGAGTGATCTTTCTGGGAACCTATCTAAATATTTGCTACTAATATTCATCGGCATCTCGATCCTTAGACTAGGTGACATAGGACAATGCAATCAACATATTGCGATACTTTGGCCAAAGTTTTCTAATATACTGTATGTATTACTCATTCCCTGATGGCATACTCATCAATCATGAATACGTCCTTCACCTCACTCAATTTTTATCTAAAATGTCCTTTACTGACTTCAGTCAGTCCACTTGCCCATGGTTTATCCCTAGTTCAGGCATAGATTATGATGAGGAGAGACTCACAAAGACTTATGATATATTGGCATACTGGGTAGACCTAGGTTAACCCCATGTGCCAAGGTACCCAGAGTCCTAGAGGATTACTTCATATCATAACTATGTTACTACCCAGTCCTAGATAAAAACTAAGTTCAAGTCCATAAGCATGTAGATCTAGACAATCAATGCAGAAGGGTGTTGCCACATGTCAACTACAATGTTGTATCCTCGAGAAGATCCTAATCTTCTCGAAGGTACAGCTCTACAGTTGGTGTGTGCTAGCATCCTATAGAATAGCCTCATCGAGATGTACATACCCTAGGAGATTATTAATATTTAATTAATTTCGATATTTAATAGCAGATTTCAGCAACCTTTTCCAAATCCTAATCCAACTTTTCCTAAGTTCCCTTCCGAATTAGGTTCCATTAATCCTTTGATAACTTCCTTAACTCATGATTTCTTTCGATGTTCGTTAATTTTGGCTTAATACACAATTACCAAAAATAGAGGACAATAACCTCATAAGTTCTATTAATGTGACTTGACCATTCAAGGAAGTGTAACGACCACCTAGATTGTAACTTATTAGACTTTATTAAATGAGGTCTAATGAGTATAAATCATTTCTTCCTTGTCTTCTTGTTTACTTTTACATGAGTGAGGAAGAATCTTCCTCTTCATAGTTAAGTTCTACGGTTTTAACACACCCTTTTTGTTCTTTTCATAATCTATAGTTTTCATTGTGTGTTCATTACACATCACCTTACTATATTAAATTGTTTATATAAGAACATTGAATTCTGCAACTTATCTACCTGCATCTTAAGTAGGGAGATTACTCTAACTCCCTTTTTTTTATCCTACTTATTCAAGAATCCTCATTGAATCATATAATTAATAGGAATAATATCAACAAGATAAGATTCCATTTCTTTTACAAAGGAACAAGATAATTCACACAACTTATGCCAGTAAGTTCTCATCCTTCAATTTCATGTTAAAACTTATACCTTTATAAATTTATGCATTTACAAATTATACATTTTAGGCTTATTGTGTGACAACATTCTTCATTAAAAAAGGAATAATACTTTTCTTTTTCAATACATCTCAAGAATGGATTCAGAATTCTACACTATAATCAAACTTAGATCATCCAATACTATCATATAAGGTTTTTGTCATCTTATATCACTTATGAAGTCCATCTGTACAAAAATCACTTACATGGGTTAGTTCAATGAACTAAGGCATGATAAGAAATAAGCCTTAAAATGAAGTGTAATTCCACTAATTTTTCCAATAAAAACAAACCTACTTTAATGAACAATTAGTATTTCATACTTCTAATACATAAGTAATAACAACCAAAAAAGAAGAGCATTAATGATCTAGAGTTCACTTCCAAAGAAGAACATATTATAGTCTATAATATATCATCTTAAAAATTAAGGTATGACTGGTCCTGTCCATTCATCTTAATCAACAAAACATAACATATTATTCTTCTCATTCTACCAATTCAGAATACAACACCTTATCTTAACTATAAGATATAAGAAGTGTTTTCACAAGGTTCATACTAGGATGTTTTCATTTAACTTTCTAGTAAGAAGAAGAAGAAACCATTTTCATTATGCCGAAGTACATAATATCCACAAGGAAGAAATAGGTTCATATGGTAACCTAAGTTGTTTCATTTTAAGATTAACTATTTTCAAACCAAACATTTAAGGTATTCATCAGAACAAGAATAAATAAAGAGCCCAGATGGAAGGATGAAACATCAACCAACCAACATGATACATTTTTAACAAAACCAGACATCAGTATCCTTCTATTTCATTTCCATTAATTAAAATTAAGGGAAGGTTAGCCAAATTAACGATTAAATCTTCCTATAGAATAATCAACAAAAGATTCCAAACAAATGAACTTATTCCCAACTGTATTAGAAAATAATATTAACAGAAATGATCCTAACCCATAGTCATTTCCTTTAACTTAATTAACAAAGTCCCTTCTTCAAATATTTATAGTTCGAGTTCATATAAGTATTCCAAAGGAAGGACAAGAACTCCCTTAAATTGAATAGATATCTATTGCAAACTTTATCCTTTGAAAAATTCCCTATAGTAAGCAAGGGATCTATTCAAATAGGAACATTAGAGTAGTGAAGATCATACACCATCCATATACATAGAAGAACTATAACTAATTCTTTCCTATGGGTTCTTCATTTCTTTATGGAAGACCTAACATGAAGAGAAATCCGAGTAGATACTAACCACCCGGAATTAACCAAGAGCTAAATAAAATAATATTATTTACCCATACTTTTCAACATATTGGTTCAAGAATAAAAATAAAGAATGAATTCCCAATAAGAATTCATAAACTACAAAGATGGTTCTAGTCAAAATCTAATAGAGTTTACCAACCGACTCATAAAACCATATTTCTAGTTTTCTTCATGCACATGCATCTGTTTCCTTCTAGGAATTTAAAGTTTTAAAATATTTTCCTCCAGTAATAAACTCAATATATACGACAGGATCTTACAGCATAATTACAAGATACCTTCTGCCCAAGATTCAAAATCCCAATCTTAGTTCCATGAGGTACATAAGTTCTTACCAAGATCAAAATCATTCAATGATTTTAAACAAGTTTGGGCAAATTATGTTTCCATTTTGATTTGTATATTTTAACAAAGAAAACCAGGAAGAATCCCAACTGGATCGACACCTTGCTCAAGTTTCTAATTCCAACAATAAGAAATAAATTCCTTGACTCATTTTGCATCACAATACTTCTTATTGGAGATACTATAAATTTCGCATTCTAAAGCTAGATAAAATGCAATGAACAACATTTAAACAGTTCAAATTAAAAATCAAGCGTCATGTTCGAATAACTATCATATCAAACCTTGCTCAACAAGCTGAAGTGGTTTGGGAAGATCACTTAAAAGAGATCAGACTATCACCATATAAGTTCTAAGGCTGCATTCATAATGAACTCTACAATACAATACACAAGGTCACAGTAATACACAAACATCAAACTATATGCAGACTGGTAAAAATCCATAATAACATGATATACTACCACATAATTATCATGCCAAGTGTTAGGGTTCCAACACCAAAATATGTTCGCCAGGTTAAAAAAAACAAGAATCAAACCAACTACTACCCTATTCATAGCTCCATGTATTTATGAAAGAAAAACGCAAGCATAACAAGCATCAAGAACCCGACAACAAAGTTCTCGAATACCCACAAGTTTCTAATAGAACATGAGTTTACATACAAGTTTTCCTAACAAACTATGAGCTTTTAACCAACATAGGATAACAAAACATTAGTTTCAACAGATTCATAGGTAGAACACAAGATTCTCAAAAGATCTTTAATGAGAATATAATCGTTTGAAAGTCAAAAAAATGTAACCGATTAATTGCAAAATCCAATTAATCCAAACAGAGGTTACAGAATCATTTTTTGCATGCATTTTTCATGTGCTTCAAATAATCACATACTATATCTTAAACCAGACCACTTTTACAAAGGATTTGAACCACTAATACAAGAATTAATAAATTCAGTAACCAAAAAACCAAATACATCATGCAATGCTTAAAACTCACAAAGTAAAGTTGTTTTAATGAAAACACTTAGAGGAAAGCAAGAGATTTTAACAGTTAGAGCCTATCATTCTTGATAGTGTCTCTATTAAATCGAAGAAGATATATAGCCAAGCTCACTCCTTCTCCTCTTTTCCATGAAAGATCGAACAACTAGATACCTCTTCCATAATGCCTCTTATAAATTCCATGAAATGAAAATAGATTCGATACCTCAAAAATAGCCATGAAATACAGTTCAACCTACTCATTTGAAAAACCAGAGCGCATGTAGAGTGAAAATCAAAAAACATGCAAAGTGAAACAACCCAAGAAAAATCCACTGGCATGCCTACCAAGAGGGTTTGGGCTCGTAACCAAAAGTAATTAATTCCATTAATTCCAAATATCTCACCTAATCTTCCTTACCACCGCCTACCAAGTCTGGCGAATGCCAAGTCTAAATTAACATGTGTTTCCATTTTAGTGATACTACCATCTAAGCCTAGGCCAAGCCAACTAACCCTTGCCAAATCTAGTAGTATCGAGTGTAATAAAAAACCTTATCAACATCATAAATGCCTTAGGAACCGTTCGCCAATATGCATGCGACTACATAAGTCCCCATTCATGCCCAATAGTTTAGGATAGGTTACTTGCTTAGGTTATATCTTAGGTAGATTAAATTTTATACCTTAGGATATAACACTAACAACTAACCCCCACCATAGGCCTTAGCAATTAGGTTTAGATAAACCCTCATAGGTAAATAATTCAAAGTGCCATAGTTTAAAACACTAGGTTAGATCACCATATAGCCTTGTAGTAATAGGTTCAATGTTTAGTTTTAATACCTAGTAACTTTTTCCAATTCCCTTAGCACCAAGTTTAGGTTAGAATCAGAATTATATCAAGTTACATAGCTTAGGTAGGAAATACTTTTACCTAGCTTAGGATTATGGTTCTCTCCTATGCTATGAACAGGTTGAAATCCCAATTATGTCAGTAATGACCTGGTCGATCTCAAAACCCAAACATACCACTGAATGGAAATATTTTCACGTAAAAGAGAATTAAAGAACTTGCATCTACTAAGTTCATTCCATGTGTTTCTTATTCATGGAATGTCAATTCATCAGTTGTTCACTCTTAATAGATTTTAAAACATTCCTTGGATCACTGAAATTGATCCAAGGATGAGTCGGGTAAATAGATAAGTTTAACAACTCTTAAAACCAAATTGCAATCTCACCTTCAAGAAGTGAAAAATGAATTCAGGAAAACTATTCCAGTTCAATCAGAATATCTTAAGAGTAGAAAAGACTTATCCACATCAAGCATGATTTCCCCAAAGTCAAAAGAACATATCCTATAAAGGAAAATCACATGCCAATAATTGAGATGCAAAGGAAGAAAATAACAACTGTCAAGGGTGTTACATGCTTCCCTCCTAAAAGGAATCATCGTCCCAATGATTATTTCTTCTAAAAATTTACATCAAGGACAGTCAAATCCTTCACTTTTCTTACTCAAAGTCAAAATTTTCAAAATCTTATAGTTCCAGAAATCAACATTAAATAACTGTTTGTTCAAATTAAATAATTATCTACCCAAAACTGGCTTACTTAATGTCATACAAAGATGAAATCATAAATCTTTATCAGTCAAAAGATTCAATTTTGTTCAAATAGATATGGGAAAGTAGTTTTTATATCCTCTAGATTTTCCCAAGTTGCACTTTCCTTCGTTAAACTGGTCCCACTGGACCTTACATTGACTTATTTCTCTATTTCTTAAATGCAACTGGTGAGTTTCTAGCACTCAAATGGGTTTAACCATGATTATTCCTGGGTATTGGACCTGCAAGGAATTCCAATTTAACACATGTGATAAATCTAAAATGTATTTCTTAAGCAAAGAAATATGGAAAACATCATGCATTCGTGACAAAGCAGGTGGTAGTGCTAAACGATAAGCTACAGGGTTGATTACTTCAACTATTTCGAAAGGTCCCACATAACGAGGTGATAACTTGGCAGCCTTGCCAAAAGTTATAGAGCTCTTTTTCGGTTTAACCCGAAGAAAAATCCTTCTCTCCAAGTTCAAATTTCTTGTCAACCCGCTTTAAGTCAACATAACTCTTTTTCCTATATTGCAGCTTCTTTCAAGCATTCACGAATCATTTTAACTTGTTGTTCCATTTCCATAAGGATTTCAGGTCCAATTACCTCTCTATCCTCAATGTTATCCCAACTAATAGGGGTTCTGCATTTCCTTCCATAAAGCACCTCGAAAGGTGTCATCTTAAGAGAAGCATGATGTGTTATTGTATGCAAATTCAACTAATGGAAGGTACTCCTCCCACTTGTACTACTGATCCATACAGTACATCTATAACATATCCTCCAAAACCTAATTTACTCTTTCAGTCTGTCCATCCATTTCTAGATGATACGTAGAACTGAAATTCAATTTAGTTCCAAGAGCTGCATTAAGCATTTGCCAAAACCTTGACATCATTCTAGGGTCTCTAATCAGATATGATTAATTCAGGTACTCCGTGTAATCTAAAAATTTCATGTACAAATCTTCTAGCCAAAACAGGAGAATCATCCTTTAGATTTCTAGCAATAAAATGAGCTACTTTCATTATTTTGTCAACTACTACTAAAATAACATCATGTTTATTTCTTGACATAGGCAATCCTTGTACAAAATCCATGCTTATTACCTATCATTTGTACTGTGGTATGCTATGAGGATATAATAAACTAGTTGGGTGCATATGCTCTACTTTTACACGTTGACATTCAAGACAATGAGTCACAAAATCAATAACATCCTTTTTCATTCCTTTCTAGAAATATTGTTGTCTTATATCAGCAAGCATTTTTGTAATGCCAGGGTGTCCCAAAAAGGTGAATTGTGAAACTCTACTAACAATTTCCTCCTCAAATCGTTAGGCAAAGGTATGTATACTCTGTTTTCATATCGTAATATTCCTTCATTATCAAAGTGAAAACCTTTATATCTTTCATCCTTTGGGTCTGCAGCAAGTGCAATTTTTACTTGCTGAAAGTAAGAGTCAGATTCCATAACACTTTTTACTTCATCCTTAAACTGAGTTCTTAGTGTTATAAGATCAAAAATGCTTCTATAACTTAGAGCATCAGCCACTCTATTCTCTTTTCCTTTAATGTAACTTATGTCAAAATCATATTGAGACAAAAACTCTAACCACCTTCGTTGTCTTACATTCAGATTTGGCTGAGTGAAAATGTACTTCAGCCCCAGATGATCAGTTTTCAACTCAAATGGTTTACCCAACAGATAATGCCTCTAAAACTTGAAGTGTGTGAACTATGGCAGCAAGATCTAAATCATGTGGAGCATAATTCAACTCATGTAACTTAAGTTTTCTACTTTCATAAGCTATGACAAGATCATTTTGTAACAAAATACCTCCAAGACCTTCCCCAGATGCATCAGTTATGATAGTAAAGTCTCCATTAGGATCAGGTACAGCTAAGATAGGTGCTGAAGTCAACTGACTTTTCAAAATTTTAAAAGTAGATTCACATTTATCATTCCAAACAAATTTCTTATCCTTTTTCTGCAATGAAGTTATTGGTGTAGCCACCTTAGAAAAATCCTTAACAAATTTTCTATAATAACCTGCAAGGCCCATGAAGCTTCTAACTTCATGTACATTCTTTGTGTAGGCCACTTGGTTATAGCTACAATCTTAGAAGGATCAACAGCTATCCCATTTTTACTTATAACATGACCCAAATAGTGAACTTTGGAGTCATAGAAAGAACATTTGGATAGCTTACCATACAACCGTCTCTTTCTCAAAATTTCCAAAACTATTTTCAAGTGTTCATGATGCTCCTCAATACTTTTAGAATATATGAGAATTTCATCCAAGAATACAAGCACAAACTTGTCCAAATATTCTTGAAAGATATTATTCATTAAGTTCATAAAAGTTATAGGTGCATTCGTTAATCCAAAGGGTAAAACCGTGAATTCATAATTCCCATACCTTGTCCTGAAAGTCATTTTATGAATGTCCTCATCTTTAATTCATAATTGATGATATCCAGATCGAATATCTATCTTAGAATATATTGATGCCCCATGCATCTGATCAAATAGGTCATCAATTCTAGGAAGTGGATATCTATTCTTGATTGTTGCTTTGTTTAACATCCTGTAATCAATGCACAATCTAAGTGTTCCATCTTTCTTTTTCACAAAGATCACCAGTGCTCCCTAAGGTGAAACACTTGGTCTAATCAAACCCTTAGACAAAATTTCTTGCAACTGAGCCTTAAGTTCTACTAACTCTATGGTAGTCATTCGATAAGGTGCTTTAGAAATAGGTTCAGTACCTAGGTTTGATTTCAATTGTGAAGTCAAACTCACTTTTGGGTGGTAATCCGAGTAATTCTTCTAGAAACACATCACTGTAGTTCCATAACAGTGGGTAACATTCCATGAAATTGTTGTTTTCTTCAACAGATTCTAAAATTTTTATATCATATAAGGTACAACCCTTATTTTTGGCCTTTTTAAGTTGCATAGCTGACAATTTCCTAACAAAAATTTCTTGTTTTACACCTTGAATCTCTGTTATTTTTTGTAGATCATCTAAACAACTAATATGCTTTTCAAAACAGTCTACCTTTGCTTTATGCTCTACTAACCAATTTATGCCTATGACTATATCATAAGATCCCAAAGGTGCTACATAGAGATCAACTTCTGTGGAAAAGCTAGGTAAGTCAAGGACTGCCCCAAAAAGACACATACTAACTGTATGAATAGAATTATTACCATAATGTACAGTCCATGATTTATCCATTTTTCCAGCTTTTCTTTTAAGTTTTTGAAGCAAGTTTACTAGAAATAAAACATTCAGTAGCTCCCGTATCAAAAAGAATAGTTACAGGTATACCAAATAACTTACTAGGAACTTCTATAGGTGTAACTTGCTTTTCAGCTTGCTTGTTAGCTACTGCAACATGTATCTTGTGTTGTTGATTACGATCATCCTTCTTCAAAGGACATTGATTCATGTAATGATCCTTACCACAGTTATAACAGCCTCCTACCGGTCCCTTTTTAGGCTCAGAATTATTTCTAGCCTTAAAGTTATCATTTTGACCTCCATAGGACTTTCGTCCATTATTATTATTCTTGGAAAAATTGTTCCGTGTATTTCTAGCAAACTTATTCATTGTTGTTTTCTTATTATTATTAGTTGGAAACTTACTTTTGTTACCAAAATTTTTCCATGGTCCTTTCTTAGGTGCAAGAGAAGCTGAAGAAGAGTTTGGAACTTTCTTCCATACTTCCTCCTTGTGAGCAGAAATAGCCTTTAATTTATTTTTCTTGCCTTATGGCATTTTTCAACAACCCCTTCCATAGTGGTTGGGTTGTGAACATCAACCTCTCCCCCAATAATGGGATTCAATCCCATGATGAAATTTTGTATCCTAAACTTCTCATCAATTTGATACTGAGGTACATACTTGAGTAGTTTCGTAAACCGTTCCCAATACTCAGTTACAGTTAACTTCCCTTGAGCCAAGTTCTAAAATTCAGTCATTTTCTGATCATAATAAAGTTGTGGCAGCCATTGTTACCTAAAATAACTTTTAAATTGATCCCAAGTGATGTTAGTTTCATCAATGTTTAGCTCAGCCTTACAGCTATCCCACCATGAAGATGCTTCATGGGAAAGCTGATATGCTCCCCAAATAGCTTTGGTTTCCTCTGAGAAGTTTCTTATTGCAAAGTACTTCTCCATCTTGCTGAGCCAATTCTCAGCTCCATCACCTAATATGGTGCCATCAAACTTAGGTGGACTTATCCTTTTTATATCATTGGTGAGTTCAGCTGCCAACCTAGCCTTTTTGTTTTCTGGCTGGACAGGTACATTAGTATTGTTATTATCAACACCCATATTGGGGTTGTCCTCAGGAGGTGGCTGATTGTTATTACCAGCTTCTTCTTCCTCCTCATTACCCATCACTTGTTGTTCGAGTACCGTCAAATTATCTCTTGTGTCCAGCAGGGTAGCAAGGATTTCATCAAGTTTTTGGGTTGTTGTTGCTCCTTCATCAGGTGGAGCATTATTTGCAATGTTTCCTCTTGTTCTAACCATTTTTTGTTACAAGAAAATTCAAGTTTTTATTAGATTGTGGACACAATAGGTCCAAGAGCTGCAACCTTCAGCTCTGATACCAAGATGTAACATTCCCATTTTAACACTTTAGAAATAAGGGATTTTTTTTTTGAGTAACATTCTATGTTCTAAATACATAATTTAGAACACACATTCCATAACATCCATTCTTATAACAAATTAACCATATGCTGTCTATAATGACTCGGTGTGCCACCGATCTATTCATTTCATGACTCGGCGAACTATGATCTATTCATGTTTAACATTAAGTAATGAATACTTTTCTGTATACTAAGTATACTTGGTTCTCTTACCCTATTCAGGGTATTGAGTGATCTATCTGGGAACCTATCTAAATATTTTCTACTAATATTCATCTACATCTTGATCCTTAGACTAGGTGACATAGGACAATGCAATCAACAACTTGTGATACTTTGGCCAAAGTTTTCTAACATACTATTCGTATTACTCATTCCTTGAGGGCATACTTGTTCAATCTAGAATACATCCTTCACCTCACTCAATTGTTATCTAGAATGTCCTTTACTGACTTCCATCAGTCCACTTGCCCATGGTTTATCCCTAGTTCAGGTTAACAACATAGATTATGATAGGGAGAGACTCACAAAGACTTAGGATATATTGGCATACTGGGTCAACCTAGGTTAACCCCGTGTGCCAAGGTACTTGAGAGTCCTAGAGGGTTAATTCGTATCATAACTATGTTACTACCAGTCCTAGAGAAAAACTAAGTTCAATTCCATAAGCATGTAGATCTAGATGATCAATGCAGAAGGGTGTTGCCACATGTCAACTACAATGTTGTATCCTCAAGAAGATCCTAATCTTCTCGAAGGTACAGCTCTGTAGTTGGCGTGTGCCAGCATCTACAGAATAGCCTCATCGAGATGTACATACCCCTAGGAGATTATTAATATTTAATTAATTTGGATATTTAATAGTAGATTTCAGCAACCTTGTCCAAATCCTAATCCAACTTTTCCTAAGTTCCCTTCCAAATTAGGTTCCATTAATCCTTTGAGAAATTCCTTAACTCACGATTTCTTTCGATGTTTGTTAATTTTGGCTTATTACGTAATTACCAAAAAGAAAGGACAGTAACCTCATAAGTTCTGTTAATGTGACTTGACCATTCAAGGAAGTGTAACAACCACCTAGATTGTAACTTATTAGACTTTATTAAATGAGGTCTAATGAGTATAAATCATATCTTCCTTTTCTTCTTGTTTACTTTTACATGAGTGACGAAGAATCTTCCTCTTCATAGTTAATTTCTAGGGTTTTAACACACCCTTTTTGTTCTTTTCATAATCTATAGTTTTCATTGTGTGTTCATTACACATCACCTTACTATATTAAATTGTTTATATAAGAACATTGAATTCTACAACTTATCTAGTTGCATCTAAATTAGGAAGATTACTCTAATTCCCCTTTTTTATCCTAATCATTCAAGAATCCTCATTTAATAATATAATTAATATGAAGAATATCAACAAGATAAGATTCCATTTCTTTTACAAAGGAAAAAGATAATTCACACAACTTATGCCAGTAAGTTCTCATCCTTCAATTTCATTTCCAAACTTATACCTTTATAAACTTATGCATTTACAACTTATACATTTTAGGCTGATTGTATGACAATAGTCTTCATTCAAAAAGAAATAATACTTTTCTTTTTCAATACATCCCAAGAATGAATTGGAATTCTTCACTATAATCAAACTTAGATCAGCCAATGCATCATATAATATTTTGCCATCTTATATCACTTACGAAGTCCATCTGCAAAACTTGCTAGCATGGGTTAGTTCAATGAACTGAGCATGATAAGCACTAAGCCTTAAAACAAAGTGCATTCCACTAATTGTTCCATTAAAACAACCCTGCTTTAATGAATAATTAGTATTTCATACTTTAATCATAAGAAATAACAACCAAAAAAAGAAGATCATTAATGAACTAAAGTTCACTTCTAAGGAAGAACATATTATAATCTATAATATTCATCTTACAATTAAGGTATGGCTGGTCCTATCATTCATCTTAATCAACAGAACATAATATATTATTGTTCTCATTCTACCAATTCATAATACAACACTTATCTTAACTATAAGATACAAGAAGTGTTTTCAGAAGGTTCATACTAGGATGTTTCATCTAACTTTCTAGCAAGAAGAAGAAGAACCATTTTCATTATGCCAGAAGTACATAATATCCACAAGGTAGAAACATGTTCATATGATAACCTAAGTTGTTTCATCTTAAGATTAACTATTTCAAATCAAACATTTAAGGTATTCATCAGAACAGGAATAAATAAAGATCCCAGATGGAAGGATGAAACATCAACCAACCAGCATGATACATTTTTTATCAAACCATACATCACTCTCCTTGTATCTCATTTCCTTTAATGATAAGTAAGAGAAGGTTAGCCAAATTAATGATTTACTCTTTCTATAGAACAATCAACAAAATATTCCAAACAAATGAACTTATTCCCAACTGTATTAGAAAAGAAGATTAACAGAAATGATCCTAATCCGTAGTCATTTCCTTTAACTTAATTAACAAAGTCCCTTCTTCAAATATATACAGTTTGAGTTCATATAAGGATTCCAAAGGAAGAACAAGAACACCTTAAAGTGAATAGGTATCTACTGAAAATTTTCCTTTAAAAACTCCCTATATTAAGCAAAGGATCCATTAAAATAGGAAAATTAGAGCAGTGAAGGTCATACACAATCCATTTACACAAAAGAACCATAACTAATTCTTTTCTGGGTTCTTCATTTCTGTATGGAAACCTAACAAAAGAAAAATCCGTGTAAATGCTAACACCCAAAATTACCCAAGAGTTAAATCAAACAATATTATTTACCATACTTTTCAACATATTGCTTCAAGAATAGAAATAAAGAATGAATTCCCAATAAGATTCATAAACTACAAAGATGGTTCCACTCAAAATCTAACAGAGTTTACCAACTGACTCATAAAACCATATTTAAAATTTTCTGCATGCACATGCATCAGTTTCCTCCTAGGAATTTAGATTTTTAAAATAGTTTCCTACAGTAATAATCTCAATAAATATGACAGGATCTTACAACATAATTACAAGATACCTTCTGCCCAAGATTTTAAATACCAATCTAAGTGCCATGTGGAACATAAGTTCTTACCAAGATCAAAATCATTCACTAATTTTAAACAAGTTCAGGCAACTTAAGTTCCCTTTTGATTTGTATCTTTTAACAAAGAAAACCAGAAAGAATCTCAACTAGACCAACACCTTGCTCAGGTTTCAAATTCCAACAATAAGAAACAATTTCCTCGACTCATTTTGCATCACAATACTCCTTTTGGAGTTACTATAACTTTTGCATTCTAATGCTAGATAAAATGCAATGAACAACATTTAAACAGTTCAAATTAAAAATCAAGAATCATGTTCGAATAACTGTCGTATCAAACCTTTCTCAACAGCTGAAGCGGTTTGGGAGATCACTTAAAAGAGTTCATACCAACACCATGTAAGTGCTAAGGCCGTATTCATAATGAACCCATAATACAATACATAAGGTCACAGTAAAACACAAACATCAACCAAATGTGGACTAGTAACAGTTCATAATATCCTGATAACACCACATAATTCTCATGCCATGTTAGGGTTTCAGCAACAACAAATGTTCACAGGTTTTAAAACAAGATCCAACCAACTACTACTCTTTTCACAGCTCCATATACTTACAAAGAAAAACACAAGCATAAAAGCACCAAGAACCCGACCACAGTTCTCGAATACCCACAAGTTTCCAAAAGAACTTGAGCTTACATACAAGTTTTCATAACAAACTAGAGCTTTTTACCAGTACAGGATCACAAAACAATAGCTTCAACAGATACAGGCTGGATGCAAGATTCTCTAAAGAATCTGTAGTGAGAATACATTCATTTGAAAGTAACAAAACCTAACCAAAATTACCAAATTCAGTTAAGCCAAAAAGAGTTACAGAATCATTTTTTGCATTCGTTTTGCATGAGTTCAAACAATCACTTACTATATCTTAAACCAGACCGCTTTTGCAAAGGATTCAAACCAAGAATACAAGACTTAATAAATTCAGTAACCAAACAACCAAATACATCATGCAATGCTTAAAACTCACAGAGAAAAGTTGTTTTAATGAAAACACTTAGAGGAAAGCAAGAGATTTTAACAGTTAGAGCCTATCATGCCTGATAGTGTCTCTGTCAAATTGAAGAAGATATTCTAGTCAAGCTCACTCCTCCTCTTTTCCACGAAATATCGAACAACCAGATACCTCTTCCATAATGCCTCTTATAAATTCCATGAAATGAAAATAGATTCAAAACCTCAAAAATAGCCATGAAGTGCAGTTCAACCTGCTGGTTTGAAAAACAAGAGCGTATGCAGAGTGAAAATCAGAAAACATGCAAAGTGAAACAACCCAAGAAAAATCCATTGGCATGCCTACCAAGATAGTTTGGGCTCGTAAACAAAAATAAATTAATTCCATTAATTCCAAATCTCCCACCTAATCTTCCTTGCCACTGCCTGCCAAGTCTGGTGAATGCCAAGTCTAAATTAACATGTGTTTCCATTTTAGTGATACTGCCACCTAAGCCTCTGCCAAGCCAACTAAACCCTACCAAAGCTGGTAGTACCGAGTGCAATAAAAAACCTTATCAACATCATAAATGCCTTAGGAACCATCTCCAATATGCATGCGACTACATAAGTCCCCATTCATGCCCAATAGTTTAGGATAGGTTACTTGCTTAGGTTAGATCTTAGGTAGATTAAAGTTTATACCTTAGGATATAACACTAACAACTAACCCCCACCATAGGCCTTTAGCAATTAGGTTTAGATAAACCCTCATAGGTAAATAATTCAAAGTGCCATAGTTTAAAACACTAGGTTAGGTCACCATATAGCCTTGTAGTAATAGGTTCAATGTTTAGTTTTAATACCTAGTAACTTTTTCCAATTCCCTTAGCACCAAGTTTCAGTTAGAATCAAAATTATATCAAGTTACATAGCTTAGGTAGGAAATACTTTTACCTGGCTTAGGATTCCAGTTCTCTCCTACACCATGAACAAGCTAAAATCCCAATTACGTCAGTAATGACCTGCCATGGTCAATCTCTAAAGACCCAAATGAAACATACCACTGAATGGAAATATTTTCACACAAAAGAGAATTAAAGAACTTGCATCTACTAAGTTTAGTCCATGTGTTTCTCAGTTCATGGAATGTCCAATTCATCAGTTGTTCACTCTGAACAGATTTAAAACATTCCTTGGATCACTGAAATTGATCCAAGGATGAGTTGGGTAAATAGATAAGTTTACAAATCTTAAAACCAATTTGCAATCTCACCTTCAAGAAGTGAAAAATGAATTCAAGAAAACTATTCTAGTTCAGTCAGAAGATCTTAAGAGCAGAAAAGACTTATCCACATCAAGCATGATTTCCCCAAAGTCAAAAGAACATATCCTACAAAGGAAAATCACATGCCAACAATTGAGATGCAAAGGAAGAAAATAACAACTGTCAAGGGTGTTACACTATGTGTGCGGGATATCATCCTCTCACTAGAAACCTGTTGTGCCCTATACTCTCCATAAGATAGGAAGAGTATCTCGGCCACCATTAGCTCATCCTGATAATATCTTACCTCACCTAGGGCATCTCGTAACCTAGATACAAGCATGGTTTGTGGTGGTCCTATAGGTCTCGACCCCTGTACCTTCCCTACAGTGACCTATCCTGTAGCAATCTGCCCTGCATTGGCCTATGTACTTGGCCAAGATCCCTATGCTTGTGGTGGTGCCCCCTACCCCTGTGCTTGTATCTAGGCTTGTAAGGCCCCAATCTGTGTCTAGGATGTGGCCAACTGGCCCTGTAAACCTGCCACCTACTCCAATAAGGCTACCACCTGACCATCTCTATCTCCATCTCCTCCATCCCCTCCCTCACCCATCTGGGCCTGCAGTCTGGCCACCTGTACTCATAACTCAGCTACCTCTACCTCTAACCCCTCAATTTATGCCTTTAGTATGCCTATCTAGGTAATCCGTGTCGCTACTTGCCCCTGTAGGGAGTCTCTTTGCACTATGATGGTATTTAAGTCTAGCTACCCTGGTCTAGGTGGTATGGCTCATAACTAATCCGCCCACCACTACCTATACCTGTCTGTACATCCGGTGTCATCTATCTACTGATCCACTGGCTCCTCCTCCTCCCCTGTAGGCACTGTAGGCTGTGGTAGAGGTAGATGCCTCTCCACGACATCTCTTTGATACTGTGGGAAGGACAGAGGAATATCCTGTACAAGCCCAAACTACCATTGGACCCTGTCTATTGGGATCATCTCATCCTCCCCAACATGGAGACCCTATATCCACCTCTCTAGTTAAAGCTCAGCTAGCTCCTCATGCATGTTCCTATATGATGGGAATCCCACATATGGCCTCCAGATAATGTCCACTCTAGACAACCCCTCCAACAACTACCAAAAATGGGCCACATCATATGTCGGCCTATCCGATCTCCACTCTCATATCACTGGCAACCATCTCCTGTATCCCACCCACACCGATCTCCCTGGGAATTCATCTTCTCGAGGCATCCCTATAGGTTAAACACAAACTATGTGCTTGTAGGCCCAGGAGTGCAGTATAAATGTACAACACAAGCTAAACCTGCACAACTGCCCATATGCCCAAAGCTCTCGGTATAGCTGCACCAAGAATGTTGGTGCCCAGGCAAACCAAATATCCTCTACCATCATATCATGGAGCACCCCCATCAGTGATTGGGGAAAGCGTGCACCCTCTGCATCTGGCAGTGCATAGCAGTACACTGCCTCCATCAATAGAACCACTAGCCTTGTCTCATCCGAACCGGCTAGGTACATCTCGCCATAACTCAAACTGGTGCTATGGAATCTCAGATCCACTTCCCCCTTTCCAAAAACTATCCCAATCAGCTCCTCTGAGCCATCAAAGGAGATAGAGTAAACCTGGGCACCCAATATGGGTAACCACAAAATTTGGAACACGTCCTCTAAGGTGATAGTCATATCACCCGTCAAAAGGTGGAACGTGTTGGTTGCGAAGTCCCATCTATTGATGAGTATGACCATCAAGTTGGGCTACCAAACAACATGTCAGTAGCATTGAATCCCACTCAAGCCCACTACCTCAACCTCCTAGAGCTCCAAATGGGTCACTAAGCTGCGTAATGTCACCAGTAGAGGTGTAACCTTATCTCGCATGTGTAACTACACTCTCCCTTGCATCCAATCCAAGAACGGCATTAATCCATATTTACCATGACCATATTCACCAATTATCATCACCCTCCACCCTATTTTTACCCTACCCATCTCAACTACCTAACTTACATCACTTTTGCACCCTTGTGCCTAACATCCTGACCAGTACCAGTTTATTCTAACCGACTTTGGTCACCTTTAAACTGGCATTGGTCACTTGTTTGGTGACCACTATCAATTCACCTTAACCAACCATGGATACCCCTTAACTAGCCTCGGTCACCTATTTGGTGACCAATACCGATTCTACCCAACCGACGTCGGCCAAGCTTGACTGATGCAGGTCACTATTGTGGAAAATTCCGTGACTTCCCAAACCCCCCTTTTTTTTTAAAAATCTTTCATCTACCCCTTTTACCCCACCTATAATGACCTACACTACCCCGATACCCCTATCCACCCCACCTATACAATTTACTACCCTCCCCCCCTCTTTTTTTCCCGTTATTCCCCCCATACCTAAATTTTATTTTTAACCACCCACACAAAAACCAACACCCACAAAACCCAAAAAATTACAATAACCAAAACACCTAATCTATCTAATCACCAATCTATAGTTAGGTTCTTACCTCATCACGCTACCGCCGTTTCGGTGGCACGTCTGGCCATTGTGTCAGTGGTCCACCCGATACCTCTCTATCCTTTGCCATCAATGAATAACTACTCGCAACCTCTGACCAATCAACTCTCTCGCCCTGATCTCATGGACCCGCTACTCACCATCCCAACCCTCATCAAATCCCACTACTAGCTCACTGTCTCGTTTCCTCCAAACACTTTTTTCTCTTTTCTCTCTCATTTTTTGTCATTTCTTCACTTTACAAATAACAAATGAATAATAAAAACATGGATTTTTAGTTTTTATAACCAACCTGACCTAACTGACATCGGTTACCCTTGACCAGCATCGGTCATATGCCCTACCTAACTATCATTTTTTTCCCTATACCGATGTCGGTTATCCATGATCGGCATTAGTCACCTTCACCTACACATTACCCTTATTTTTTCCCTTTTACCCCACCCTTTACCCTGATCATTTACCCCACCCCACCTATACCCAACCTATTTACCTTACCTTTCCAAACCTCCTCACTTTCCTGCCTACTCTTGTCCTCCTTTGGGTACTCATTAGTTTACCCATACCTTGGCCTTACTCATGTCGTGACCTAGATATTTAGACCTAGACCATTGCTAGTGACCTTTGACCTCACGTGTTCATTATACCTTACGGCACTGTTACCTATTTTGTTGACCTAATGACCTTACCTAGCCTATTGCCATGACTATTTATCCTGACCCTACCTTTGATGTACCGAAACATACCTAAACTTTCCTGCACCTAACCTATGTTGTGTTTCCTGACCATATCCTATACCTTGGATACTAGATTCACTTCAACCTTGTTCAGATAAGCCTATCGAGCTTAGACGATGTAGTGTTTACTTGCACTTCAACCCGGTAGCGTGATGTAGTTATATACGTGTGTGTGTGTGTTTGACTGTTGCTACCTTTGACCCTGCTCATTACCTAGATTTCCCGAGTGGACCTTTCACCCTTTTCCCCCTGTGCCCACCTACCTTTTCTTCATAATTTCCTTTTATCAAACCACTCACCACTTCAACTTGTTGCATCGTCAGTTCCTAGTTTTAGGGGATCACCTTCACCCACACATGGGGTAACCACATCTTATTTTTGTTAGCATCTCTTACCAATACAAGCTACACAACAAAAGGGGGCAAAATGTTGACACTAAATTAGGTCACACTCCCCTTTGGTCCCTCGACAAATAAGCACCCTTTATTACATTTACCTAGCGATGACCCCCTTCACTCCACTAATATTAATTTAATTAATCTAATTAAATTAATTCATTATCCTCACTATATTTATTATTTAGGTAATATCCACACATACACTTCACTTAGACACCTCATCAAACTAACTCAACCTAAGACCTATTCTTAGCAAGTTGCCATAACTAACTAAGACTTACCCAAACCCTAAAAATCAATGCCTACATTCCATCTAACCACATTCCCACATGCTTATAAGAATCTCCCAGTCTAATCCATGGGATAACGATAGGAGATACAAGGAAATCAGGAGGATCTCCCTAGTTTAGTAAACCTAGGCAATCCCCACCTTGATCGACGTCGGTTACCCCTAACCATTGCCGATTAAGATGAACTGCCATCGGTTGCCCCTTTTAAACCCATAAACTACCTTATTCTCAGGGTTGGAAAAAGTTTGGAAAACATTGAGAGAAGGTTGATGAGAAAGAACACATCTTCAGAGAGCAAAGTCCAGTGAAACTCGCATGCGAGGAAGGAGATTAAGAATTTCTCCTACAACACAGCCATCCCAGCCATGATCTAATCTATCCAAGCAAAGAGGAGTGTACATGTAGCCCATGGAGAAGATTTTATTTAGTTGGTGATCACTTGCAATCTTCAAACCCATCATCAGCACCTCCTCCCTCAAACACAAGGATTCAAGAATGAAATCCAAGTAAGTATAACATCATACTTTCCTGGTTTATTTCATTTATCATCTATTGTTTACTTTTCCCCCTATTGACCTTCTCCAATGTTTTCACCTCCATATACCCATTAAAACCTTGCCAAATCTTACTCCAATCACCCAATACCTCATCTCGACTCGCCAAATTCCTTTGTGTAGTCACAAAGGAGACCACATCTTTTCTGTGACATTTTTCAATCTCACAATAATCGGCACCGGTTACGCCTAACCGTCATCGGTAACCCCTAACCAACACTGGTCTCTGTAGTTACCTACACAACCTAGAATAGATACCTACCCACCAAATTTCATCTTACCCTCATTCACCTGTGATCTATCCATGACCTCTGTCAAACCTACAGAACCGAGAACCAATCATTTGACCTTTGGATTCTATTCTAGCTTAGCCTATTAGATTAGATCTATTTCGTATTGTGTTTTAAGTGAGATACCTAAATCATTTTAAATAACAATAGGATTTACTTTTTTTACAGCATTAAATTGTTTAAAATAGTAGACTGACAACCATCTAGGAAGTATCACACTTCCCAGATCTAGCATATGCTAGGTAGTTGACTACCCATATTATTTAATTCCTTTTGGTGGTCTTGCTTTGCATTACAGGTAGTTCCTCCTAGCAAAAAGGAATCTCAACCAATATTGAATAGGTATTCCTCCTACACCCGTTACCTTATCAGTTTGTTAACGCTTCAAATAACAATCTAGAATCAAGTTGAAAACACTCACAACTAGTTCAAGTTTGAACTCAAACCCTTTCTTTATACTATTCTCGACTCAAAAACAAAAATAAATCTAGTATACCTCATTTATTTACACCAATACATCTTTAAAAATTCTGAATACATTCACATTGGACCCATATAGGTTGGCCATGAACCAAAACCACCAAAACATGCATAAAAATAGCTCAAAACCCCATCACCTAGATTATCTAAAACCACAAATGCCAAAACATGATTATTCAAGATCAAAAATTTATCATAAATGTGTAATATTACATAAAAACATCATCCATGGTCGTTAATTATCTTACACCAAGTAGATTTGTCATAACTAACTCAAGAGGGTTTATATCCTTCTAAGAACAGTTATTTCTAGCACCATGTCTTCACCTTTGGGCCTCATGACCACTCAATAACAAATCAACTATGGAGTGTAACCACTCATTTGAATCATAATGACATTTATCTCACCACCATACATGTTATATCTCATTAAAAATCCATATGTTGTAAACCACACTAACTTTTTGTTTCCCCAAATTGAGTTGCATGGAAAGTAGTTTTACAAACTCAAATTGTGTGCACCCTTTCTGCCACTTTCAAGACCTAAAAAAATTCCTTAAATAGGAACAAAATTAATCCCTCTTCATCTCAAAACTTATATCAAGCATCAAATCATTTATATCATGCCTAATCTACCTCATTCTTTCAGCAAAAATCATTTTTTCCTCGGAAATAACAAACATTCTTCTCTACAAATAAAGTTGGATGACCCATCAAATATCATCACCAAGACACAAACCATATACTATTTTAAATATATCTGAATCCTCGTTCCACTAAATATCACATTTATTCAAAATAAAGTTGATTTCCTTCAACCAATTCCATCTCTTGAAAACTACTTGAAGCTGCCCCAAAATTGCCTTATGACAAGTCTTTGTAAATAGGTCACACTTTATCATTTATAAGCACCACCTTGATCTAAATCCATCATTACATCAATAAAAAATCCCATGATAAAACCAATTTCAATTTATTTTGCAACTCTTTTAGAAAATCTTTCTTGAAACTAGACTTCTTTAGAAACTTGCATTTTTCATGCTGGGTCCACTCATCACCACATGCTCTATCATACACATTATGGGAAATATAGAGGAGTAATATACATCATAAAATCATCATAATTCACAAAGAAATCAATTTTGTGTACTTAGTAATAAAATATCTCCTACCGCTTTTGAGCTAGGGGTTTCAGGCTCATAAAATGTTCTTTACCTTCTTAACATTCATTCATAAAAACAGGATGATGAAATGACCTAATTAATTTTTTTTAAAATTATTAGTGTAATTTAGAAACATACCTACAAGCAAAAATTTCCCATGCAAAGCAAAAAAAATCAAGGTGAGCATCAAAGGTGCAATTCAAGCTAGAAAACACTCTCTTCTTGACCCTATTTCACTAGAAACAACAAAGCTTAGAAAAATCTTCTCAGAATGACTCCAATTTTTCTCACACCTCTAGGAAACCATTGTACACAATCTCTAATAATCATCATATCGTCAAATAGTTCTATATCTTCTCATCCCATCTCATTACATGACTAACCCTTGGGGTTTACATGGTTTAGGCTTGGTCAACTAAACCAATATTTTTAATCATCATGAAACCTCTCCAAGAGGTCCTAACAACCTTAATACATCATAAATAACTCACCTAAATGCATCCATGAGCTCACAAGGCCTCCAAAACTCAACC
The DNA here is from genome assembly GCA_019776745.2 of Taxus chinensis. Taxonomy (NCBI): domain Eukaryota; kingdom Viridiplantae; phylum Streptophyta; class Pinopsida; order Cupressales; family Taxaceae; genus Taxus; species Taxus chinensis. The sequence goes on along the minus strand of CM034146.1, from coordinate 593,988,957 downwards.
TCGTGCCTCCAAGCACCTAGACATGTTCTATATGAGCACCTAAAACTTGGTTTTCAACTTGTACCTACAACCTAAACCTCATATTAGTTCCTAAACACTCCAAAAACATGATCTCCATGCTAATTGCATGTACCTCAAGCCACCACTCAACTCCAACCATCATTCCTCCCCATCACCTAATTAACTAGTTCACCTGACTAGGCTTGTTAGACCAAACCAATCTCACTGAAAGAGCTCATTGCCATCATGTCAACACCTGAAATACTATGTCATCATCCTAAATAAGCATGTTATAAACACTACTCAACCATCATCTTTTTTATTAATGGCTTTTACATAAATTGACAACACCTTAGACTCTACTGCCAACAATTATATGCCCAAAACCAACCTCCTCATGCTAGGAGGCATCAATCATCACAACCCACCAATGACCTAATTAAATTGATGTTGGACAAGATGCAGACATTGGAGGCATCGGTTTTCGGCCCACAACACTCTCACCTACGATGAGATTTGCAACGAGCCTATTCACCCATCCATTCCTATCCGTTCATATACCCTGTGCATTGGGAAATGCCTAAATTCAATCGTTTCAATAGCAAAAGAAGACCCACAACAACATTTGCGGTCGTTCAAACATGGGTGTTATTATTTGATCGCTCATGATGATGCCTTACTTTTGAGAACCTTTCCCATGTCCCTCACTGGACCATTGCATTAGATTGGTATAGTGGGTTACCCTAAACACTATATTTTCATTCAATCAGGTAGCCCAAGCCTTCTTGGATCATTTTTCTCTATCAATATCGTCAAGAAGGTTACCATGACCGATCTATATTCCACACGTCAGTATGAGGATGAATCTATCACAGATTTTTTTCGCTCGCTGGCGCAGCCTGATCAATCAACTTACCTTCCAACTACCCACAAACTGAACTCATCGAGCTCTTCACATGAGCTTGTGCTAGACATATCTCCCTGACCTTGCAGGTCCAAACCTTTCCAAACATTCGATGAGGCATTCACTATGGCACGAAAGTTAGAGATTCGGGCCATCGAAAGAGAAGAAAATCCAATTACGAAATAAAATTTGGCATTCAAGTCGAATGAAACCTCTTCTTCTTCTTCCAAACCAAAACCAATTATTCAAAGGCTAAGGGCACACCGCTAACACAGTGGTACTCAAGGCCGGCCCAGCTCATCCATCAAATCAGGCTACACCCTCATCTAATCTATCACCTGTCCAGGCTTTTCAATTCAAACAAGAGCAAAAAATATACCCCAATTGGGGAACCTTACTCTTCTATCTTTAAAAGCTTATCAAAGCTGGAGCCATCACCCTTCCACCCATAAAACCACACACTGGTTTTGACCCTGCTCTCCCCATGCCCGCATGGTATATAAAGAACATGATTTCTGTAACTATCACCGAGTAAAGGGTCATAGTGATGGCAACTGCATCACTTTCAAGAATATTGTCCAAGAAATGCTCGAGAAAGGTGAGTTAACTGTGGATAATCCCAATGCCACCCCCCAACCAAAATCTACAAATCTTCAAAAAAACCATTTCCCAACCATGCCCCTTCATCCAATCAAACCGGTGAGACATCACTCACTCATATACCCATACCCGTGAGGTTCACACTATCTTTAATGAGGTACCTGTCACCTCTCAATTACCTCACATCCCTTCCATAGAGAATCCTAGCCCGAAATCCTCCTTCCACATTGGAACCAACCTCCCTGTTCCTTCACCAAGAGGACACACCTTTCATCTCCTTCATCACCTACGGAGGGGTCTTCTGCTAACATTGAGACCATCTCACCCCTAGCTTCTCCACTTAGAGAACCTTTACCTACCGTACCTCCCTCCACCCATAGAGGAGCACCCATTACCTCCCTCCTCCACCCACAGAGGAGCACCCATTACCTCCTCCACCCCATTCCTCCTCCACCCCAGAGGAGCACCACCACCTCCTCCACCCACAGAGGGCACCTATCCTGTTCCTCCACTTATAGAGGAGCTCCCATCATCTCTCTTCCACCCCCATCATAGACCCAGTGAGAGATACCTTTTCCTCTTGGCGAGCATTCTCCATCAGCTACCCCAAAATCCAACAGACCTACTTTCAGCTCTCTTACCCACGGAAGCTGAAGCTAGCCAATTCCCCATCTCTAAGACACATTTTTATGGGAATTCCCATTAGGGTCCTCACCAACTCCACCCACAGATGTGTCATTCTCATGTTTGGCTGATCACTTAGATTATGTGGATAGGGCTTTTTATGGGGGTGCCTCTTACTCCCTGTCTCAAACACAGATGCAGAGATCCCTCTGATGACACCTCCACTATCTACCCAAACACATTTCCACCCATCAAACCAAACAACAACCACTCTGTCGCAACCCCTTCCATGATACCTGTTAGCACTCACACCACACCCTTACCCATAACCCAACCTACATCTAAACCCAAACCCATACCCACAAACATTTCCTCACTAAACCTATTACCACTTTAGGGGTCACCCCGACCACCAGCCTTACTCATCCACCTATTAAACTGGATTTAGCTACATCCTCCAACGTCAAACCACAACACACTACTACTCCAACACCCAAACCAAAGAAACAAAACTCATCGACCTCATACCCCCTACCGCCACACCAATCACACCCGCACTTGTCCCATCTGTCTTAAGACCTCAGCTTGCCCAAACATGGTCAAGCACCCTTCACCCATCATAAACCAATAACACAACAACCCATTCCTTCCTCACAAACCTCTAACCTACCCAGGCACACAACATGACTTATACCCACACCTGTAGTCTCTCTTTACCACCAATACCATACCTCCAATACCTTCAGCTATTGCTTCACTACCCACTACTTACACTTCAGTCATTGTCCCTCACACCCCAAGCATGACCACGACCCATCATCTACCTTCATCACAGCACCCCCGTTATCCCATGGGTACTCACCCTCTTCCTCCATCTACTTTTCCTTCTAGACCTCGTACACCCACATCACCTTTACCCAAGAAGGTGCAACCCAAAAAAAAAAACCCCACTACCCCACAATAAGGTAGTCAAAAACACCCACACCCCCTACCCTACCCATCCATCTACTGTACCCCTACCCAAACAAACACGACCGATACCTCAAAACACACCTGGCACCTAAACCCATAGCTCTGACCCATTCCTACTCTTCCAAAAAATAATTCCCTGACATCAACCAACACCACCTACACCCAAACCCACATTCACTTCCCATTGTGATCCACTAGCAGGGTCCTATGCCAAAATTTTAACCAACCTCCTCGAGACTTTCTGTTATCACATTACCACCACTCCGACCTTACGACCCCCCCCTCAAACCCCCCAAACCCAAAAAGGGTTTGATGATATACTAAAATTACTCCGGTGTGCTCCACCGCTCTTTCCTGTTAAACATTAAGGAATGAATACTTTCTGTATACTAGATACTTGGTTCTCTACCTATCAGGTTTGAGTGATTTATCTGGGAACCTATCTCTATGTTCTACTAATATTCATCTACATCATTTATCCTTAGATAGGTGACATAGGAATGCAATCAACACCTGACAATACTTTTGGCCAAGTTTTCTAACATCTTATACACTATTACGCATATCCTGCGGCGCAATACTTGTTGATCATATACTATTTCCGTCCCTCACGGCAGTTGTTATCTAGAATGCCCTCTACTGACTCCATCAGTCCACTTGCCTATGGTTTATGCCCGCGTTCAGTTACAACATAGATATGAGAAGGAGAAGACGTCAGAAGACTAGGATGATATTGGCATGCTGATCAACCTGGTTACCACCCGTGTCCAAGTCCTTGAGTCCTAGAGGGGTATTCGTATCATAAATTATGTATGCATCCGTCCTAGAGAAAAACTAAGTTCAAATTTCCATAACGTGTAGAAATCTCGATGATCATGCGAAGGGTGTTGCCCAATAGGTCACAGAAAATGTTGTACATCCTCAGAACATCCTAATCTTCTCAAAAGGCCTCTGTAGTTGCGTGTGCCAGCAGTCTACAGGTAGCTCGCGGGATGTACATACCACTAGGAATTATTAATATTTAATTAAGTTTTGGATATTTAAGTAGATTTCAGCAAACCTTTCCACTCCTAACCACTGTTCCGAGTTCCCTACCCACATTAGGTTCAAAAACCGCCATTAATCCTTTGATAATTCCTAACTTCCGATTTCACTGCGATTTTTGTTAATTTTGATTATTACTATTACCAAAAGAAAGGACGTACGCTCATAAGTTCTGGTTAATGTGACTTGGACCATTACAGGAAGATGTCACCCCTAGATTGTAATTATAGACTTTATTAATGAGGGTCTATGAGATCAATCATCTTCTTTTCTTCTTGTTTGACTTTTACATGAGTTACAAGACGTCCCTTCATAGTTAATTTCATAGGGTTTAACAACACCCTTTTTTGTTCTTTGCAATAATCTATAGTTCATTCTTGTGTGTTCATTACACTCACCTTACTATATTAAATTGTTTATATAAGACATTGAATTCTATCTACAAACTTAATCCTAGTTCATCTAAATCTAGTAAGATAATCCTCCTAATTCCCCTTTTCTATCCTAAATCATTCAAGATCCTCTTTAATAATTATAATTAGATAGAATATATCAACAAGATACTTGTCCATTTCTTTTACAAGAAAAGATAATTCAATCAACTTATGTCAGTAAGGTTGTTTTCTCATCCTTCAATTTCATTTCCAACTTAACCTTTATAAACTTGGCATTACAACTTATAGCAGTTTAGCTGATGTAAATACAATAGCACTTCATTCAAAAAGAAATATACTTCTTTTCATACATCCCAAGAATGAATTGGAATTCTCACTCTCAATCAACTAGATCAGCAATGCTCATACTAATGTTTTGCCATCTTATATCATGGTACAAAGTCCATCTGCAAAAACTTTGCTAGCGATGGTTAGTTTCAATGAACCTGCGCATGATAAGCACTAAAGCCTTAAACAAAGTGCTCCACTAATTGTTCCATTAAACAACCCTGTTTTAATAATAATTAGTATTTCCTAACGTTAATCATAAAAATAACAACCAAAAAAGAGATCATTAATGACAAATTCACTTCTAAGAAGAACATATTATAATCTATAATATTCATCTTACAATTAAGGTATGGCTGGTCCTATCATTCATCTTAATCAACAGACCATAATATATTATTTTTCTCTTCTAACACCAATTATAATACAACACGTATCTTACCCTATAAGAGAACAAGAAGTGTTTTCAAAGGTTCATACTAGGATGATTCATCAACTTTCTCTCAAGAAGAAGAAACCCATTTTCATTAATGTAGAAGTACATATTTAAATCCCCAGGTAAAACAGGTTTCATATGATAACCTAAGTTGTTTTTTCATCTTAAGATTAACTATTTCAATCAAACATTTAAGGTATTCATTCATCAGACAGGAATAATAAGATCCCATATGGAAGGATGAAACCATCAAACACCAGCATATACATTTTTTATATCAAACCATACATCACTCTCCTTGTATCTCATTTCCCTTAATGAAAGTAGATAAGGTTAGCCAAATTAAGGATTTACTCTTTCTATAGGAACCAACACAAAATATTCCAAACAATGAACTTATGCCCAACGGTATTAGAAAAGAGATAACAGACATGACCTAAGCCGTAGTCCAATTCCTTTTACTTAATTACAAAGTCCTTCTTCAAATATATACAGTTTGGTTCATATAAAGGTCCAAAGGAAGACAAGAACACACCTTAAGGTGAATAGGTATCTACTGAAAATTTGCCTTTAAAAACTCCCTATAGACCGCAAAGGATCCATTAAATAGCAAATTAGAGCATTGAAGGTCATACCAATACATTTACCAAAGAACCATAACTAATTCTTTTCTGGTCTTCATTTCTGATGGAAACCTAACAAGAAAATCCGTGGTAAATGCCAACACCCCAAATTACCAAGAGTTAAATCAAACAAATTATTTACCTACTTGTCATCCTATTGCTTCAATAATAGAAATAAAGATGATGGCCAATAAGATCATAAACTACAAGATGTTCCACTCAAAATCTAACAGAGTTTTACCACTGACTCATAAAACCATATTTAATTTTCTGGCATGCCAACATGCATCAGTTTCCTCCTAGGATTTGATTTTTAAAATAGTTTCCTACAGTAAAATCTCATAAATATGACAGGATCTTTTTTTTTTTTAAACCAAAATATAATTACAAGATACCTTCTTACACAAGATTTTAATACACTCTAAGTGCCATGTGACCATAAGTTCTTCACCAAGATCAAAAATCATTCACTAATTTTACAACAAGTTTCAAGGCAACTTAGTTCCCTTTGAGTTGTATCTTTAATAAAGAAAACTAGAAAGAATCTCAATTAGACCAACACCTTGCTCATGTTTCAAATTCCAACAATAAGAAACAATTCCTCAACTCATTTACATCACAATACTCCTTTTGGAGTTACTATAACTTTTGCATTCTAATGCTAGATAAAATGCAATAAACAACATTTAAACAGTTCAAATTAAAAATCAAGAATCATGTTCGAATAACTGTCATATCAAACCTTTCTCAACAGTTTGAAGCGGTTTGGAGCTCACTTAAAAGAGTTCATACCAACACCATGTAAGTGCTAAGGCCGTATTCATAATGAACCATAATAAAATATATAAGGTCACAGTAAAACACAAACATCAACCAAATGCGGACTAGTAATAGTTCATAATATCCTGATCACACCACATAATTCTCACGCCGTGTTAGGTTTTCAGCAATAGCAAATGTTCACAGGTTTTAAAATAAGATCCAACCAACTACTACTCTTTTCACAGCTCCATATACTTACAAGAAAAACACAAGCATAAAAGTACCAAGAACCCGACCACAGTTGCGAATACCCACAAGTTTCCAACAGAAATTGAGCTTACAAGTTTTCATAACAAACTAGAGTTTTGTACCAGCACATGATCACAAAAAAATAGATTCAACAGATACAGGCTGGATGCAATATTCTCTAAAGATCTGCAGTGAGAATACATTCATTTGAAAGTAACAAAACCTAACCAAAATTACCAAATTCAGTTAAGCCCAAACAGAGTTACAGAATCGTTTTTTTGCATTCGTTTTGCATGATGTTCAAACAATCACTTACTATATCTTAAACCAGACCGCTTTTTGCAAAGGATTCAAACCAAGAATACAACACTTAATAAATTCAATAACCAAATAACCAAATACATCATGCAATGCTTAAAACCCACAGAGAAAAGTTGTTTTAATGAAACACTTAGAGGAAAGCAAGAGATTTTAACAGTTAGAGCCTATCATGCCTAATAGTGTCCTCTGTCAAATTGAAGAAGATATTTTAGTCAAGCTCACTCCTCCTCTTTTCCACGAAATATCAAACAACCAGATACCTCTTACATAATTCCTCTTATAAATTCCATGAAACGAAAATAGATTCAAAACCTCAAAAATAGCCATGAAGTGCAGTTCAACCTGCTCATTCGAAAAACAAAAGCGTATGCAGAGTGAAAATCAGAAAACATGCAAAGTGAAACACCCAAGAAAAATCCATTGGCATGCATACCAAGATAGTTTGGGCTCGTAAACAAAAATAAATTAATTCGCTAATTCCAAATCTCCCGCCTAATCTTCCTTGCCACTGCCTGCCATGTCTAGCGAATACCAATTCTAAATTAACATGTGTTTCCATTTTAGTGATACTGCCACCTAAGCCTCTGCCAAGCCAACTAAACCCTACTAAAGCTAGTAGTACCGAGTTCAATAAAAAACCTTATCAACATCATAAATGCCTTAGAAACCATCTCCAATATGCATGTAACTACATAAGTCCCCATTCATGCTGAATAGTTAGGATAGGTTACTTGCTTATGTTAGATCTTAGGTAGATTAAAGTTTATACCTTAGGATATAACACTAACAACTAACCCCCACCATAGGCCTTTGCAATTAGGTTTAGATAAAACCTCATAGGTAAATAATTCAAAGTGTCATAGTTTAAAACACTAGGTTAGGTCACCATATAGCCTTGTAATAGGTTCAATGTTTAGTTTTAATACCTAGTAACTTTTTCCAATTCCCTTAGCACCAAGTTTCGGTTTAGAATCAAAATTATATCAAGTTACATAGCTTAGGTAGGAAATACTTTAACCTGGCTTAGGATTCTAGTTCTCTCCTACACCATGAACAAGCTAAAATCCCAATTACGTCAGTAATGACCTGCCATGGTCAATCTCTAAAGACCCAAATGAAACATACCCACTGAATGGAAATATTTTCACACAAAAGAGAATTAAAGAACTTGCATCTACTAAGTTCAGGCCATGTGTTTCTCAGTTCATGGAATTCCAATTCATCATTTTCTTCACTCTGAACAGATTTAAACATTCCTTGGATCATTGAAATTGATCCAAGGATGAGTTGGGTAAATAGATAAGTTTACAACTCTTAAAACGAATTAGTAATCTCACCTTCAAGAAGTGAAAAATGAATTCAAGAAAACTATTCTAGTTCAGTCAGAAGATCTTAAGAGCAGAAAAGACTATCCACATCAAGCATGATTTCCCCAAAGTCAAAAGAACATATCCTACAAAGGAAAATCACATGCCAACAACGGAAATGCAAAGGAAGAAAATAACAACTGTCAAGGGTGTTACACTATGTGTGCGGGATATCATCCTCTCACTAGAAACCTGTTGTGCCCTATACTCTCCATAAGATAGGAAGACTATCTCGGCCACCATGAGCTCATCCTGATAATATCTTACCTCACCTAGGGCATCTCGTAACCTAGATACAAGCATGGTTTGTGGTGGTCCTATAGGTCTTGACCCTTGTACCTTCCCTGCAGTGACCTATCCTGTAGCAATCTACCCTGCGTTGGCCTATGTACTTGGCCAAGATCCCTATGCTTGTGGTGGTGCCCCCTGCCCCCTGTGCTTGTATCTAGGCTTGTAAGGCCCCAATCTATGTCTAGGATGTGGCCAAACTGGCCCTGTAAACCTGCCACCTGCTCCAATAAGGCTACCACCTGACCATCTCTATCTCCATCTCCTCCATCCCCTCCCTCACCCATCTGGGCCTGCAGTCTGGCCACCTGTACTCGTAGCTCAGCTACCTCTACCTCTGACCCCTCAATTTATGCCTTTAGTATGCCTATCTAGGTAATCCGTGTCGCTACCTTGCCCCCTGTAGGGAGTCTCTTTTGTACTATGATGGTATTTAAGTCTGGCTACCCTGGGTCTAGGTGGTATGGCTCATAACTAATCCACCCACCACTACCTATACCTTTCTGTACATTGGTGTCATCTATCTGCTGATCCACTGGCTCCTCCTCCTCCCCTGTAGGCACTGTAGGCTGTGGTAGAGGTAGATGCCTCTCCACGACATCTCTTTGATACTGTGGGAAGGACAGAGGAATATCCTGTACAAGCCCAAACTACCATTGGACCCTGTCTATTGGGATCATCTCATCTTCCCCAGTATGGAGACCCTATATCCACCTCTCTAGTTAGAGCTTAGCTAGCTCCTCATGCATGTTCCTATATGATGGGAATCCCACATATGGCCTCCAGATAATGTCCACTCTAGACAACCCCTCCAACAACTACCAAAAATGGGCCACATCATATGTCGGCCTATCCGATCTCCACTCTCATATCACTGGCACCCATCTCCTGTATCCCACCCACACCGATCTCCCCTGGGAATTCATCTTCTCAAGGCATCCCTATAGGTTGAACACAAACTATGTGCTTGTAGGCCCAGGAGTGCAGTATAATGTACAACAGAAGCTAAACCTGCGCAACTGCCCATATGCCCAAAGCTCTCGGTATAGCTGCACCAAGAATGTTGGTGCCCAGGCAAACCAAATATCCTCTACCATCATATCATGGAGCACCCCCATCAGTGATTGGGGAAAGCATCCACCCTCTGCATCTGGCAGTGCATAGCAGTACACTGCCTCCATCAATAGAACCACTAGCCTCGTCTCATCCGAACGGGCTAGGTACATCTCGCCATAACTCAAACTGCGCTATGGAATCTCAGATCCGCTTCCCCCTTCCAAAAACTATCCCAATCAGCTCCTTTGAGCTATCGAAGGAGATAGAGTAAACCTAGGCACCCAATATGGGTAACCACAAAATCTGGAACACGTCCTCTAAGGTGATAGTCATCTCACCCGTCAAAAGGTGGAACGTGTTGGTTGTGAAGTCCCATCTATTGATGAGTATGACCATCAAGTTGGGCTACCAAACAACATGTCAGTAGCACTGAATCCCACTCAAGCCCACTACCTCAACCTCCTAGAGCTCCAAATGGTCACTAAGCTGCGTAATGTCACCAGTAGAGGTGTAACCCTATCTCGCATGTATAACTACACTCTCCCTTACATCCAATCCAATAACGGCATTAATCCATATTTACCATGACCATATTCACCAATTATCATCACCCTCCACCCTTTTTTAACCCTACCCATCTCAACTACCTAACTTACATCACTTTTGCACCCTTATGCCTAACATCCTGACCAGTACCAGTTTATTTTAACCGACTTTGGTCACCTTTAACTGGCATTGGTCATTTGTTTGGTGACCACTATCAATTCACCTTAACCAACCATGGATAACCCTTAACTAGCCTCGGTCACCTATTTGGTGACCAATACCGATTCTACCCAGCCGATGTCGGCCAAGCTTGACTGTACAGGTCACTGTTGTGGAAAATTCCGTGACTTCCCAAACCCCCCTTTTTTAAAAACTCTTTCATCTACCCCTTTTACCCCACCTATAATGACCTACACTACCCCGATACCCCTATCCACCCCACCTATACAATTTACTACCCCTCCCCCCCTCTTTTTTTTCCCGTATCCCCCCATACCTAAATTTATTTTTAACCACCCACACAAAACCAACACCCACAAAACCCAAAAAATTACAATAACCAAAACACCTAATCTATCTAATCACCAATCTATAGTTAGGTTCTTACCTCATCACGCTACCGCCGTTTCGTGGCACGTCTGGCCATTGTGTCAGTGGTCCACCGATACCTCTCTATCCTTTGCCATCAATGAATAACTACTCGCAACCTCTGACCAATCAACTCTCTCGCCCTGATCCTCATGGACCCGCTACTCACCATCCCAACCCTCATTCAAATCCCACTACTAGCTCACTGTCTCGTTTTCCTCCAAACACTTTTTTCTCTTTTCTCTCTCATTTTTTGTCATTTCTTCACTTTACAAATAACAAATGAATAATAAAAACATGGATTTTAGTTTTTATAACCAACCTGACCTAACTGACATCGGTTACCCTTGACCAGCATCGGTCATATGCCCTACCTAACTATCATTTTTTTTCCCTATACCGATGTCGGTTATCCATGATCGGCATTAGTCACCTTCACCTACACATTACCCTTATTTTTCCCTTTTACCCCACCCTTTACCCTGATCATTTACCCCACCCCACCTATACCCAACCTATTTACCTTACCTTTCCAAACCTCCTCACTTTCCTGCCTACTCTTGTCCTCCTTTGGGTACTCATTAGTTTACCCATACCTTGGCCTTACTCATGTCGTGACCTAGATATTTAGACATAGACCATTGCTAGTGACCTTTGACCTCACGTGTTCATTATACCTTACGGCACTGTTACCTATTTTGTTGACCTAATGACCTTACCCTAGCCTATTGCCATGACTATTTATCCTGACCCTACCTTTGATGTACCGAAACATACCTAAACTTTCCTGCACCTAACCTATGTTGTGTTTCCTGACCATATCCTATACCGTGGATACTAGATTCACTTCAACCTTGTTCAGATAAGCCTATCGAGCTTAGACGATGTAGTGTTTACTTGCACTTCAACCCGGTAGCGTGATGTAGTTTATACGTGTGTGTGTGTGTTTGACTGTTGCTACCTTTGACCCTGCTCATTACCTAGATTTCCCGAGTGGACCTTTCACCCTTTTCCCCCTGTGCCCACCTACCTTTTCTTCATAATTTCCTTTTATCAAACCACTCACCACTTCAACTTGTTGCATCGTCAGTTCCTAGTTTTAGGGGATCACCTTCACCCACACATGGGGTAACCACATCTTATTTTTGTTAGCATCTCTTACCAATACAAGCTACACAACAAAAGGGGGCAAAATGTTGACACTAAAATTAGGTCACACTCCCCTTTGGTCCCTCGACAAATAAGCACCCTTTATTACATTTACCTAGCGATGACCCCCTTCACTCCACTAATATTAATTTAATTAATCTAATTAAATTAATTCATTATCCTCACTATATTTATTATTTAGGTAATATCCACACATACACTTCACTTAGACACCTCATCAAACTAACTCAACCTAAGACCTATTCTTAGCAAGTTGCCATAACTAACTAAGACTTACCCAAACCCTAAAAATCAATGCCTACATTCCATCTAACCACATTCCCACATGCTTATAAGAATCTCCCAGTCTAATCCATGGGATAACGATAGGAGATCCAAGGAAATCAGGAGGATCTCCCTAGTTTAGTAAACCTAGGCAATCCCACCTTGATCGACGTCGGTTACCCCTAACCATTGCCAATTAAGATGAACCACCATCGGTTACCCCTTTTAACCCATAAACTACCTTATTCTCAGGGTTGGAAAAAGCTTGGAAAACATTGAGAGAAGGTTGATGAGCAAGAACACATCTTTAGAGAGCAAATTCCAATGAAACTCGCATGCGAGGAAGGAGATTAAGAATTTTCTCCTACACAGCCATCCCAGCCATGATCTGATCTATCCAAGCAAAGAGGAGTGTACATGTAGCCCATGGAGAATATTTTATTTAGTTAGTGATCACTTGCAATCTTCAAACCCATCATCAGCACCTCCTCCCTCAAACACAAGGATTCAAGAATAGAAATCCAAGTAAGTATAACATCATACTTTTCCTGGTTTATTTCATTTTATCATCTATTGTTTACTTTTCCCCCTATTGACCTTCTCTAATGTTTTCACCTCCATATACCCATTAAAACCTTGCCAAATCTTACTCCAATCACCCAATACCTCATCTCGACTCACCAAAATTCCTTTGTGTAGTCACAAAGGAGACCACATCTTTTTCTGTGACATTTTTCAATCTCACAATAATCGGCACCGGTTACGCCTAACCGTCATTGGTAACCCCTAACCAACACTGGTCTCTGTATTTACCTACACAACCTAGAATAGATACCTACCCACCAAATTTCATCTTACCCTCATTCACCTGTGATCTATCCATGACCTCTGTCAAACCTACAGAACCAAGAACCAATCATTTGACCTTTGGATTCTATTCTAGCTTAGCCTATTAGATTAGATCTATTTCGTATTGTGTTTTAAGTGAGATACCTAAATCATTTTAAATAACAATAGGATTTACTTTTTTTACAGCATTAAATTGTTTAAAATAGTAGACTGACAACCATCTAGGAAGTATCACACTTCCCAGATCTAGCATATGCTAGGTAGTTGACTACCCATATTATTTAATTCCTTTTGGTGGTCTTGCTTTGCATTACAGGTAGTTCCTCCTAGCAAAAAGGAAGCTCAACCAATATTTGAATAGGTATTCCTCCTACACCCGTTACCTTATCAGTTTTGTTAACGCTTCAAATAAACAATCTAAGAATCAAGTGAAACACTCACAACTAGTTCAAGTTTGAACTCAAACCCTTTCTTTATACTATTCTCGACTCAAAAACAAAAATAAATCTAGTATACCTCATTTATTTACACCAATACATCTTTAAAAATTCTGAATACATTCACATTGGACCCATATAGGTTGGCCATGACCAAAACCACCAAACATGCATAAAAATAGCTCAAAACCCCATCACCTAGATTATCTAAAACCACAAATGCCAAAAACATGATTATTCAAGATCAAAAATTTATCATAAATGTGTAATATTACATAAAAACATCATCCATGGTCATTAATTATCTTACACCAAGTAGATTTGTCATAACTAACTCAAGAGGGTTTATATCCTTCTAAGAATAGTTATTTCTAGCACCATGTCTTCACCTTTGGGCCTCATGACCACTCAATAACAAATCAACTATGGAGTGTAACCACTCATTTGAATCATAATGACATTTATCTCACCACCATACATGTTATATCTCATTAAAAATCCATATGTGTAAACCACACTAACTTTTTGTTTCCCCAAATTGAGTTGCATGGAAAGTAGTTTTACAAACTCAAATTGTGTGCACCCTTTCTGCCACTTTCAAGACCTAAAAAATTCCTTAAATAGGAACAAAATTAATCCCTCTTCAATCTCAAACTTATATCAAGCATCAAATCATTTATATCATGCCTAATCTACCTCATTCTTTCAGCAAAATCATTTTTTCCTCGGAAATAACAAACATTCTTCTCTACAAATAAAGTTGGATGACCCATCAAATATCATCACCAAGACACAAACCATATACTATTTTAAATATATCTGAATCCTCTTTCCACTAAATATCACATTTATTTCAAAATAAAAGTGGATTTCCTTCAACCAATTCCATCTCTGAAAACTACTTGAAGCTGCCCCAAAATTGCCTTATGACAAGTCTTTGTAAATAGGTCACACTTTATCATTTATAATCACCACCTTGATCTAAATCCATCATTTACATCAATAAAAAATCCCATGATAAAACCAATTTCAATTTATTTTGCAACTCTTTTAGAAAATCTTTCTTGAAACTAGACTTCTTTAGAAACTTGCATTTTTCATGCGCGGTCCACTCATCACCACATGCTCTATCATACAATTATGGAAATATAGAGGAGTAATATACATCATAAAATCATCATAATTTCACAAGAAATCAATTTTGTGTACTTAGTAATAAAATATCTCCTACCGCTTTTGAGCTAGGGTTTCAGGCTCATAAAATGTTCTTTACCTTCTTAACATTCATTCATAAAAACAGGATGATGAAATGACCTAATTAAATTTTTTTTAAATTATTAGTGTAATTTAGAAACATACCTAAAAGCAAAAATTTCCCATGCAAAGCAAAAAATTCAAGGTGAGCATCAAAGGTGCAATTCAAGCTAGAAAACACTCTCTTCTTGACCCTATTTCACTAAGAAACAACAAAGCTTATAAAATCTTCTTCAGAATGACTCCAATTTTTTCTCACACCTCTAGGAAACCATTTTACACAATCTCTAATAATCATCATATCTCAAATAGTTCTATATCTTCTCATCCCATCTCATTTACATGACTAACCCTTGGGGTTTTACATGGTTTAGGCTTGGGTCAACTAAACCAATATTTTTAATCATCATGAAACCTCTCCAAGAGGTCCTAACAACCTTAATACATCATAAATAACTCACCTAAATGCATCCATGAGCTCACAAGGCTCCAAAACTCAACCTCGTGCCTCCAAGCACCTAGACATGTTCTATATGAGCACCTAAAACTTGGTTTTCAACTTGTACCTACAACCTAAACCTCATATTAGTTCCTAAACACTCCAAAAACATGATCTCCATGCTCATTCCATGTACCTCAAGCCACCAATCAACTCCAACCATCATTCCCCATCACCTAATTAACTAGTTCACCTGACTAGGCTTGTTAGACCAAACCAATCTCACTGAAAGAGCTCATGCCATCATGTCAACACCTGAAATACTATGTCATCATCCTAATAAGCATGTTATAACACTACTCAACCATCATCTTTTTTATTAATGGGCTTTTACATAAATGACAACACCTAAGACTCTACATGCCAACAACGGTCACTCCGAGAGTGATCTTACAATTGAGTGTTGCACTACATCTCAGACTCCATGTTGTTATTTTGATCATGTGTAAGAATCATTCCTTGTGATTCCCTTGTGCAATTTCACTTGATAGTGGGGTACAGATAGATGTAGCAATGTAATATAATGTGTGGATGGAATAAAGAAATTCCCCTTCCTATGTTTTGTATCCATATAATGTAGTCGTTTGTCCCTTGATTGAATGCCAAATAGATTATTTAATGTGCTTTATGTGCCTTTTGAGTGCAATCTTAGGTGATAGTAATAATTCTTATAGCTTGGTCCTTAATTTTGAATACATATCTATGTATTTATATGATTCCCTTGTTTTAATTTCATAATTGGCAACTGGAAGTCCAACCCATAAGTAGAAAAGATTCCCAAAAGATAAAAGAGACCCAAAAGAAGTGAGTAAGGTAAAAAAAAGATCAAGGGAACCTAAAGGGGATAAGTGTTCCTGGGCACTCTTATCCTGGCTTAGCATTGGTGTTTAGAGCCATAAAAGATAAATGAGTAAAATACTTATTTGGTTGTAGGGTGTGTAACACAAAATTAAAAATAAGAAACACAAAAAAGAGGATAAGGAAAGTCATCAATTACTTATTTTCTTTCTTAGGAATCCTATGAATGTTATTATGTGTTTAGGACCTATAAATGTACCCGAGAATTTGATTTACCATCTACATTTTCCACCACTTTATGTTGTTGAGTGAATACATGATCACATAAAGTAGATAAGAGATGTGTACCTGATAACAATGTAGACTTTGCAGCAAAACACATTCCAATTGGACAAGTGAAGCATGAAATGATGAAAAAATGATGCGTGGAAACTAGGAAGAGAAAGTGACCCTAGGGGTGAAGCATATGATATACTTGTACTTGTTTTTGTGCTTGTTGTAGGCTACTTCTTGTTGCATACTAAGGATGGACCTATAAAAGAAATGTGGAAGAGTAGTCAAACTCATGTATATGAAAAAATTTCATGAGTATGTAAAAGTATATAAAAGTGTGTAAAAAGGAAAGTGTGCACCTCATGTAGAAGATTATAAAAGGATATAAAAAGTGTCCTAAAAATGTTGTGTAGAACAATTTTTTTGGGTGATCTCATGCTTAGAGCATGTTTTTTGGGTGTTCTCATGCCAAGTGTGAGTTTTTTGGGCTATCTCATGCCAAAGAGAAATTGTTTGGGAGAGAGGTCTAGTGTTACTTTCCTTCCATGACTCTTCTCGATAAACACCATAGTAGATGGTGTGTCCCTATTTTATTATTTTTATCCTTGATTTGATTTGAATGTATCAATTTTTTTGATTGAAATTGATTGTAGGAGATTACATGCATGTTTTTTGCAGGAGGAATTTTCATGTACTCTAAAACTACTCTGTAAAATATTGTGAATTATGTTGATCTAAGAAATTCATGATATCTTCCCCTAGGATATTAGTTCTCAGGGGAGGAAACAGGATCTTAGGCATTAGTGTCTATGTTGTTCTAAGGACTTAAGTCAAATTTTGGGTCATTCTATAACTGTGTTCCTATTCTAATTATCTATTGTATCATATTGTGTTATAGCTCTGAGTTTTTATATGGGGTGATTTGTTCAACCAATGTATGACCCTCGTCATTTGTGGTGTATGCGACGTCGATAGGAATGTGTGACCCAAAGAGAGGAGTTGATGTTTATTTGCACTGTATCCCTATAGGGGTAGGAGAAGTGAATGGTAGATACCAAAGCACATGAAAAAAAAGTGGCTAGATACATGTGTTAGTAGTAAAAGTATCAAGCATATCATATAAAAATAATGTAACAAGTAAATTTACATAAAATATAGACTGAAAAAATAGGGTTTCAAACATGGGACATCATTCACAATGTCACAAGACAATCATGGCCGAAGTGGCCAGAAGCATGCAAACAGTGATCAAACAAGACATAGGGCATAGCCCGTAAATAATAGCATACAAGTAGAAAGTAATGACAAGAAAAATGTATCAGACAAGCATGATGGAAAATAGTCCTACAAGGAAAATGTTGCAAATGAACACCTATTAGCATGTTAGAACTATAAAAATTATGTCAAATCATGTATGTACTGGTAGAAAATAACCTTCTAGGGAGTATAAGTAGTAAATAATGAAATAATAACACATGTAATATGTGAGAAAGTAAATTCCTCTGGGAGCCTCGATGGGACTGGTAAAAGGTACAAGCCAGGTATTATTACAACGTGTAAGCAACTATAAGAGATATGCATTCACAACTAGAGAGCAAGTGAATGCACATGTGTATATAGAAAATATATTGACATACTAAGTATCCATCTAGCATGGGAAACAAAGTGTACATGTAAGTATAAGTAGGAAATAATAAGTGTAATGAAGATATGCAATATGCAGTGTATGAGTGGGATGGAATGGTATGCAATGTGAATGTGGTAGGAGAAGCATGCCTCGATGGATTTCGATGATAATGAGATTCAATTCATTTATAAAATACCCCTCAAAATCAATAATGAAACATATAACAAGAGTGTGCCATCAGGAAATGGTTTGAAACTATGTGCTAGAAAGAAATATGATGAAGTGTAGAGTATAAAGAGTTAATTATGGTGAGATTTATTTCATATTTCTACCCTCAACAATTGATTATGAACCGTGGAACTAGATTTTGTAATATGGTAATCAAGATACAATTTGTGTATCATTGTGCGTAAGGAAGACTAGATGTAATGCACAAAGTGTAATGTGTTTTTTTAGAGATTAGAAAGAATTGGTAATGATTTGAAGGGGGAAGAAAGTATGTTCCCCCCCAAGTGTTTCATGAAAAGTAATTTATCTAATGAGAGTGAAGGGATAGGATCCTCCGCCCAATGTTCAAGGAGATAAAGGCATGTGAAAATGCTCTAATATTGGTGGTGTATGAGAAGAATGATGTATATCTAAAAGAATCCTATATGGTGAAAGATTTGGTGAACACCTATGTGAAGTAGACCTATGAGGTGAAGGAGACAATGATAACCTATGTGGAGAATACCTAAGAGGTGAATGAGGTGATGAAAACTTATGTTAAGAAGACCTGAGAGGTGGTGGAGGTGGTGGAAACCTATGTGAAGAAGACCTATGAGGTGAAAGAGGTGGTGGAAACCTATGTGAAGGGATTTCCTGAGTAGGGGACTTATGCTGATGAGATGGACTAGTGGAACTATGAGGATGACAATGTCATGAAGTAATACATGTGTGAATAAGAGAAGTAGGAGTTGAATGTACCTTAGATTTGAGAGGCTACAGAGACCTAGAAAAAATATCTGGTGGAAGAATGACATCAAGAGGAGGTAGAGGAAATGATGTGCATGGTGGAATGGACTGAATAGTGACAATTGGGTTCTTGTGTATGAACTTGAGACACATAAAATTCATGGATGGAATATCTTGAGTGACGCAAAGACAACGGAGACCTAAGAGCTTGTCATAACCTTTGATTGAAGATGCCACAATGAATGGTACAAGCATGGTGAGAGGCCCAAATTTAATGGGTAGCCTAATGTAGCCAAAATAATTAGGAATTAGATATTAAATAGAAGATATTGGACATTTAATAGCCATAATAAGTGCAATAGAGCACACACTAATATGAGCCTATAGATAGATCATTATATTATTAATAGTGTATGAACCAATAGAAGCATTGATGTGTAATGAATCAGAAAATAATGTTGCATGATGATTGTAATCTGAAAATGAAATAGTTAATGGTGATGCATCATTAAAAGAGATAAGGAAATCAAGGGTCCCCAATGAAGGATGGGGCACAATGCGATATGTATGATTGGTATAAGAATCTAAATCTTGTGTATCATGCTTAGGAAAAGGGTCATTGAATATTTTGATTTTGTATCATTGATTAGTTTAGAAGAAGAAGAAGATGGAGCAGGGAGCTCCAATGAATTATTGTCAATAAGATCTTATATGATATTCTTGAGTTTGAAAAAATGATCATTGGAATGCCCAATACATTAATGATATTCACATTTAGCATTTTCATCATGATTGTGGCCATGAGGGCGAGATGGATTAATATTGAGAGGTGATGGAAGAGTGGTGAAATTTCTTTCAAGAAGTTGAGGGAGTATAAATCAAGGTGCATATCATAATTTAGTGAATGTATGATTTGGAGGTTTTCATTGAATATTTTCAAGAGGAGAGATGGACATTAATAGTTTCCTTTTCTTTAGTGGGCTTAGGAGATGGCTTAAATGTTGATTTAGATGGAAACTGATTAGAAGATGAAAAAGTGTCTTGATATTTGAGTTTTTCCATAGAGAGTAGTTTTACTTCACGTATTTTGAGCATATGACATAGTTGATTAAATTAAGGAGAATTTTTAAATATAACACTCTCCTGAAGTGGTGGTAAGAGGTTTTGCACAAAAATATCTTGTAATTTTGAATCACCAAGCACATTGGTCATCTTAGCTAGATTGTTCTTGTATCAAAAAACATAGTCAACTAGATTTTCATTAGATCCTTCTTTAATTTGAGAAAGTTGAGCATAAGATATCTTGGTGTCGATATTGATTGAGAATTGAAAAATAAAATCATCATCCAAATGTTGAAAGAATTTACTGAATGAACATGTAGATCATAAAACCACCGCATGGCATAATCCTAAAGAATCCTAGGAAATAGCTTAGCTAATAATGTATGATCATCTGCATAATCTATACATGCCATATGAAAATCTCATAGATGCTCCTTGAGGATCACCATGGCTTTTTAAAGTGGGCAGCTTAGGAGGGACAAATTTTGGAGGAAGTGAATAAGTAAAAATGGAGTATGCAAAAGTAAGGAGAAATCAAGAGATGGAGAGGTGCACGAAGTAGCTAACTGAATTTGATGGATTTGAACTTATAGATCATGATATAAAAGAGTCCAAATCATGTGGTACCGGTAAAACAACCAGCTTGTATATTAGAAGAATTTTTGTGGAAGGAGCGGGAGTAGTAGAAATAGGATTGGAAGTAGGAATGTGAAGGGGTTGGGTGAAGGCCATGATAACCAAAGAGGAACATACAAGAGTTATAGAAGCAACATCTGAAGAGTGTTTAGCAGAAAGTAAAGCATTGAGAACATGGCAAAAGATGTAAAGAATTGGCACGCATGGCTTGACGAAAATTAGTAAAATTGTATAATTTTTGTTGATCAACATTAGTGTCTTCATCATATGATTTTTCACTATCAAATTTTTTCAATGTCTTTTAGAGGAACATTTTTGTGAGTTAGAAAGGGGTTTATTAGATTCAACCATTGACCTAGAAGATTTATGAGTAGAGGGAGGGTTCTCAATGTACTCAAAAGAACAAAAATGACCACTGTAAGTGATGGGCATAAATAAAAAAATATGAGAAAGAATGTGGGATTTGAGTGATGGGTTCACCAAATAATTTAACAAAAAATAAATACTTTTATTAAAACCCCTAATGTAGAATAACTGATGTAAACAATGATATACAGTTGTTGAGTATAATATGACACAAGAAAATAAGAAAGTAATTATGAAAATATAAGTAAGATATATAGGAAGAATGACTTAGTTGATTTATGATTGATCCATAAATGCTCTACACTAGGGAAAACTATTGAATAGGAGGTAAAAAGTGTTGTAAATACTTGGGATAAATTGTAGAGGTCACGAACAATGTTGGACATGGGCACCCACAGAAGGACAAGGGCATTTGGGCAATGGAGACTGCTTCTGGGTGCTTGTGACTGTGTAAATATTCAAAATCTAATTTTCATTGTGTCACACAAGTGTAAAAAATATTCTCTGTTATTCTCATGTGTGTCGCTCTATGATCATTGAGGGTACATGTAACCTATAAAACATATATCACCTAAAAACCCCCATAAACCACATCAAATCCAAAAAAAGAAAGATTTGGAATGGGGAGTCATGTTGACCTTAGTGGTCACTCTAAGAGTGATCTTACAACTGACCAATGCACTACATCTCAGAATCCATGTAGTTTTGGTGAGTGTGTGTAATAATCGTGCCCTAGGATGCATGTTGACAACTTTTGCACTCATACAAAAATGGGCAACTCAAAAATTTGTTTTCATTCGAGGGAATTGATGAAATGGACCTAACTAAGGGGATGCATTACATTTTTATTGTGTTTTTCAGTTTGCAGTAACTGATTAACTATATGTAATTTGTAACTATGTGTATTGTTACAAAAATGTAACACCTCACATAGACTGTCATTCCATGTTCATCTTTAGCAAGGAAACACAAAATCCGTAAAGGACTGATGCATTACCTTGATGAAGGTAGGAATCACAATTTAGGTGAAATATTAAATTCAAGAACAAAAATAGAGTTGTATTTTACATGAAAGAGAGTTCATTATTAAGTTACAGGTACCTCAAAAACTCATTATTTCTGCATGTTTAAACACATTTAATTATGTGATTGATTTACTTATTTCTTTATACAATCAATATACATCATAAAATATAAATACAGAAAGAAGTATACAACTCGGTTACAGAAATTAATGTTATTTATTCATGAATAAATTTAATGTTTCCCACACAAACCATGGGATGTAACTCATAACTCCTTAATAAATAAGTACATGTGCATAAAGTTACAAGTAAAAAGAGTATAAAAGAAACCCATTATTTCCTTGGGTTTTCTTCTAATCTTCTTGTCTCAAGTTCCAGCTCCATATTTCATCTATGTTGCAAGCAGCTACAAGTGTACCTAAAAAATAGAAGAAAATGACATCAGTCAAGAGCTCAGGGTTTGATCTATACTCATGTACTATCTAACTGCACCCAAAATGATTTCTTAATATCATAAGCATAAGGTACATAAGAGATAGATATAGAATTGATAAATTAGTATTCTAAATTAGCATATATCATTCCCATAATCATTACAAAATAAGAAAGAGAAAAGAAAAAACTATGGAACATAATAGAGGCCAAAAAAGTATAATTATTTTCTAACTATTTCCTTAAGCGTGCAAGTACAGGTTACAACTATAAAGAATAAGTACAAATTATTATCTTTTTCAATGGATTCATATTCATCAAAAGAGGTTTTCACATCATCTCATGAGGCACAGAGTTCCAAGGCTTCCACATTATAAATCATTCTTGTAAGTAAAGTCAAGTACATGGAAGCTACTGATAAACAATAAAAGAAACAAATACTTTTGAATGGCTCTAAGATCAGCTATCAGATACATATTTGAAAGGATTCATTCAAGGGGAGATATGGTTATAGCTACATCTTTTTTTCATCTAAAGTTGAAGAATTTCAAGAATTGATACAACTTGGTAAACCATAACGAATCAAAAATTGCAGAGTTTCAAGAACAGCATTAATATAGTTTTTAAAGTAAAGTTCCAAGGATAGATTATGTTTCAAATTTAGGATAAATCCTACAAGTATTTCTCTAGTAGAAGGATCCTTCCACATTATAAAAGTAGATTGTAATTTTTTCATGACAATAATTCATCGATGCTTAGAAAATTCATCATATTTAATTTTTGTGCACATGAAAAAATAAGGAAGAGTTAACTTTTACTTTTACAAAATATGAAGGAGCTTTTACAGAGCAGTATAAAACCACAAAGAAAAATTAATAGATGCTTTTATTTGCTATTACAAAACATGTAACTTGAAGCAACTTATGAAATATAGTGAGTAAAGCTACAGTTATTCTAATGAAAAGAAAGTCAAAAGGGTCCAATTACAGAAGGTGAAATCAAGATAACACATAGCTACTGGATTGACAGATCAATCTTACGAGAGAATAGATAAGAAAAGAATCAAATAATGACATCATTATTTCTTTTTGAAGGAAACATTCATGCATTTTTTAAACAAATACAAAGGGTTACATATATCTAGAAAAATAAAATATTTTCAATCAATTTCAACAAGTGCTAAATGCACATGTTTCAGATTTCATAAAATATTAACAACCAAGAAATAGAAACATTCAGAAAGGTCATGCTTTTTTTCCAATTACTTCACTAAACTCAGGATCAGAATCAATTTAATCTGTAATATGAAATAAACGCGTCAGACATTTTTATGTTCATTATGCCATTTCAGCACCATTTGATCAAGTGCTCATAAGAAGACTTCTAATAGTAGAATCACTTAAAATCAACATGTTGTGTTATTGTGAAATGATACTTGATGTAAAGGAAACACTTCAATGGTACATTTTCTACAAAATCAAAGGATCACTCAATATGAATTAGGAGAAGCTACTTTTCAAACCTCCAATAAGAAGGAGGTGAAATATATTTTAGAAATGACAATACAACTCTTTGCAGAAGTAGAAATCATTACAATATTGAGGTACAGATGTTGAGCTACAATGATCAACTGCATGTACATGGGATAGTTTAAGCATCAAATAAATGGAATTCAAGTTTAATTCAAGATACAGTTGAAGTGTAACTACAATCAGCATAAGAGGCCACTATTAGATGAATGGACATTATACAAATTACAACTATCAAGAAGAAAGACATCCATTAAAATTAAACTTGGGACAGATTGTTGCAAATAATTCATTTCAATCTACAATACAGGGTACATTTCTCCTTTGAGAGAAACTAAAGGAATTAAAAACCACAAAATACATCTTGGATAATGAAAATATCACATAGAAGGTGCAAAATTAAATTATACTCTCATCACACAAGTACAGGTGAAGCAAATATCAAATTTCAATATCAATAACATGATACAATTACTACAGAACATGAATGGGAAAGCTGGCAGTTGCACTAATGAAGAACAAGATACACAAAGTGTAACATAAATAGAAAATACTAAAGCAAATAGGAATACAAATTGTAGAACTTCACAAACTCTGATCCTTCATTTCATAACGAAGATACAAATTTTGAGAGATACATCAGGAATCAAGTGCTTCTTTCAGAACACAGCATATAAAGCCCAAATATTATATTGTGTACCATCTTACAATAAATCTATATAAATGGAGTTGTTGTTTAGTATGGACCCTAAGAAAAGGAGCCTAATGTTTCTAAGGTAAGTTTTCATTAAATTAATGAGAAATTACAGTGAGCTTCCAGAAATGAAAAGCTACATTTGCTACCTCTAAAGCAATTCAATACATCATTCAAGTGCAGAGCTTAGGAAAGCATTGAAAATTACAGAAACAAGATCTAAGCTACATAGATGCACTCTTAGAATGAGCCATGAAAGATCAACATGATCCAGTACAATGGAGCCATAAGCAAGTAGAACTAGGTAAATGATGCACGAGATAAAATAAAATTCAAGATGGTCATCCTTCAAATACATGCCAACCCAGAAGACTTGCACAAGAAGCAATAGTTATTATAGCTAAATTATTCACCCAAGTTTTATTAAAAATAGATTTGTCAACTATACCTTAACTAGAAATTTATTTTTGTAACTAAAACTATTAATGCCCTATTGTAATCAACATGTCTATTTTTATTCATTTATTTATTTATGATAAAGGGGTAAAATTAGCATGCATGAGCGAGTACAAATTTTAGCCTATTATTTAGGATGGGTTGGATGAATTATTTTTCTATATATTCTGTGCATTGGCAAACACAAAAAAGAATTTTTGGACATAGTAGTGTTGAAGCAATTTCTACTAGTTTTTCCTTGAATGAGAACTGAATTTTTGCCTTTCCAATTATTTGCAGTGGTGTGTATCTTTTATTAATTCTTCTGAATGTCAATTCCCTAATTAAACATCTTACCTTTCTACAAATCTGGTATTTTCTACATAATCTTAGTGTGCATGTTTATCTTGTTGTGTTGTTGTGATTTATCCCTCAATACATAAGTGTTTTAACTTAATATTTTGCTGAAAATCCATTGGTTCGTGCATCCAAAATTCATTCTCAATTTTATTGTGCATATACTCAATCAAAGAATCTCAATAAGTTTGGTGTATCATCCATTTCAATTTCAGTTACAATCATCTTTTTACCCTCAAAACCCCAAAAACATTAGTTTACAATACATCCAAAAAGGAACCGGCCTTAATACCGGATACTCACCTCAACAATAGGTATACCCACAGACCTGAGGTGTTTCCATTGTATCTATGAAAGTGAGAGATTCAAACCAAGCTTAGAACCCCTTTTTCATCTCTCAACCAGGGTGCACTTTTGAGAGATAACAATTTTTCTAGCACACCTTGTATGGACACAAATCAGTCGATTATAACAGATTACAACAATTTACAATAAATTTACAACGAAATAAAGTCACTTTTGGAGAAGCAAGTTGTAAAAATTTATTCTAAAAATCTGAATATTTATTTGGTGACTCCGTAAGGTTGATTTCAAACCAGTTTTGTAACATGTTCCATGCCTAAAGTGACTACAAGATCATCGGTAAGAGAAATTCCTACTAAGTTTATTTCTTTACCTTTGAATTTTGTAAGAAGAAGAAGAGTTGGAAATACCTTACCTTATAATAGGCCTAGTTTCAGAAACCCTCCTCCTAATACTCCTTCACCACATATTAATCTTGTTGTTCAAATCTAGTTTTATTCCAATGGCTATTCAACCACCTAGAAATTTTGTAACCTTTACTAATGGCAGCCCTTTAGTAATTCAATTTTATCATGATATACCTGTTGTTTGCCTAAAATTTTACCTTCATTTACTAGTGAAAATCATATTACCCCTATACAGAGCACATTAAAGATGTTGTACCCCTTTGTGATGTCCATAATATAACTCATGAAGATGTAGCCTTAAGACTTTTAGCTGCATCATTTAAAGGACAAGCTTTGCAATGGTACAAAACCTTAGTGATAGGGAGTATAACAACTTGGGATGAGTTAGGAGAGAAATTACTTAAGCAATTTCAAGACCATTCTGATCATTTATCTCTCATAGAACAACTTTCTACAATCAAAAGAGCTCATCATGAATTTATGGCTAGTTTTAACATTAGATTTACTAGAACTTGGAAAAGAATTCTAGCCAAGTGTTAATCCTCAAGTTGATCATGCATTTCTATATTATCTCAGAGATTTAAATAGTGATATTTCAACCATGATTGAGTCTATGGGAGGAGAAAATCTCCCAACAATCTTATGATATTTCCATTAGGGATGAAAAATAGGCTTATTCAAGCTAGAAAATTAGCCCCAAGGCCTTCAATGCCTCTTATAGTAGATTTGGCACCTATTCCACAACCTATTACCATTATATGTCCTATTTTTATAGCTCCATCAAATGATGTATTTAAGGCTTTGTAGACTATGGGAAATAAGTTAACTGTCAATTGAGAACAAACTAGCTCATCCTAGCAGGCCTTACCAAGCTTCTTACCAATAAAATTAGCAAAATCAACAGAATAGGAAGCCTTATTAGCAAAATTAGAACTATAGACAGCCATATCAGCCAAGGAAATTTCATCCAAAGGCTCCTAGTTCATCTAGCGCTCTTGTTCTAGTTAATATGATTTAAGAAGAATGGTGTCCACCTTGTAATCAGCCTCATTCAATTGTCAATTGTCTAAATGCATTCCTGAATATAAGCCTTATTGCACAACCTCAGTCTGAAGCATTATTAATGCCTCAAATGGAGGGTGGGTAGTAAGATTCTCATAGTGAAAAACCACCAGAATATAATCTAGTCATCTTTGGAGAGGAATATTTTACTTTAGTCATAACTAATCTCAAGAAAAGGCTCAGGATAAAGAAAAACAAAAAAAGACTTGTTCTACCTACAACCAATGATAAAATAACAAGTACACGTCAAAAAAGTGCATGTCAACAAATAGATTTGTTTTTCTTTCAAAAAAAGTAAGAAATTTAGCTCCTAAAGAGTAATAAAAATAATTACAGCCTGATCCCAAAAGATATTCATACCTCAGATTTCAAAAGCTATTGAAGTAGTGTCAAGTTTTACTAAAGCTTATGCTAAAACTATATAAGTTGTTTTCAAACACTGTTGTTTCTTTTAATATTGTTGAGGGAATGAAAAAGCATAGAATATTAATATTTCATTATGGGATGCTCTAAGTATTCCAGGAAAGCAAGAGTTACTTGTTCATGAGCTTGCTAAGTTACAGATTTGTTCAAAACTAACAGAAAAAGGATGCTCAAAAAGTAGCGATGGTTCTTGGTACAATGGAGAAAGATCATATGAAGGAGGTTAAGTGGATGTTACAAAAGTTTTTAAATGCTCTTGATATTAAAAAACCACACCCTTTTAATCTATCTTTGATTATTGGAGATCATTTAGTTCATAACTGCATGGTTGACAGTGGTGTACGTAACACAGTAATGTCTAAAGCAATTGTAGAAAAATTAGCCTTGCAGTATGAACCTATAGAGAAAATTGTGTTGTAGCTAGACTGAATAAAACTAACAAAGTTGGCATCATTATAAATTTCGAGGTAACTTTACATGTTTTCCAAATGTTACTATCTTACAAGGATGTTACTGTTGTAAATTTACCTCCATACTTTTCCTTATGCTTATCGAGAGATTTTACAACAAAAATAGGAGGTTATTTTTCTTCAGATTGGTCATTTTTATTCTTTACAACAAGATATTGAACTAAAGTTACTATAAATTCAGAGCTCTATATATATTTCATATTGAGCCTCATGCTTCAAATGCTGCAAGCAAATTATGCGGCCATAGATCAATCTAATTTTGATGTTACAGACATATTTTTCTACATTAGATGGTGTTTCTAATATGTTTATGGATGAAAAAATCAAGAAGAACATGTTTATGATCCTTTCAAAGAAGTAGAGGAAGATTCGTTTGGCATTTATTTTTGCATCAAGAAAATGCACCAATCCCCTTGCTTTCCAAAATAGAAAAAAACTAGAAGGGCTATGGAAGATTCATTTAGATGTTTCCAAGAAGAAAAAATGATAAGGTGCAGGTTTGATGCTCACTTCCCCTACAAATGAAAGGTATTTTTCATCTCTAAGTCTACAATTTTCATGTACTTGTAACATAGCTGAATACAAAGCATTAATTCATGGCTTACAATGGGCCATAAAAAGAGGTACTAGCATGTTGTAAGTTTTTGGTGATTCAGAGTTAGTGATTAATCAAGTAAAAAACTTTAATGTGTGTAAGAATTCATTATTGAAATCTTACAAACATAGAGTTTCAGACTTAATGGAAGATTTTGATGTTATTAATATGCAATCTGTTCCAAGAGCTGAAAACAAACATGCAGACGAATTTGTAGTAGTTGTTGCTAGCTTTGATGTGTTAGAACAGATCATAAAATACAAATTACAAACCACATATAAAGTTGATTATCAAACCTTCAGTACCTGATAATGAAGAAAATTGGATAATTTTTTGAAGATGATGAAAAAATCTATAGATTTCTACAGTAAAGAAGCTAATTTTTTGCAATAAATCAAGAAAAATGCAGCATTTATATGGTGACCAGATTGTTTCAATTAAATACAAACAAGATGCCTCAAGGACTAGTCACACTAGAAGATATTTTTCAATTCTGATGATCAGTTAAGAAAGGATAAAGGAAATATTTCAACTCACGCAGATAACTACGAAGAGATCTTGGTGGATGATGAAAAGAAATTATTTATTGCAAAGGTATGTTCCTCAGCTGAAAAACATTCATTTATTAATTTATGTAAAGAATTCAGATATGTTTTTGTTGGAAATACCAAGATCTGAGAGGTTTTGATCCCATTTTAGCTCAGCATACAATAGAGTTACATCTAAATTCCAATCCAGTTAGGTAAAACAAAGGCCTTGAATCCTTTGAACCATTAGAGAAAAGAGTTATCCAAGATGATTGGATCAGGTATTATATTTCTAGTTAAGCATTCAAGTTTAGGTAGCTAATCTTGTTCTTGTTTGAAAAAATAATGGAGAAATCCAACTATGTGTGGATTTTAGAGATCTTAATAAAGTTTCATTAAAATATCATTATCCACTACCCAACATGGATCAGATTTTAAGAACAGTTTCCGATTCAGAAAGGCTATTCCTTTTGGATGGTTATAGCAGATACAATTAGATTCTTGTGCATGAAGAAGATAGATACAAAACAGCCTTCACCCCAAAGTGGGGTACTTATGCTTACAAAAGAATGCCTTTTGGACTTTCCAATGTCATGCAACATTTCAACGTGCAATGGACATGGATTTTCAGAGTCTATTAAATAAATACATATTAGTTTATTTAGATGATGTTACTATATTTTCAAAGAATTTTGATGATCATCTTATGCATTTAAGGCTAGCTTTTTAGCTTTGTAGATAGTTTGGAATATCACTGAATCCCAAAAAGTCTATATTTTAAGTCCATTAAGGTAAATTACTTGGACATATTGTTTCTAGAAAAGGTTTAGCTATTGATCCTTTTAGAAATTGAAGCTATTTCACAACTATCCTTGCCTCATCATAAGAAATCACTACAAAATTTTTCTTGGAAAAATCAACTTTGTTAGAAGATTTGTTCCAGATTTTGCAGCATTAGTCAAGCCATTAACAACCATGTTAAAGAAAGATAAAAAATTCTCTTGGACTAGCAAAGGAAGAAAAGGATTCAAAGCTATCAAGATAACTATTTCACAAGCTCCTACTCTAGAAAATCAAAATTTTGATAAGGATTTTACAATGTATGCACTTGTAGGAGATGAAACCATTTCAGCCATATTAACTCAGGTTAATGATGAAAATATTGAGTAGCCAATTGTTTTCTTTGGGAAGAGTTTACATGACTACGAGACAAGGTACACTTTTCTACAAAAAAAGGTACTTTCTAGTAGTTAGAAGATTAAATAATTTCAAGTACATGCTTTCCAATAATAAGATACATGTCTTAGTCTCTCATCCAAGTGTTAAAGCATTCTTATTGAACAAAGAACTAAATGAGAAGAGAGCAGGATGGATTACAAAGGTTATGGAGTATGATGTTGACATTTTTGTTGCAAAAATAGTTCGAGGAAAAGGATTGTGTGAACATATAATTGTCTGATATGGAAAAATAATAGGCTGCAGAATCAGAAAATTTAGAACAACATGCTGAAATCACTTATCAAGGGTAAGAAATCTTATTACAACCTGAAAATAAGCAACCAGAACTCAATCCAGAAGTTCAGGAATCAAGATGGATGACTGATTTGGTTAATTACTTACAACACGGTACTTATCTGGAAGGTATGGACAATAATAAATGAAGATATTTCAGGTTACAAGTTGTACCTTATGTTTTCATTGATGGTGTGTTGTTTAAAAGGGATATAAATGGAATTTTTTATGATGTATTGATTATGATATAATTCAGCAACTATTATCCGAGTTTCATAGAAAACCTATACAGAGGTCACTTTTCAGTACATACTACAGCCTTAAAATTTATGAAAGATAGTTACTATTGGCCCAACATATTCAAGGACTTCTTCAAATGGATTAGAAAGTGTAAGAAATGTGCTTTCTTTGTTTGAAAATAACGTTTAGGTTCGCTGCCCCTGCATCCTATTTTAATGGATCAACCATTCATGCAGTGGGGTCTTAAATTCATTGGCATGATAAATCCACCTTCATCACAAGGAAACAAGTGGATCTTGACTGTTACAAATTACTTTACATGCTAGACTAAAGCAGTAGCTCTTGAAAGAAGGTAACGAGACTTCAATCTTATCATTTTACAAAGGTATAGTTTAACAGATTTGGTGTTCCAGCAACTATCATTTCAAATAATGCCTTAGCATTACTTGGTGAAAAGGTAACATATTAAGCTGTCAAGAATGGAATTTATTTAAGTACATTCATCTAATTATTACCCACAAGGTAATGGGTTAGCTGAAAGAACTAACAAAAATATTTTGAGGATCATCAAAAGAACACTCAAGGACAATCAAAGAGCTTGGTATCTAATGTTAAATTCAGCACTTTGGGCTGATAGAGTGACTCCTAAAATATCAGTTGGCAATTCATCATACAAACTTGTTTATGGAGTGAGAGGAAAGAATGCCTATCTCAGTTGAGTTTCCACATTAAATTTATTGCATCAGAGATGGAATTACTTGAGAATGAACCATTACAGGTTCATTATGCAGAATTAATGGAACTGCAAGAGCTAAGAGATCAATCCTCATCTAAACATGGAAAAGAATCAGAGACAGATCAAGAAAACATTTGATAAAAAGGCTAAGTTCATTGTCTTCAATGAAGGAGACATTGTGTTAAAATGGGATGTTGATCGTGTAAATCTAGGAAACCACATGAAGTTTGATACAATATGAGTGGTCCCTATATGATTTCAGCTTGCAAAGAACACAATGCATTTCAAATTTCAAGGTTGAATGGAGAGGAACTTCCCATTCCTATGAATGATATGTTTCTTAAACACTATTATTGAAAATCCTACAGTGTTTGGTTAGAGTAGGATTTCCCTTTCAATAAGTGTAGTTTATGCACATTGCAATGTTTTTCAATTCAATAAGTGCACTCATGCACATGATCTAGTTTACAAGATCCTTTCCTAGCTTTAGTTTATTTTTTGGAAAGGTCAGTTTTAAAAAAAGGTAGATTTTGGTTATATGCTTTGACTCCATGCCTAATGGACAAAGAGTAAGGCACTAGTCTACAAGATAGCAGTCAGCTTTCCCCGTAGGATCACCAAAAATGTTGAAAATTTTTGCACTCGTGTAAAAATGGGCAACTTGAAACTTTGTTTTCGATGAAAGGCATTGATGAAATGGACCTAACTAGGGGGATGCATACAAATTTTATTGTGTTTTTCAGTTGCAGCAATTGATTAACTACATGTAATCTGTAACTATGTGTTATTACAAAATGTAACACCTCACATAGATTTCCATTCCATGTTCATCTTCAGTAAGGAAACATAAAATCCTCGAAGGACTAATGCATTGCCTTGATGAAGGTAGGAATCACAGTTTAGGTGAAATGTTAAATTTACAACAACAAACAAAGTTATAGTTTACATGAATGAGAGTTCATTATTAAGTTACAGGTACCTCAAAAATCATTATTTTTTGCATGTTTAAATACATTTAATTATGTGATTGAGTTGTTTATTTCATTATACAATCAATATCCATCATAAAGTTGAATGTAGAAAGAAGTATACAACTCAGTTACAAATTAATGTTATTTATTCATGAAGAAATTTAATGCTTCCCACACAAGCCTTGGGATGTAACTCATAACTACTGAAGAAAGAAGTAAATGTGCATAAAGGTAAAAGTAAAAGAGTATAGAAGAAACCCATCATTTCCTTGGGTTTTCTTCTATTCTTTTGTCCCAGTTCCAGCTCCATCTTTCATCTGTGTTATCCAAGCAGCTACAAGTGTACCTACAAAATAAATGAAAAAGGCATCAGTCGAGAGCTCAGGGTTTAATCTGTACTCATGTACTATCTAACTGCATGAAAATGGATTTCCTAATATCAAAGGCATAAGGTACATCAAAGAAAAATACAGAATTGATAAAGCAGTATTCTACATTAGCACATATGATTCCTAGAATCATGACAGAAAAAAGAAAGAGAAAGAAAAGACTATGGAACATAAGAGAGGCCAAAAATCCTAATTATTTTCTAACTATTTTCTTAAGTGTGCAGGTACAGGTTGCAACTAGACAGAATAAGTACAAATTCTTATCTTTTCAAGGGATTCAAATTCATCAAATAGAGGTTTTCACATCAATGATCATAAGGCATAGAGTTCCAAGGCTTGCACAGAGATAAATCATTCTTGCAAGAGTTTAAAATTCAAGTATAAGGAAGCTACTAATAAATAATAAAAGAATGACAAATGCTTTTGAATGGCTCTAAGATCAGCTATCAGATACAATATTTGAAAGGATTGATTCATGGGGAGATATGGTTACAGCTACATCTTTTTTGCATCTCAATTTGAGCCATCATTTCAAGAATTGAAAATACAACTTGGAAAACCATAATGAATCAGAGAAAATAAAACATGAGTTTTAGGAACAAGATTAATATAGTTTTAAAGATAAAGTTCCAAGGACAAATTATTTTCCTCATATTTAGAATTAAGCCTACAAGCATTTCTGTAGTAAAAGGATTCTTCCACATTATAAATCAGAATGCAATGTTTTCATGACAATAATTCATCGATACTTATAAAATTCCATCATATTTCATTATGTACATGGGAAAGAATAAGGAAGAGTTAACTTTTACTACATTACAAAATATGAAGGAATTCTACAGAGCAGTATAACACCACAAAGTAAAAATTAATAGATGCTTTTTTCTACTATTACAAGGACATGTAACTTGAAGCAAACTTATGAAATATAGTGAGTAAAGCTAAAGTTATGTCTGATGAAAATAAAGTCAAAAGCTCCAACTACAAAGGTGGAATCAAGATAACACATAGCTACAAAGATTGACATATCAATGTTAGTATCAGAATAGCTAAGAAAAGAATCAAATAATGAGATCTTTATTGCTTTGTGAAGGAAATATTCATGAATTGTTTTAACAAATACAAAGGTTATAGATATCTGGAGAAATAAAATATTTTCAATCAATTTCAAGAAGTAGCCAGGAAATGCACATGCTTCAGATTTCATAAAAGATTAACAGCCATTAATGTGAAATCAGCAACATTCAAAGAGGTCATGTTTTATTTCTAGTTAGTTCACTAACTCAAGACTCATAATCAATTTCAGCTTTAATAATGTCAATAAAGTGTCGAACAATTTTAAGTTCATTAAGCCATTTCAGTGACAATTTGATCAAAGTTCTCATAAGAATAATTATGATAAGTATAAGCACTTCAGAATCAACAATTTGTGTTATTGTGCCTGGTACTTGATGTAAATGAAACATTTCAATGGTACAGTGTCTATAAAAGAAAAGTCTCACTTAATATAAATCAGGAAAAGATACTTTTCAAACTTCCAATCAGAGGGAGGTGAAATAGATTTTAGAAATGATAATATAACTCCTTGCAAAAGAAGAAATCATTACAATATTGAGGTACATATGTTGAGCTACAGTTATCAAATGCATATACAGGGGATAGTTCAAGCATCAAATAAATGGAATTAAAATGCAATTCAAGCTACAGTTGAAAGTGTAACTACAATCAGCATTAGAGGCCACTATTAGATGAATGGACAATATAAATGAATTACAACTATCAAGAAGAAATACATCCATTAAACTTCAACCTGGGACAGAGAGTTACAAATAATTCATTTCAATCTACAATATAGGGTACATTTCTCCTTTTAGATGATACAAAAGTGAAAGACAAACCGCAAAATACATCTTGGATAATGAAAAGATCACATAGAAGGTACAAAAATTGAATTATGCTCTTAGTACACAAGTACAGGTGAAGAAAATATCAACTTGCAACATCAATAACATGGTATAATTACTAACCGAACACAAATGCAAAAGCTACAGTTGCACTAATGAAATAACAAGATGCAAAAATTTTAACAAAAATAGTAAATACTGAAGCAATAGCAGTACAGATTGCAAAAATTCACAGACTTTGATCCTTCATGACATGATGAAGATACATATTTTGAGATATACATCATGAATCAAGTGCTTCTTTCATAACATAGTATACAAATCCCAAATATCAGACAATATACTAGCTTATAATCAATCTATATAAATGGATTTGTTGTATAGTACAACCCTAAGAAAAGGAGCCTAATGTTCTCATGTAAGTTTTCATTAAGTGAGTTGACAAATATGCAGTGAGAATTACAAAGTTGTCAACATCAGCTAGATCTTTAAGACCATTCTGAGCATATATAATTACCTTATTTTTCACAAAATAAGGGTCATTATTTTCTTAGCACATTGCCTGCAAAAAGTACATAAACAAGATCCAAGCTATGTGAATGCACTCTTAAAACGAGCCATGAAATAAACATGAGCTATTACAGTGGAGCCATAAGCAAGTAGAACTAGGTAAATGATGCATAAGATAAAATAAAATTCATGACATTCATCCTTCAAATACATGCCAACCCAGAAGACTTGCATAGCAAGAAAGAGCTATTATTAGCTAGATTATTCACCCAAGTTTTATTAAAAATAGATCAGTCAACTACACTTTGACTAAAAATTATTTTGTAACTAAGGTTATTAATGCCTCATTGTAATCAGCATGTCTATTTTTATTCCTTTATTTATTCATGATAAAAGGGTAAAATTAGCATGCATGGGCGAGTACAAACTTTAGCCTATTTTTAGGATGATTAGGGTAAATAATTTTGCTATATATTGTCTGCATTGGAAAAGCACAAGTGGAGGAATTTTTGGACATATGAGTGCTGAAGCAATTTCTACAAATTTTGCCTTGAATGAGAATTGATTTTTACCTTTCCAATTATTTGCAGTAGTGTGTATCTCTTTATTAATTCTTGTGAATGTCAATTCCCTGATTAAACATTTTAGCTTGCTGCAAATCTAGTATTTTCTGCATAATCTTAGTGTGCATGTTTATCTTGTTGTGTTGTTTTGATTTATCCCTCAATACATAGGTGTTTTGCCTAAAATAAATTCTGAAAACCATTGGTTCATGCATCCAAAATTCATTCTCAATTTTATTATGCATATACTCAGTCAAAGCCCTTAATAAGTTTGGTGTATCACCCATTTCAATTTTAGTTATAGTCATCTTTTTACCCTTGAAACCCACAAAAATTTGTTTGGGATACATCAAAAAAGGAACCGGCCTTAATATCAAAGATTCACCTCAACAATAGGTATACCCACATACCTGAGGTGTTTCCATTATATCTACGAAAGTGATAGATTCAAAGAAATATTAGAACCCTTGTTGTCATCTCTCAACCAGGGTGCATTTTCGAGAGATAACAATGCCCTTGTGTAAGTTTACTTGATAGCGGGTTATAGCTAGATGTAATAATGTAATATAATGTGTGGATGGAATAAATAAATTCCCCTTTCCTATGTTGTGTATGCATAAAATGCAGTCCCTTGTCCCTTTTCCCTTGATTAAATTCTAAATGGATTATTTGAAGTGCTTTAGGTTCCTTTTGAGTGCAAGCTTAGGTGATAGTAATAATTCTTAGAGCTTGGTCCTTTATTTTTAACACAACTATTTATTTATATATTCCCTTGTTTGAATTTCGTAATTCTTAATTGGAAGTTTGACCCACAAGTAGAAAATACGCCCAAAAGATAAAAGAGACCCAAAAGAAGTAAGTTAAAAAAGGGTCAGGGGCACCTGAGTGCTCATGTCGTAGCTAGGTATTAGCATCTGGAGCCATAAAATATAAATGAGTAAAATACTGACTGGGTTTTAGGGTGTGTAAGACCAAATAGAAAACAAGAAACACATAAGATAGGCTAATGAAATTTGTCAATTACTAGTTTTCTTTCTTATGAATCATATGAATGTTAGTATGTGTTTAGGACATAGAAATGTACCTGTTGTCGCCAAATCACTGCACCCTCTGAATGGCTAGGATGTGAATAGGAAGTTTGGTGTGATTGGAA
The DNA here is from genome assembly GCA_019776745.2 of Taxus chinensis. Classification (NCBI taxonomy): domain Eukaryota; kingdom Viridiplantae; phylum Streptophyta; class Pinopsida; order Cupressales; family Taxaceae; genus Taxus; species Taxus chinensis. Next base: position 593,951,429 of record CM034146.1, on the reverse strand, counting down.
CACATGGGATCACCTCTCAATCTGTGGGACTTGGGCTTGAGGTGAACCTCTAGAGAAGGCCGGCTTCCTCTTCCTAAACTAAGTGTTGTACTACTCCTAGTGTAACAAAAATGATTATCTAGTCCTATGCTAACATTTTCATGGGGTTTTAGGGAAGAGATTTACATAAATGAAACTATACAAGGGATGGTGATGCACAAAATAAAGGGTGTCTTCAGATTCAGGAAGGGTTAAGTTGAAGAGGGTGTGTGCACCACAGGTCAACTTCACCTATTGCAACTTAGAGAGGGCATAGGATACCACAAACTAAGAGACACGCGTTCCCTTTGTTAAACTTTATCAGACTGAGAAATATACCAGTTTCCCAATGAAGAAGGATGAACTCAAGAAGGGTGAACAAACACCACAACTCAACTACATGCAATACTTCACCACTCGATAAGCACAAAACTCCAAGAACCTGCAATAGAACTTAAACTTGCACAGTGTACCTGCAAGTATGAGAAAGGCACAAAGAAGCACAGAAGGATGAAAGGACCGAGATTAGTCACAAAACACACACTTTTATTGCTTCAATAACATGCACAATGCATCATACATTCAGAAGAGGCAATAGTTTCCATTACAGTCTTGAAGAGGAGGCTTGAAAGTTCTCTCAACACATAAGAACAACTTACAGAAGAGAGAGGATTCTTGAAAAGTATACACTTTCCTGAGATATCTAACTGTCCCAACTTGTCTGAACTATTGGAACCCTTTGAAATGAGCTTCCAACTTACATTTATAGAAGAATATGTGAGAAAGAAGAGGAAATGGTCATAATTACATTCCTAAAATGAAGGCCCGTGATGTATTTATTACAGTTAGTTAAACCACCTGAGAAGGTTCCATCGTGGGTCATTAATTGCCTGATGACCTAGTCTTCTCAATTAATTAAAATAATATTTAAATAAAATATTTAAATAATAATAATAAATATTATTATTAAAATATTTAAATAAAAATATTAATTTAATTAACATAATGTTGGGAACCCCCCATTGACCCGTTTGACTTGAAGAGGAGGGGGGGTCCATGTGGATAGAGTCTGCACAAATCTCAACTCGGTGAGTTTTGAATCCTCTAACTCGGTGTTGCAATCGATTTTGAACCCCACACTAACTCTTTCTTTGCCTTGGTAATCGGGCTCTTTTACATTGAGTCCTTCAAATGGCGAGCTATCAAACTCAATTCTTATCATTTTCCTCTATTAACTCGAAGCCATTTATGCATTCCACGTTCAAACTTCATGAAACATCACCACGAGCTCCCTGCGAAGTCACCAAGCTCTTCATCCAGTAAACGATCTTACCTTTCCTAGGCTCAAACTCACTTGAATACCAAGCTTAACCCAATACTTCTAAAAAGAATGGTTTTACCACAATTCTCAGGATTCTTCCTCATCATATAACACTTGTAGTAAGAATGTTTTGGCTTTGCCATAATAAGCACAATTTTGTACCCTCCAAACGATGAGAAAATGCCATTACCAATAAAGACCTAATGCTGCCATGATGATGACCCAGGCTCATGCCCATAACATGTCGATAGACACCCTTGAGACTGATTTTTGGCCAAATAACCCTTCAGTATTTTGGCAGTGCATTCGGAAATCTCGGCTCCAATCAACAATTATGCCACTATTGGGATCTTAGTATGGCATAGGTAGCTATGAGCTACACAATATACTCATTTTTCCAGAAACTAAAAAGATAATTCAAAAAAAAATACATTGAACAATTCGGGAAACCAGGAGAACCTTAGAAAAATGTATAGGTATCAACGATATGAATTTTTCCTTAGCCGTGAATCAAAGCTAATAGAAATAAAGCTAGATAAAATTAGCTTTAACTACAGTATAATCGTCCATTGTAAAAAAACAAGTTTATATGAACCTGGTAACAAAATACTTTTTATTGTCTGATTGGATGTACATAATGGAAGGGTATAAATTGCTTATTGCCCTCAGAGTTTCTCAAAGAGACCATTTACGAGTAACAAGGATGTGGCATACAAAATGGCCGACCAGGTATTTCAGAGTTGACCTTCACATTCAATTCTTTTCTAGGAGAAGAAGTGTTGAGCAATATGGATCGTTTCATTCAGCATCGTAATAAACCTTCATCTGCTGATTCGGGGAAATTTTATGAAGCCTTGAACAGTGTGACTCCAATCCATCATACACGACAGTGAATATTTGTTTCATGCAGCTGCCATAGATCCGAGTTCAGAATAAGGATAAGCCACAGTTGGATAACCTGCTTGCTGGAAGCGTTCAAAAGGCTTCTACTGTACTACAACATGCATTCTTCCTGTGCGTGGGAGCTTGTCTCACGACCACATCAAGTTCAGAATTATACAGAAGATGAGGAGAAGGTCGTGGAGTTTTCAGCATTGCTTTCCCATCAAACTCTTCGCATATGAGCCACGACTGAGCCATTAACGCATCGCCTTGGTTGGGTATGCCTGTAGCCTCTGTTGAAATTGGTATCACGTCATGTTTTTTAACCCATGACCCACTCCAATTCACAAATGTCCTATTAATCCTCCTGGTGACTCGCAAAAAGACTCGGACCATCCCAAGCTGCGTGAAATTCTGTTTACATGGCCCGTGTGGAAGTCTCATGATGGATAGTCATCACAATATTTCCCACGCTTGGAAGTTTGATCTGATTTCTCCCATTCACGGAAGTCTGATCATGGTTTTCCATCCCAAAATTTCCACTTGGCGGTACTTTCCTGAATCTCCCCCGCGTGGAATTTCTTCTTTGGCTTGCTATCCATGAAAACCCACTTGGCATTCCAGCTCCGAATCCCCGCACAATGGCTCGGCCAAATTAATCCACGGGCCTCGGCCTCAGCTTCGCCACACAACCTTAGCAAGATAGTAAAATATTTCCCATGCGCAGGATTACCTACTCGGTCTGCCATGATCGTGCTCCCGATTTTTTCTCCTGCCGAGTTTTCCTTCATCAAATTTGAGGATAACATTAAACTCTCAGTGCAAACATTTCAGCTATAGCTTGTAAGGTGTGATAATTTCAACAGAAACCTTTATGCTTGCCAACCTAGTGACTCGTTGAAGATGCTCATATAATTGCAAAGCAAATTGTGCCTCATGAATATTCTGATATGAAACAGTTCCACCTCTATGAGATTCACTTCCATGAGTTGCATCGTAAAAAAAGTAAGGTCTCGATAGAGAATCTTTGTAATAAATTTCATCAAGTCTCCCGGTAACACTCTTACTGTCACTTAATCGATTTTCATAAAAATATCTTGAAGGAAAATCCTAAATTTGAGGATGCATTCGATGTTGAATAGATAAAAACATCGTTGGACGACCTGCTTGCTGGAAGTGCTCAAAAGAACTTCTGCTATACTGCAACATGTCAACTTCCTGTTCACCAAATGCTCGGCCGAGGAAGGTCTGAACAACGTCAGCGAAAATATATATACTGTATTCACTAATACCCTAGCCCAGAATTCTTGGTGCCTCTACGAGCTTACCATTTTAAAATTATTTTAAGTAGGCCTCCCAGTTTTGCATTAATCAATGATCCATGGAATTGTATCCTAGAAACCATCTTTAATGCATCCACATGAAATGAGTTGCCTTGAATTATCCATCATGCTTGATGAGTCTCATTGATAGGGCTCCATCACGTATCTCTATTTACGCAACAATCTCCATTCATTTTATGGCACTCTTGATGCCTTGGCTTGCGTTTGAATCACCCTAGCTCTGCAAAATGTGTCCTAAAAGAAGCTCAACACATGATCTCCAAAATGAACGAGTCACGAAGATGAGTCAAACTCCTTATCTCTGCCTTCACTTCCGCCTGTGTTTGAACCTTTCAATTCATTAAGACTTTATTGATAGCTCAAACTTTGACTCTCCCTGACTCGGCCTTAACTTCCGCCTGCATTGATCTCTACCGAGATCCTTATAGAGTTCCCTTCATTCATAAATTTTCAACGAGCTATATTTTGCATTAACAAGACTTCGTCGAGCTCTTACAACTGTGAGTCTCTACTGAGATGATTTCCGAGATGACTATCAATTTGACACCGGATTCTCTATCAACTCGACCCTGAACTCTTCACTGAGTTGAGATAAACTGGGTGCCGTTCAATGCTAGTTGATCTCTTCATATGTAATTTAAGAATTATTTTTAATTATTGCATCTCGTTAATAACCGAAGGTGGGTTCCTGGAACTATTATTTCATTTTGAACGTGATAGGACCCTGTTGTCCAATCTTGCCATGTGTGCAAAATTGAATAACATTTTTGGCGACCTCTTGGGGATGATTGCCTGCTAAGCATGATTCCAGTAGCCTTAAGTCATCCATTGGGCATGGAGTCTATGTTGGAATCCTAATAGTAGTATGATTTTCTTTGACACATCCCAGAATCTCCTTGAGCATTACCGATATCCTGGGCCTCCCTGGAATGCTAAGCATGAAGTATACTGAATATGTTGAATTCTTGACATCCATGGAACACTACAAAATTTTGAATGAAGAAGATTTTGAAACTCTTATGGAAACCTTGAACCTTTCTCCTTGACACCTTCCAATGATGAAACAATGTGTAGAACAACACAAAACACAACAACAAGGAAAGCAAAACAACAACACGCAACAATGTGCATAAGCACTTGGAGGAAAACACCTAATTTAACTGTACAAGGGATGGAACGCTTCTCAAAAACAATCTTTGAGATGTATCCCATTCACATGAATGGGCAGTTCTTCTCCATTGAGCCTAGATAGATGAAATGAGTTTGCCTCTTTGCAACTTGTGATGATGTATGGCCCACTCTAGAGAGCGTCAAACTTGGCATGCCTGCCTGGTTTGGCCCTGTCTTCATCCTATTTGAGAACTAAATATCCCTCTTGAAAACACCTGTTGGATGCCTTCTTATCAAAATATTTCTTAACTTGAGCCTGATGCTGCTCCAAAGTTTTCATAGCCTTGTCTCGTACTTCCTCTAACTCCATGATTTCAGCAAACCTTATTGTCAGAGGATCACTCTCTATAACTTCAAGTTGATGAGCTAACTCCAAAGAAGATAACTCCAATGAGAGCGGGGAGTTTTTCCTCTCTTCCATATACAAGAACGAAAGGAGAATTTCTGATGGCCCTTTTAGGTGTGATCTGATCTGCCCATAAGGCAGTCTCCATTGTGTGCTTAATAATCCTTATGAGGTTTTTGTTGCTAGACTCAGCCAATCCGTTTCCTTGAGGATAGTAATTGGATGAAGTTTTGAGGTATACACCATTTTTAGCAGCCCATTCACTCAATTTCATACCAAGAAAAGCCAGCGCATTGTCTGAAATGACTGTAAATGGAACACCGAACCTTGTCATTATACCCTCCAAAAAATCTAGAACTACCTTTTCATTGCTCTCTTTTAATGCTACCGCCTCTGTCCATCAAGTAAAATATTCTATTTCGGTAAGGACCCACTTATGTCCGTCACTGGATGGAGGATTAATCATTCCGATGAAGTCCAACCCCCATTGAACAAAGGGTTGATCCACTTGAATTGGATGCAGCGGAAGAGCTGCCAGCTTCTACTTACCTATGAAAAAGGCACATTCCTTACATTTCCTTACCCAAAGATGGGAATCCTTGAGTAAATCTGGCCAATAGTAGCCAACTCGCATGATCTTGGTAGTTGTTGTTCATGCAGAATAATGTCCTCCAGATAGGCCATTATGAAATTCTTCTAGTATCTTACTGACCTATCCTGGTCCTATGCACCGAAGAAGGACGCCGTTCAAATCTTTTCGAAAGAGAATGCTATCTACCAAAACATATGGGACAGATTAAAGATGGAAATTTTGTCTTTGGTTTTTATCCATGTTTGCCGGGTATGCTCCCGAGAAGAGGAAACTCTTCATTTTGGATAACCAGTCAGCTTGATCAACATTATCATCAGTATTTAGGAGTGTCACATACTCATTACTTTTTGATTCCATGTCTGTTGCAAGTTGTTGACATAAACCCTTACCTCTGACAAGTTTAGTGACTTTGATGTCCACGTCATACTCCATTACCTTCGTGATCCATCCAGCACGCTTTTCGTTCATTTCTTTGTTCAGCAAAAACTCCTTGACACCTGGATGAGACACCATCAGATGAATCTTGTTGTTGGACAACATGTGCTTGAATTTCTTCAAAGCTCAAATAATCGCAAAGACTTGATTTTCAATGAATGAGTATTTGAACTCATAGTCTTTGAGAGATTAACTGAAGAAAGTGATTGGTTACTCCATCAAGTTGTTGTTTTGTTGGCTGAGGATCCCTGAAATGCTCTCTTGACCTGCAAAAGCATAAAGGATAAAATCTTTGTCAAACCTGGGCTTCACAAGTGTGGGAGCTTGAGAAATGGCTATTTTGATGGCTTCAAAGCTTTCTCGTCCTTCCTTTGTCCATGAGAATGGCATGTTTTTCTTTAGCATGGTTGTCAGTGGTTTAGCCAATGTTGCGAATTGAGGGATGAATCTCCGCATGAAATTTATGGTTCCCAGAAAACTCTGGAGGCCCTTCTTGTGACTTGGGAGAGATAAGGACATAATTGAATGAATCCTAGCTGGATCGATTGATAATCCTTCTGCTGAAACCACATGCCCCAACAATTTTCCCTCGTGCACTATGAAAATACATTTCTTGGGGTTAAGTGAAACCCTAAATTCCCTACACCTTTGGAAAAATTTCCTTAGATGCGTGATGTGATCTTCTGCATGCTTAGAGTATACAGTTATATCATCAAGGTAAACTAAAATAATATCATTGATTAGTCCCTTAAATGCCATGTCCATGGCTCTTTAGAAAGTAGCCCTGGCATTGGACAATCCGAATGGCATTTTATTGTAGGCATACGTGCCCCACTTGGTAGTGAAAGCCATTTTGAATTGGTCGGATTCTTGGACTAGGATTTGATTGTAACCTGAATACCCATCAAGAAAAGAAAATATTTGAGCTCCTGCCACCGTTTGAAGGATCTACTCCATCGATGGAAGAGGATAATGGTCTTTTAATGATGCATGATTCAAATCCCTGAAATCTACGCATAACCGGATCTCTCTATTCTTCTTCCTCATGGGCACCAAATTGGCTACCCATGAGGAATGCTTGATGGGAAAAATTATACAAGCCTCGATGAGCTTGGTTAGCTCCTTTCTCATTAGTGGCTCAATTTTGGGATTAATTGGTCTCTGTTTTTGACAAACTGGCTTAGCATTCAGATCTAGTTCGTTGGTATGTTATGCTAGACCTGGATCAAAACCACGTAGATCTTTATAGCTCCATGCAAAGATGTCATGATACTCTTGACAAAGTTTGATGAAAGCTTCTTTCTCTTCAGAAGTACACACTTTTTTTATCTTAAGAAATTTTTCATTTGATACTTCAACTTCCTCAAAATATTCTTCTCTGACCACCATGTTAGGGATTTGTCTTGTGGCTTGGTCATCTGAATTAAAAATGGATTCCAAAGTAACTAAACCTTTTGGTAACTTGTTGCTTTTCAATTGGATAATTTTCTCACCATATGACTCCTACAACTTATCTTGATTCTTTGTAGCAAACTCCGTCTCTTCTTGTAGGAAGAGGACAATTTGTTTGTCACTATCAAACACTTGCCAACTACTCACATTATCAGGGACTGCTGGTCGAACCACCATTTTAAAAAATTGCTGCCCTTCTTTCATGATATCAACTAGTATGTTGTATTGTGAACCAATTGTAGCAATCCTATCTGCATCTTGATTTTGATCTCTAGGGATTGATGGATTCCAAAAGCTTCGAAATATTCAATCAGGTCCCAAACTCGGTTATTGTATGATCTTAAAAGATCATTTTTGGATGCACTATGTGCCAAAACTTGATGAACAACTAACTCACTATCTCCAAAAATAGTCAGGGTCTTGATTCCCTTCCTTTGGGCAAGCTGAATTCCTTGCACAAGAGCCTCATATTCAGCAACATTGTTAGTGCAACTGAACTGCAACCGGAAAGATGATAAGTACTTATCTCCCTCTAGAGAAATTAACATAACACCAACACCAGATCCATTCTTACTTCTTGAGCCATTGAAGAACAATTTCCACAATCCTTTAGAATCACTCGGTGTTTTGACAAGTTGTTGGTATGATCGTATCTTCTTCATGGATACAGTAAGTACCTAATCTTGTTTCTTCCAAAACCAGCAAACCAGCTTCTTCTTCTGCCAATACATCAGCATAGGGATCGTACTGATGATCTCTACTTACTTCATCTAGCAAAGTATCAGGGACTTCCTCAATAAGGGTGGTTGGTTCATGATTGGCATCTTCCTCTTCTGGATCACCGATGGTGTAATTTCCATTTATAAGACTAGCAGTGTAGGGTTCTACATGATTATGGAAGATTGGTTCTGCCCTTATATTTACTTTTGTTCTGTATCAAGTTCTGAGAATCATATGTGACCAATTGGTTGATAGGTAACCACCCATCTTGGCAGTGAAATCCTGTGATAGGAAAATGGCAAAGAGGGGAGGGAGATCAATGGCTGATATATCTTGGGTGAATGACAAACTTGGCCATGCATGAATGGTAAGTTGATGTCCTTTGATCACCCCAACAGTCTTAATAGATGTGCCATCTAGCTGAAAAACCCCTCTTGTAACTGGCACATATTGTATGCCTAGTACATCTGTAATTTGTTTCGGCATGACAGAGCTACTGGCACCAGAATCGATCATGTAATTATGTACCAGGTGGTCGCCAATGATCAAGGAAATGTAGAATGGTGGTGGTTTGTTTGTCGTAGGAATGATTTTCCCTTCCGGTTGACACAAATTTGTGGTATTTTTCACTCCATGGCTTTGTGATCCACTGGTTGTACTAAAACTGTTCAGAGCTTATCGCAACAGGTTTCTTTGGGAAGGGATCGAGAGTGCGTCCCACATGGTAACGATCAGATTGGTTTTCTTCGTTTGTTCTACTATTCTGAAGGGAATTGCTCCAACTTTGATGACACTTTTTTGGGCATTGGTGTCCTCCTTTGGAAAATGTTTGTTGGGTACCGTGATGCCTGGAGAACCATCTTTCCCTGCGGCATGGCTAGCCGATGTTTCTGGTGATTTCTTTCCCGCATTTTTATCAACTACCATTTGTAACCCATGTTGAGAATTGGATGCCAGATCAGCTTCAGGAGGTTGAGGCTCCATTTCTCTTTTCTTGGAACGAGTGTTTGTTGCCATTGATGAAGAATCTATATTCAATCCGCAAAAATCTTCTGCTTGCTAGTTTAGTAAAGTGGATTCTTCAGGGGCTTGCGGTTGATCTACTGCTTCTTGCATAGATGAATTGTTTGTTAACTTTGAAGGGGCAGATACACTTTGAACCATAAGGGCCTGGCTAAGAACCCCATTGGGACAAATATTTTGATTGTGAGGTTGAGAGCAAGGATAACACCATTTGTAGTCTTGAACCAGATTATTTTGAACAGGTACTATAGCTTTAGATGAGCCAGCTGCAAGAGGGTTTCTGAAAGTTCAAGGGCCTGACATTTGCAACTTGACTTGTAGTTTGATTTTGAGGCTGATTGTTTCCTTGAAAAGGAGAACAATTAGCTTGATACTGCTGATTTTGTGGCTGAGTACGGACGATTGTATTGAAATTGTTGCCTTTTGAGTGCAACGAGCTCATTTCCAAAATTTTGTAGTATTGACTTGACTTCAAATAGGTCATTTGAAGAGGCAGAGGGAGATTGATATGGTTGCTTGGAGTCTACTAGAATAGGAGCAATGATAGGCTGATGATTCGTAAGATTTGGAGAAAAGGGCATTGGTGGTCGTGGAACTATCTTTCCAGCCTGAATCAAAGAATTCTCTGCACTTATGGTAACTTCGTAAGCATCAGGAAGTGTAGTCCCTCCCATGGACTAGATAATAACTGCTACATCTCTATTCAAGGCTCGTAAATAGTACAAGAATGCATTATGTGCGGAAGGCTTTACGAGCACTGGAATCCTATTCCAAGTCCTATGGAATCAGAAGTTGAAATCACTCATGTATTCTTGGGAAGCTCTCTTTATGGTAGTAAGTTGTTCCAAAAGTGATAGGTGATCACTTTTGTCTTCAAATTGTTTACATAGCTTTTCTCCCAACTCGTCCCAAGTGGTTATAGTGCCAACACCTAACCCGCGAAACCATTGAAGAACTTTTCCCTTGAAATAGGTAGCAAGAAGTCTAACTGCAATGTTGTCTTCGATGATATTATGTACTACACAGATGCTGGATACATCAAAGATATGCTCCACTGGAGTAACATGAGTTTCCCCCATGTAGAAGGGTAAACTTTTGAGTGCTGCAACAGGTATCGGGTCACGTTGAGCCAACATAAGAGGACTACTTGCATTAAAAGGGGGAAAAACTTGGTTCCTCGACATAGCAACGAAAGGTTGATTATTCCTGGGTGGAGGAAATATTCCGTAAGGAGGAGTTGAATGACCCCTACTAGGTAAATCTGCAACTGGGGATGTGGAAATGCCTCTTCTGCTTCTCTTTGGAGGAGACAAGGAAAGTTTGATATGCTGATACTTTCCTTTCTTTGAAGAAGATCTTGTCTGAATTCTTCACATAAGTTACTGCACTGAGATTTGGAATCCAGAGATATAGATTCGCCAAGTACTTTGACTCGTGTAAGTGAGAAGAGAAGTACCAAATCTGTCCCACTGGGCGTGCCAAAAATTGTTGTCACCAAATCACTGCACCCTCCGAATGGCCAGGATGTAAATAGGATGTTCAGTGTGATTGGGACACATGGGATCACCTCTCAAGCTGTGGGACTTGGGCTCAAGGTGAACCTCTGGAGAAGGCTGGCTTCCTCTTCCTAAACTAAGTGTTGTACTACTCCTAGTGTAACAAAAATGATTATCTAGTCCTATGCTAACATTTTCATGGGTTTTTAGGGAAAGAGATTTACAGAAATGAAACTATACTAGGGATGGTGATGCACCAAATAAAGGGTGTCTTCAGATTCAGGAAGGGTTAATTTGAAGAGGGTGTGTGCACCATAGGTCAACTTCACCTACTACAACTTAGAGAGGGTACAGGATACCACAAACTAAGAGAAACGCATTCCCTTTGTTAAACTTTATCAGACTGAGAAATATACCAGTTTCCCAGTGAAGAAGGATGAAATCAAGAAGGGTGAATAGACACCACAACTCAACTGCATGTAATACTTCACCACTCGATAAGCACAAAACTCCAAGAACCTTAAATAGAACTTAAACTTACACAGTGTACCTGCAAGTATGAGAAAGGCACAAAGAAGCACTGAAGGATGAAAGGACCGAGATTAGTCACAAAACACACACTTTTATTGCTTCAATAACATGCACAATGCATCATACATTCAGAAGAGGCAATAGTTTCCATTACAGTCTTGAAGAGGAGGCTTGAAAGTTCTCTCAACACACAAGAACAACTTGCAGAAGAGAGAGGATTCTTGAAAAGTATACACTTGCCTGAGATATCTAACTGTCTAACTTGTTTGAACTGTTGGAACCCTTTGAAATGAGCTTCCAACTTACATTTATAGAAGAATATGTGAGAAAGAAGAGGAAATGGTCAAAATTACATTCCTAAAATGAAGGCCCATGATGTATTTATTACAGTTAGTTAAACCACCTGAGAAGGTTCCATCATGGGTCATTAATTTCCTGATGACCTAGTCTTATCAATTAATTAAAAGAATATTTAAATAAAATATTTAAATAATAATAAAAAATATTATTATTAAAATATTTAAATAAAAATATTAATTTAATTAACATAATGTTGTGAACCCCCCGTTGACCCGTTTGACTTGAAGAGGAGGGGGGTCCATGTGGATAGAGTCTGCACAAATCTCAACTTAGTGAGTTTTGAATCCTCTAACTCGGTGTTGCAATCAAAGTATGATACTCCTTAGATGGCTATCAATCCACTATTTAAAACAACTTAATGCTAACAATAAAGGAAATCCTACTGTAGTTAAAATGATTTAGGTATCTCATTCATCTACAATAAGAAAATTCATTCACAACAGGCTAAGCTATGACTAAATCTGAGGGTCAAGGTATTTTTCAGGGTACTGGTATTGGTCAAGGTCAAGTTCTGGGTTGTTTTGGGTATTTGGTGGAGGCTTTAAGCTCTGTTCTTGGTCTGAGGGTAAAAACATAGAGACCGACGTCAATCTGGTATGACTGGTGTCCGTTTAAGTGAACCAACAATAGTTGTGGGTTACCGGCATCAGTGTGGTCAGGGTACAAGAAACTCAATAAAAGTTTGAGGTGATGTGAGATCCAAGGATAAATGGAAATGGAGAGGGCTATGGGAAGGTCTGTGTAGGTCTTAGGTATACTCAGGGGTGATTAAAATCCAAGTATGGGAAGTTCAAGGGTGTGGGTGAAGGAATGTTCAAGTTTTCATGGAGGTAAATTGTGGGTAAATGGAAATGGTGGTAGAAACTAATAATAGAAGTAAAAGAATCTACTAAAAATGGCAATGGATGAGTGTTGGTTAATAAAACACTTATTGTAGCACAATCTTGATTTCTGAATGGTAATGGTGGGTGATCAAATGAAAGGAACTTGGTGTGGTGCATGCACTTCCTCAAATGATCCCGTGAAAGCAAATGACTATGTGGTTGCTTCAGGTGTTGGATGTGGAAGCTCTGATGCATGCATGAATGTTGGTTCTGCTTGCATGTAGCTCTAGTTTCATCTCTCACTCTCAGGAGATGTACCAACCTCTCAGAAATGTCCCAACCTCTCAGAAAAATGTGTCAACCTCAGAATAAGGTTATTTTAGGGATTAAATGGTAACCGATGGTGGTTCCAAGTTGATCGGTGGCGGTTTAGGGTAACCAGCATCAATTAGGTTGGGATTCCCTAGGTTTACTAAAATGGGCAGATCCCCTTGATTTTTTGGGATCTCATTCATTTTTTCTCTGCAGATTAGAATGGAAGCTTCCTTTCTAATGTGTGGAAATGTGGTTAGAGGGAATATAGGCTTTAATTTTTAGGGTTTGGGTAGGTTTTTAGTTAGTTATGGCAACATACTGAGAATAGGTCTTAGGGTGAAGTGGATATGTGGAAGTTATCTAATTAGGATATTTGAATAATAAATATTGTGAGGATAATGAATTAATTTAATTAAATTAATATTAGAGTGGGATGAAAGGGGCCATGGTTAGGTGAATGTGTTCAAGGTGTTTATTTGACAAGGGACCAAGGGGAGTGTGACCAAATTTTGGTGTCTACAATTTACCCCTTTTTGTTGCGTAGCTTGTATTGGTAAGCAACGCTGACAAAAATAAGATGTGATTACCCCATGTGTGTATGAAGGTGATCCCCCTCAAACCAGGAATTGATGAGGCAGAAGGCTAAATTGGTGAGTGGTTTGATAAAAGGTGAATGTGAGGAGGAAGAAGGTGGATGATGGGGGTAAAAAGGGAAAAATTTCCACTCGAGTAATCTAGGTAATGGGTCAAGGTCAAAGGTAGTAAAAATCAAACACACGCACATGTATAAACTACAACATGGTACCAGGTGTAAGAGTAGGAAAACTCTACATTATCTAAGGTTGATATGTTTATCCAAACAAAGTTAAAGTGATTCTGGTAACCAAGGCATAGGATATGGTCACGAAACATGACGTAGGTCAGGTGCTGGAATGTTTAGGTATGTTTCGGTACACCAAAGGTTGGGTCAAGATAAACAGTCACGGTAAGAGGAAAGGTAGGGTCAATATGTCCATCAACATAGGTAATAGTGCCATAAGGTATAGTGAAAACATGAGGTCACAGGTCACTAGCGATGTTTCAGGTCCAAGTATCTAGGTCATGGCATAGGTAGGTCCGAGGTAAGGGTAAAATAATGAGTCCTTGAATGAGGATGAGGTGAGGGGGTAAATGATAAGGTCATGAAGATAAAGTGGAGTGACCTAGTGAGAGGTGGGTGAGGTAAAGAAGGATTCAGGTCAAAAATTGGGGGTAGGGGGTAGGAAAAATTCTAAACAGATAAACTGATGACTATTTGAAGGAACTTATGCCAGTCAAGATTGACCAACCACGGTAAGCTATTGCACATGACCGATTTTGGTCAAGGAAAAACCATCACCGGTCAATTCGGGTAGGGTATAAATAGAAAAATTGTAATATTTTTCAAATCATTTGTCTTTTATCGAATTAGGGAAAATGAAAAAAGAGAGAGAAAAAGGTGGAAAGTGACATAGTGAGATGGAGGACTGAGTTTGCAAGCCATATGACTGGGGATAGTTGGTCGATAGGTGGATCCACGAGCTAGGTTGGATTGATTTGATTGGCTGGAGAGCAAGAGGTCATTCAGTGATGGTAGAGGTAAGAGAGCGGTCGGGTGGAACACCGATGCAGTGGCCCAACTTGCCACCACGGTAGTGGCAGCATGATGAGGTAAGAATTAATCCCTTTTCTTTGCTTTGTTTATTAGATTGAATTAGAGGTTGGGTGGGTGAAAATGGGTTTTGGGGGGGATGAATTTTCAAGTGTGAGAGGGAAAATCAGTTAAAATAGGAATGAGGAGAGAGATGATTGGGTGCAGGAGGGGTGGGGAAGGGTAGAGGGGGGACTTGGGTAGGATTAAGCAGGTAGAAGGGAGTAAAAGAGAGTTTGTAGGAAGAAGGGGGGTTTGGGCATCACGGTTTTTAAAGTGATAGTGACTGGCATTGATTGAGGGTTAGCTAACATCGGTGGTAGAGAACTGGTATCAGTCAAGAAACAGGTGACCGATGCTAGTTTATGGGGGACCGGGGTTGGTTATGGGTAACTGGTACCGGTCGTAAATTGGGGGAAAAGGGGCCAAAAGGTGTCTGAGGTTGGGTGGATGAGCTAGGTAGGGGTAAGAGAAGTGGTTTCGGTGAAAATCATAACATATGTAAGGGGTAAAAATAGGTAAGGGTGGAGCTGTTAGGGAAAAAATGTATAGATGTGTGGGAAAATAGGTAAGGTCAAGGAGTGGGTCAAAATGGAAGTAGGTGAGGGGTCAGGGTGTGTGTAAATAGGTAAGGTGATATTGGGTTTACCAGGTTTAGGGTAGGTAGGTCATTTGGTTAGGGTTGGGTTAGGGTGGAGGGTAGGTCATGGGATAAATATGAAAGTAGCAAAGTAAAAGGGGTAGGGTAGTGGGAATGGGTATGGGTGAATGGAGATATGGTCGTGTTTTAATAAATGTGATTGTTTTGTTGGATGTAGGTGAGAGATTAGTTGAGGATGTGAGACAGGGTGCCATCCCTTCTCGTGACAGTTCGTGGGGCAGCAACAGTCGAGGAGTGGAGGCATGTCACTAAAGTGGGCCTGATTGGAGCCTGATGTTACTAGCATGTGGTCTGACAGCTGAGCTTGATGGTTCCTCTCATCTATAGATGGGATTCCATGACCAACACATTCTACTTACCAACGGGGGAGATGACCATCACCCTGGAGGACGTGTATAGGATCCTATGATTACTTATATTGGAGACGTGGGTATATTCAATCTCCTCAGAGGTGTCTGAGGAGTTGATACTGATGGTATTTGGTGAGGGACTGGTAGAGATGACATTCCACAAAGCCAACCTGAGTTATGGCGAGATGTACCTAGACCATCTAGAGGAAACGAGGCTAGTAGTATTATTGATGGAGGCAGTCTGTTGTTTTGCACTACCAGATGCAGAGAGTGGGAGATTCCCATGATCCCTTATGGGTGTACTAGATGACATGATTATGGAAAGGACCTACTTTTCATAGGTGCCCACATTCCTAGTGCAGTTATACAGATATTTATGGGCATATGGGAGGCTCCACAGGTTCAGTTTATGTTGTACATTTATTCTTCATTGTTGGGCCTATGAGCACATTATTTGTGTTTTTCTGATTGGTATGCCCCGGGAAGATGCATTTGAGCCTAGTTTTTATATGGGTGGAGTATAGGCAATGGGTTCCTGTGATGGGAGATTGGCGAGCAAGCAGGGTTACACATGATGTAGCCTATTACAAGTGGCTACTAGAGGGATTTTCTTGCATGGACATTATTTGGAGACTGTATGTGGGTTATCCCTCATACAGACAGATGTCTGATGAGCTAGATGGCATTCAGCTACTCAGATGGATAGAGGGGCATTGTCTAGGGGAGCACAAGATGATCCCAGTTGACAAGGTTAGATGGAATTTTGGGCTGTCACAGGATATACCTCCACCCTTCCCACAGTACAAGAGAGATGATGTGGAGAGGCCATTACCTCTACCACAGCCTATAGTTCCTTCCGAGCATGAGGAGCTGGTGATAGACCAGAAGATTGATGATGTTGGGGTGACAAATAGATACAAATAGTGGTGGGCTACCCATTTATGAACAATACCGCCTAGGCCAGGGCATCCAAATTTAGCCACTATCATAGTACATAGAGATGCCCTATAAGGGTAGGTAGCGACCTTGATTACCTAGTTGGGGATGGTACAGAGGTAGTTGGTAGGTTAAGAGGTGGAGGTGGCCAAGCTACATGCACAAGTAGCTAGTTTGTAGGCCTAGATGGCCCAGGGTGGAGATGGAGAGGGTGATGATGAGCAGGTGCCTGCACTACACGTGTAGGTTACAGAGTTATAGGGTTACAGGGCTAGTTAGCCATTGCACAAGCACAGATTCAGGTATCACAGGCTTAGATATATGCACAGGGTGTGAGGCCGATGACACCTATAAAGGCACCAGGATAGGGTCCCAGTTCATAGGAAAGGGTGGGACAAGGTCCCACAGGATAGGTACAGGGGTAGAGGCTGATGGGGTTACCACAGGTGGTACCCATATCTAGGTTACAGGATGCCTTACATGAGGCCAGTTATTACCAGGATCAGTTGATGGTGGTCAGGATAGATTTTCTATCCTATGGAAAGTACAAGAACTAGATCCCATACCCACAATGTGGAGAGCACAAGGGCCCATCAAGCTCTAAGATAGGATCAGGGTGAGGCCACTAGTTCACTGAGGTGAGCTCCAGGTGATGTACTAGTAGGGACCTAGCCATGGCCTATGGCAGGCAGTGAGATGTTATCAGGCCACTGGATAGGAGCGGAGGAGGAGATAGGAGAGACAGAGATGGAGGATATCCGAAAAGATGATGCCTAATGTACATCCCTACATTTTTATGTATTTGATTCATTTTTGATATATACCAGTCTGCATGCCAAAGAGAGTGAGGATGTATAAGATTTTTGTATATTTTTTATCATATACCGGCCTGCGTGCTGAAGATATTTGATAGTTATGTATATGGAGACATGTGTTTGGATATTTTTACTTATAGAGATTGTGATGATTATGGTCTTTATGTGTATACATGGTGTGGTTATCTTGTTATTTTGATGTGTATATTTGATGGAAAATAAGTAGTATAGGTATGATAAAGTCAGGTCATAGGCATGGATCGAGTCAAGTCATAGGCATGGATGGTGTCAAGTCATAGACATGGATGGAGTTAGGTTGTGGTCTAGGCATGGATTGAGTTATGTTATAGGCATGAATGGAGTCAAGTTTTGGTTTAGTTTGTAATTCATTAATTTGTGTAATTTAATGATGATATCGGTCATGTGTGAGATGTTTATAGTAACATGCATGATAATGGTAAATAAATGGTAGACATAAGGAATGTATGTTTGATGATGAAATAGGTGGAAAGCAATTTGTTGTTTGTTTGGTTTAATTCTCAAATATTGATATAAAAATAAATCTAACAAGGGTGGATTGTGATTTAGGACAATGAAAGGTGCATTGGTTTGGGTAGAGATTTTCTGAGCTAACCTCCAAGGGCCCCAAGCCCTCGGAGTGCTACCTACATAGTCCCGACGAAAAGGGACCTTAGGACGAATTAGTTCTCCAATAAGCTAGGGAAGAATGTGAGGAGGTATGAGTATGAGTTGGTAGGTTGTAGGCATGATTTGAGTCTAGGTTTTGGTTAGGCCTGGGTGAATTGACGGCACATTGGTATGGGTGATGTTGAGTTGGTTACGGAAAAAGAGGAAAATTACCCAAATATAAGCATTGAGGATCTAATCCTGTATAAGGTAATCAATAAATAATGAAGAAGGGGAAAAGATAAGAGGAGGAGAGGGAGCCACCTAATTGGTAAGGATCATAATGAGTAAGGCATACCTTAGATAGTCTGATGAACATAAGACCCTAAAGACATTGCATGATTGATTATTCTAAAGGTGAAGAAAAGTCACATGATCACCGAATGTCACAGTTTCAGCAAGTCCTTTGAGGTGGTAGGAATTGAAAGTGTGAATGGTGAGAGGGTGAAAAGTGGTTAGTTTTTATATGGTACTAGGTAGCATGCCTTTTGGCAAGAGATCCAAGGTCACAATGGGAAAGTCCATTACAAAAAAGTTTTTTATTTGAATTTTATTTGAGATAGACTAATCGATGCGAGGAAGTCTATATGGGATGAGGAAATTAACTCCTTGAGGTCTTCGTGGAGCTGATCGATGTGGGAAGCTTCAGATTCTCTCTTTTTTTTAAAGCAGGCTTTACATAGCTATCCTTTTATAGGGATAAGTCTATTTTTAGCAGTGATGTAGAGAGAAAAATGTCCCTTTTAGGGAGTCATATTTTTGTTGGAAGTTTGACTCAAGGAGTTAGATCCTGTGTGAGGAATTTGAAGTCATGGACAAGACTTAAGGTGATGAATTGAATTCTTATCCAGAAGGCAAGGTGAAATGACCATAGGATCTCATCTAAAAGTAGACGAAAAGTATCCATGAGAATCATGCCATGTGTAGCGTCGTGGTACACATATTTAAGAGAAGATAAAAGAGCAACGGGTATGCACATGATTCTTATTTAATCTTTGGTGATGGCGTAGGAAGTGGGTAATGCTCAAGGGACTAGCATGAAAGAGGAAAAAAGTGAGGTAGGACTGAAATTCAATAGTAGAATGGTCAAAGATGTAAGGCATTGAGGGGCTCAGGTTCAGGTTTACCATCTAATGAAGATAAATGATAAGCACCTGATCCATAAGTATGAGTCACGATGTATGGTCCAAGTCAATTAGGTGAAAATTTTCCCCATTTACTTTTTTCTACTTTGGTTACATCTTGATTTGCTTTCAGTACAAGGTCACCAACTTGGAAGATTCATTCATGGATGTGTTTTTCATAGGCACGTTTGATAAATTTTTGGTAAAATTGAAGATGGTCAAGAGCATTAACATGGTGTTCGTGTAATAACTTAAGTTGTACTAAACGGTCCTGAAAAAATTCATCATCATTTAGCATGTCATGGAGATAAATGCAAAGTGAGGGAATCTGGACTTTGAGAGGTAGCATAGCCTCTGTACCTTAGACCAGAGAAAATGGTGTGGCAGCGGTGGAAGTGTGAATACTAGTGTGGTACACCCAAAGGGCGAAAGGAATGTCCATATGCGATTCCTTCCCAATATTGTTAACCACCTTCATGAGAATTTTGTTTAAGGTTTTATTAGTGGATTTGGCTTGGCCGTTGGTTTATGGGTAATAAGGTGACGAGAAACTAAGCTAAATGCCGAAGGCATCGCAAAGTTTTCGCAAGGTTTTATTTTTGAATTTCTTGTTGTTATAAGTGATGAGGTGATGAGGAACACCAAAGTGAAAAATAATGTGATGGTTGATGAACTCACATATTTTCTTAGCTTTCGTGGAGATGAGAGGTATGGCTTTAACCCATTTTATGTAGTATTTAGTGGCAATGATGATTCATTGATCTCATTGGGAAGAATGGGTATTTATTTCTCCAACAATATCCAAACCACATTGAGAGAAGGGCCAAAGGTCAAGGGCGGCCTGTAAGGCATGACTGGGTGTATGATGAAGGTTGGCATGTTGCTGGTATTTTACACAATGCTTAACATAGTCGCAACAATCATGGTTGAGGTTCGGCCAGTAATAGCCTAGGCAAATAATACACTTAGCAACAACAAGGCCACTGAAGTGACCTCCATATATGCCACCATGAATGTCATGCCCACTTTAAACTACCACTTGATACCAAGAAACAAACTAGGTTTAGCTAGGAAAATTATGGAATAATTTTTTTTTTTGTGAAAGGTGTTTGTTACGAAGGTTACAAGGTCATAGTTACCACAAACCAGGTTCAAGTTATCAAGCAAGATTGACCTATAGAGATGATTCTACGACATCTTACAACAAGCACAAGGTCAAAACAAGGGGTTAAATTCCTCACTTAGGTTAGGAGAGTAAATTCTCATTCCTCCCTACCCTAACAGGTCTATAGGGTTCAACTAGATCTTTCACACAATTAGAGTCATCAAAAATTTCCTAAATTATTCTCATTGGATAGGAAATTTCCTCACCTGTCCAACCATATAAATAAGTCCTTCTAACTCCTTGTAAAACTCAATTTATGGGCCGGTGGAGTTTTGGGGTGAAATTTTCCCTCTTGAGTGCAAAATTGCAAATCTCCTCTACGCACCCGCAGGTCCGGTTGGGAGGACACATGTTGCCTCTCAATTGGTGCGGGGAAGAGTGGAGTGGTAGAACATTTAAGAATTTTGAGAATATAGGTCAAAATCCCAAAGGAAAAATTAGACGCGCACCTCTGCCATAGAAATCCCCATGCCACGTGTCGAGAGCCTATTGGCGGCAGGAAAAAAATGGGAATTTTTCCCCAAATCCAATCCTAAATTTTTCTAAAGGAAAATTTTCTTTCCTCCTCCGCCATTGCCAAAAATGCCACATGGCGTCTTCTGATTGGACGCAGGTCAACAGAGTGGTGGAGGAAATTAATATTTTGCGCCAAAAAGGTTTAAAAGCCAAAGAACTCACACGGGCCCATGCATCCACCAGGACACGTGTCAATGCCAGATTCACTGCAGGGGTGTAGGGCCACAAAGGAAAAGTGAAATTTTTTCCAAAAGGCTAAAAGTTAAGTTTTCAAATTTTATTTCACACCCACCATGCCACATGTTAGCACGTGATTGGTTGCGGGGCCGCAGAATTACGGAGAAAAGTGGGAAAATTTTCCCAAGAGCAAATTTTTCAAAAGATAAGTTTTCAAGGTGAGTCTGCCCTCTGAAGTATTCTACACTCTAAAATCTGACTTACACAATTTGTCACTTCACTTACACATCTCTTACATCCTCTTACACACTCTTACAAAATGCATTAATGCCTATAACTCCATTTATTACAAAATTTTGACATAATGATTTATTTATCTATCATATGGTTATACATAATATAAATCAAATCTAATTATTAACCAAGACAATAACATTTTTTTCTTTCATTCCATATCCCAATTTATTTAATTAAAATTTAACTTTATGATTCTCACATTAAAATATCATATTTAAATTAATTGAAAGAAGGAACACATTACAAATAAAATACATACAACAATAATTAAAAGGGACACATAAATAAAACAGCTATACCCCATGGTCACAAAAATGGAAATCCCCCCCCATGGGAAATCCTAACATAACACAACACACAAACTCATAACACAATTTTCCATGGTGACCTTGTTGATTTCACATTAAATTCCAATATGGTTAGTCTCCAGTCCCACGACATTGTTGTGATTTTTAACCTGCAAAATAACAATACCTCCTTTGGCCTCATGGAAATATCAGAACATCCAAAATTATATAAACAACATATAAATATTAAATCCAAATCACAACAATATCAAGAATTTAACATTATCATTTAAATTCAATTTGTAACTATATCATCATCCAATGAATCTCTATAATAGAGCTATTCATGATATCCAATGTCACATGTCTAAATCAACAGCAATAATATATCCATGTCAACAGGTATATCATCATCCACATAATAATAATGTCTCCAATAATCATCAAGCATACTAACTGAATCCAAATTAATAATACTCCATGATCTAACATCCAACCATCATACTAAAATAAAACATAATAGTGTCCATAATATGATCAAAAGTATCAAAAGTAGTATCTAAATAGTGTCAAAGGGAAGTGGGTGCTACATCCCCCTCCCCTTAGAATCGACTTCCTCCTAGAAGTCACTGGAACAAATGTGGAAACTACACTCGTAACATAGTAGCATCCTCCCAAGTTGTTGTTGTGTCATCATATCTATCCCATTACACCCATACCTAATCAATCTCTCTACCTCAAAGGTCCAGGGTCCTGTGATCTATGATACAAACGAGCTCCACTGTCACCTGCCCCTAATCCTACACCTGCAGTGATGTCTAGTTCAACACATGAGAAAGATCTACAACGTATCTCCTAAGGATAGAAACATGAAACACATCATGTACGCAATAAAATTTGGGTGGAAATGCTAGACGGTAGGCCAAAGGGCTGACAGGCTCCAAGATCTCAAAAGGACCAATGAATCTAGGAGCTAACGTAGAACCTTTTCCATAGTGAATAGGGCTCTTGTGTGGTCTAACATGAAGGAACACCTTCATGCCCACATCAAAGCTATGATCAATCCTATGCTGATCCACATACTTCTTCTTCTTATCTTGTGCCTTCTGTAATCTCTTCCTGATCAACACTACCTACTACTCCATGTCCTGAAAAAGAGCTAGCCCAAGAGATACTCTATCCTCCAATCTGTCGCAACTAAGGGGTGTCCTGCACTCCCTACCATACAATGCCTGAAAAGGTGCCATGCCTATAGAACTCTGAAAACTATTATTGTAGGAAAACTCCACTAAGTACAGGTACTCCTCCCACTTAGACTGCTGATCCATCACATACATCCTGAGCATATCCTCTAAAATCTTATTTACTTGCTTAGTTTGTCCATCCGTCTTAGGGTGGTATGTTGTGCTGAAATTAATCCTAGTCCCGAGGACATACTACATGGTAGTCTAGAAATGTGAAGTGTATAAGGGATCGCAGTCACAAATGATCTTCCACATAATCCCGTGTAACCTAACAATCTTATCCAAATATACTCATGCCACTACCCTAGCTATATAAGTGGTCTTCACCAAAGAAAATTGAACTACTTTTGTTAATTTATCCACTATGACCATAATGGCATCGTGGTGATATCTCAATATAGGTAGTCCAATAATGAAATCCATGGAAATGGTGTCCCACTTCCGTTTTGGTATGGCATGAGGATAAAGAAGACCTGATGGATGTTGATGCTTGGCCTTAACCCTCTGGCACTCTAAACACCGTGATACAAACTAAGCTACATCTTGACGAAGCCCTCTATAGTGATACAACTATCGCAAGGTAGCGTGCATCTTCTTCACCCCGGGATGGGCTGAATAGGGTACACGATGTGCCTCTACCAAAATGTCCTGCCTCAATCCTCCATCTCTAAGAATGTATATCTGGCCTCTGTGTCTGAGAATACCATCTACCTCTAAGGTGAAACCATCAAACTTCCCCTCAAGGCGTCTCTTTGACTCTATCTCTGCTCATATTGTCATGTAGAAGCTGTCAAGAGGAATTTGTTAAAGAATCCTTCTCCGTAAATCTATGCTCACTGTAGTGGACATAGCCACATGTCTTCATCTACTGAGAACATCTACTACTACATTCTCCTTCCCCTTCACATGCTTTATCTCCATGTCATACTCATAAAGAAACTCCATCCAACACCGTTGACGAGCATTTAGATTGGGATGCATGAAGAGGTGATGAAGACTCAAATGATATGTCTTGATTGTGAATATCTGTCCAAGAAGGAAATGTCTCCATCTAACCAAGGCATGCACAACTACTGCAATCTTAAGGTCATGGGTAGGATAGTTAAGCTTTTGATCCTTGAGTTTGTGAGACTCAAAAGCTATAACCCTGTCATCCTACATCAACACACCTCAAAGCCCTGCTAAAGAAGCATCTGTGAAAACAAAGAAATCACCCTATGGATCCGGTACTAAAAGAATGGGTGCTGAATTGAGGCACTCCTTCAGTGTCCTGAAGGTCTACTCCCATCTTTTTATCTAAACAAACTTCTTCCCTTTCCTCTAGAGGGAAGTGATAGGGTGTGCAATTCGAGAGAAGTCCTGAACAAATCTCTAATAGTATCCTACTAAACCCATGAAGTTGCGCACCACAGTCACCATAGTAGGTGCTGGTCAATCCATAATGGCTCTAATCTTGGAAGGATCGACTACGATACCTTCCCCAGAAATAACATGTCCCAAATACTGCACCTCTATCTAGAAGAAAGCACACTTCTCCAAGTTCTCGTAAAGTTGCTGCTCACGAAGACACTAAAGAACCTATCGAAGGTTCCCCTCATGCTCCTCACATGTTCGTGAGTATACCAAGATGTCATCAAGGAAGATGAGCATGAATAAATCTAAAAAGGTTCTAAATACCCCATTCATCAAACTTATGAACACTGCAGGGGCATTCCTCAAACCAAAAGGCACCACTGTGAACTCATAGTTAACATACCTCGTGCAGAAGGCGGTCTTATGGATGTCCACCTCCGAAATCCTCAATTGATGGTAGCCTGACTTAAGATAGATCTTAGAGAACACCGTGGCTCCCTTCATCTAGTCAAACAATATGAGGAAGAGGGTAATGATTCTTGATCATCACTTTGTTCAACTGGCAGTAATCAATACACAACCACAATGATCCATCCTTCTTCTTCATGAAAATCACTAGTGTACCCCAAGGGAATACACTAGGAAGGATAAGGCCCTTCTATAGAAGGCTTTCAAGATGTAACTTGAGCTCATAGAGCTCCGAGATGGTCATCTGATAAGGTTCCCTTGAGATAGGCTCTACTCCTGAGACTAGGTCTATATTGAAATCAATCTCACATAGAGGTGGCATCCCCGGTAGCTCCCCTGGAAAAACATAAAAAAACTCTCTCATGATGGTATGATCATCTAGTGATGGTCCACTAGACCCATCCTCTGACCTATCACTAATTGTAACAGCGTACATCTGATAACCCCATCACACACACAACTTAACTGCATATTAGAAATGGTATGAATAGAAATGGGTCTCCTGACCCCTATAATCACCAACTCAACTCCAAGATCATCTGCACAAGTTATAGTCTTGTGATAGCAATCCATCCTGACCCTATGTGTAGATAACCAATCCATGCCTAATATAACTCCATACGAGCCCAAAGGGAGAATACGGAGATCTGAGGTGGTGGTGAAAGGTCCCAAATCCACTACACACTCCTTAACTAAGGAGTCCACAGAGATCTTGGCTCTAAAAGCCATCTCAACATCCCAACTATGACCCTACCTAACTACCACCAACCTGCATCACTCTACTAAAGATGGGGTAATTAAAGAATCAAAAGAGCCAGAATCAAATAATACAGAGATAGGAATACCACCAATACTACCTATGGTCTCAATTACTATGCTCTGGTGCTCTTCCTGATGGTTCTCAACCATAGCATAGATCCTATGGATGTGTCCCATGTCACCAACTATCATCTTAGAAACTAGTACCTTACCCTTGTTAGGGTTCTGATGGCAATCTCTCCAGAAATGTCTAGCTACTCCACATCCAAAACAACCACTTTATCCTCTCGAAGGAGTTGCACCCCTAGTAGGTGCCTTAGAAGCCTGCAGTGTGGATCCTGATGATCCGGATGTAGTCTGTTATGGCCTCTATTGGCAAGCTCTAGCTAACTGAGCTCTAGGTACAGCCTGTGTCTTGATGGGACCCCTAGGAGGAGGCCCCATGCTCTGACCTCTCTATGCATCAACTCTCTGTGGAGGTCTATATGGTGGGCGAGACTGCTACTGCTGTTGTGGCTGAAAGGATGACTATTTTGAATTCTATCCACCATGAGGGAGAGGTGTTGAACCTCTCGATCTACCATCCTACATCTGCTAAATGTGACTCCTGACCTAGTCTCTATCCTACTGGGTTTTTCCCTGATTCTCCTCTGTAATATAGGCCTTCTCGACATCCTCCACTAATGTCTATGGGAAGTGAATTCAAACTACCCCTCCAATGTCCAAATTCAGGCCCTGGATGAACCTTTGAATCCACACCTACTCATCCTGCATATAATCTACATACTAAAGTAGATCTAGAAACCTACTCTCATACTCTGCTACAGAAATGGTAGCCTATTAGAGGTCATAGAACTTGTCAATCCTCTGCTGGATGAACCTCCATGAAAGATATCTGCTCCTAAATCTCTCCTCAAAGAGCTCCCAAGTTACTATCTTTGAATCAACATGGAGCTTCTACTCCTCTATCCTCCACCATACTCCTACTCCATCCCTTAGTAAATCGATTGCAACACGATCTTTCGTGTTGCTAGAACAAGGAAAAAGCTTGAAGTAACCACTCAAGCTCACTAGCCAAGCCTTTGCCTAAAATCCACCTGTATCACCTGAGTAGTGTGAGGGCCTAAGCTTCAAGATCTCCCTAATGTGATCCACTGTGGTGGCCTATCAGCTTCTAGGCCTCTCTGTAATCTCATCCCTAAGCCTAGGGCTTTGAGACCTCTCTCTATCCTCTGAAACACTGTCGCCCTGCCTCCTAGGTGGTGAATCCACTCTAACTGACTCCACATGGAAGTTCTCTCCTCTATGCTCCTCACTGAGTGGAGGAGGTGCATGTCCCTTAATAAAAGTAACTCTGTCATGTCTGCCTGAATGCCCTCCTACTGATCCTCTACGTAGAGTGGCATTAACATCCTGAAGGGTCTGTAGAATCTGAGGTAGAATGGCTGCTACACCCTGATCCGGTGGTGGTGGTGGTGGTGGTGGAGGTGGTGTTGGTGACTCTGAGCCTCTGTGAATGTTCCTCATGCTCCGTCTGAGCCTCCTGCACAAACCAAAGTGAGATTCAGTTCACTTGTTAAGTTATACAACTTCCATGTTTACTAAAACACTCAAATTCTTGTTAAGTTGTTTTCTAGGTTTTCAGTGTGCTAGTTTTAAGTTTTCACATCTCAAGTTTTCTAGTGTGCCCAATGGTCCAAGCCTTTTAACCACCACTCTGATACCAAGTGTCGTGTCCACTTTAAACTACCACTTGAGACCAAGAAACAAACTAGGTTTAGCTAGGAAAATTATGGAATAATTTTTTTTGTGAAAGGTGTTTACTACAAAGGTTACCAGGTCATAGTTACCACAAACAAAGTTCAAGTTATCAAATAATATTTACCTACAGAGATGCTTCTTCAACATCTACAACAAGCACAAGGTCAAAACCAGGGGTTAAATTCCTCACTTATGTTAGGAGAGTAAATTCTCACTCCTCCCTACCCTAACAGGCCTACAGGGTTCAACTAGATTTTTCACACACTTAGATTCATAAAAAATTTCATAAATTATGCTCATTAGATAGGAAATTTCCTCACCTTTCCAACCATATAAATAATTCCTTCTAACTCCTTGTAAAACTCAAGTTATGGGCCGGCGGAGTTTTGGGGTGAAATTTTCCCTCTTGAGCGCAAAAGTGCAAATCTCCTCCGCGTGCCCACAGGTCTAGTTGGGAGAACACGTGGCACCTCTTGGTTGGTGTGGGGAAGAGTGGAGCAGTAGAACATTTAAAATTTTTGAGAATATAGGCCAAAATCCCAAAGGAAAAATTGGACGCGCGCCTCCGCCAAGGAAATCCCCATGCCACGTGTCGAGATCCTATTGCCGGCGGGGAAAAATTGGGAATTTTCCCCAAATCCAATCCTAAATTTTTCTAAAAGAAACTTTTCTTTCCTCCTCTACCATTTCCTAAAATTCATCATGGCGTCCTATGATTGGACGCGGGCCGGTGGAGTGGCGGAGGAAATTAAGATTTTGCGCTAAAAAGGTTAAAAAGCCAAAGAACTCGTGCGGCCCCGTGTGTCCACCAGGACATGTGTCAATTCCTGATTCATTGTGGGGTGTGGGGCCGTGGAGGAAAAGTGAATTTTTTTCCAAAAGGCTAAAAGTTAAGTTTTCAAATTTTCTTTCATGCCCGCCATGCCACGTGTTAGCAAGTGATTGGCTACGGGGCCACGGAATTGCGAAGAAAATTGGGAAAATTTTCCCAAGAGAAAATTTTTCAACAGATAAGTTATTGAGGTGAGTCCACCCTCCAAAGTGCCATGTGGAAACTTTTGATTAGTTAAAAGGTTTTTAGGGTGGGGGACTTTTCGGGGAAAATTTTCCAAAGTTCAAATTTTAATTTTAGTATAGTTCGATATAATTTTGGCTAGCAATTTTGAAGTAAAAACTTCAAATGGCCATAACTTTTGATAGGGAAATCCATTTTGGGAAAACAAGGACTTTCTAGAAATCTCTCAAAGTCCTCTTTGCATAGGAATCATCAATTTTAGAATTTGGTGAAGTTTCAAAGGTCAATTTTGAAGAAACAATCTGCAAGGTTTTAATTTTAAAACTGGTAGTTTCCAACTTACAATTTTGATAAAATTAGCACTCCTCCTTCACTCAACATGTCAAACAGACATGGAGGATCAGTCTAGGGAGAGGTTAGAATTTTTTAGTGAAGGAAATTTGTTCAGTTGACTCAAGTTATATTTTTCTCCAACAAGAGACAGAAAACGACTTAGGAAAGGATTTGATTCAATTTTGAGATAGTTAAATTGTTTCCTCAAGTTTTCTTTGCCAAATTGGATTTAATAGGGTCCTAGATTATTAAATTATAATTTATTTTTTTATTACGAAGTATAAGTTTCAACTGCTCTTTTATTAAAATGTGAATTACCAGATTTGAACTTTAAAACATTGAGTTGTTTCTCTCAAGTTTGTTTATCATTTTTTTGTAATTTTGACAGCAAATGATTCCTAAACTTAGTCCAATGCAGTTCCTAATAAAAAAATCCATTTAATTAAAACTAAAAGCATCTCTGATTTCAATTTTAATATACAATTTTGCAATTAATATAACACTCTTTTTCATTTCATTCAACTGCTTCTTTCCTTTCCTTTCAAACATTCCAAACAAAGATTTCTTATTCTTTATCAAAACAAAATCTCATTCATGGACAGCAATACAAATCCAGTATACATTACCATACAAATTTAAAATAACCAATGCAATCCTTTATTGATAATTCAAATAACTTTACAATAGATTTCCTTTCCAATTTGATTTTATTTTCAAATTTCAAAATACAAAGTATAGGATATCATTCACATTATCTTTCCAAAGTAAAAACAGAGAAATATAACTCTTCTTCTACCTTTCTCAATTTAATTACAACTTTCTATTCTTCACAAAATAAATTCATGTTATAAGATATATACACTCATCTACTTGAATTTGGAAAGGTTCCATTAAAATTTACTCAAAGATATGACTGTCAAACTGTGAAATTCTTCTCCAAACAGTAGCATGTTGATCTCTTCTTCATTTCGAATTTGATCACAACAAGGAAGGGGGAAAGGCAACGCTCTCCACGCCAACCAATACATCCAATGGGAAAGGAGAAGCCATCTTTCCCCATTAGCCCCCGAGCCCCAACCATATTTTAAATGGAGCATGAATTACAACACATGGCAACATGGGCTTCTTTCACATACAAGCACATTTCACATTCACAAAGAAACATAAATCAAACAAGATGTAGTTCAGAACTACCTCAAGCAATCACAATCAAAACAAAGGCTTCCTCCAAGCAAGCCATACAAGAGCAAGAGCTATGGGGGTCTCCTTATGCCTCCCAAGTTGGAATTGGGCTTCCACCAAATGCAAACTTCTAGATAACACATCAAATCCCATAAACCTTATAGCTCCTAACCCCTCCTTATGCACCCCCCCCCCCTCCCCCCATGTATATCCCTTATGCCCCCCCCCCCTCCCCCCAAAGTAAGAAATGCAAGCAATTTCTTTTCCTAGGTGGATCCCAAACCAACACTCCCTCCACAAAGAATAAGTGCCCTTGGCAATCAAATATGCCCCCCCCATACGAAACCTCATATTATTCTCCTACACCTTTCCCTAATCATTCTACCCATCCAACCAAGAATACAACACAAACACCATTCAATAATGCATGCAAGAAGAAGGAAAAATAACATATTAAAAAGAACAAGAGCCTACCTGTCCATAATGGAGATTTTTTTTCCAAAATAGCAGTTCCTTGATGCTCAAAATGTAGTTCCAAAATAGCAAGAAGAATTTATGCAACAAGAATTCCAAGCTCCTTCCAAAAATCAAGCTCCAATAGCAATAAAATTCGACCCAAGAAGAGAGAGAGAGAAAAGTTTCAACAACCCCAAATGAGAGAGGAATTTGAATTTTTAAAGGAGAGGGAGGGGAGAGGATGATGTGGATTCCAAGTGGGAATCCACATCATTCTTCCTCAACCCCAAGATGAAGTCAACATCAACAAACAAATTACCATAAATAAAATATGACAAAATCACTTACATACCCAATTCAACACATACTCCAAAAAGGAATGCATTAAAATATGTAAGGTGAGTGCCAATTAAAACTTACACATAATCATGTCAAAATATAATAAAAAAGATTGATTTTCACTCCAAAATTATAGGCATGGTTGGTGGATGATTTTAAGAGGTGTGGGACAAGTTTAACTTTTCCCACAAGCCTCCAATTTTGGCTTCCAAGATCAAATCCGAATTTCAAAGAGGATGGAGTATTCTACACTCTAAAATCTGACTTACACAATCTGTCACTTCACTTACACATCTCTTACATCCTCTTACACACTCTTACAAAATGCATTAATGCCTATGACTCCATTTATTACAAACTTTTAACATAATGATTTATTTATCTATCATATGGTTATACATAATATAAATCAAATCTAACTATTAACCAAGACAATAACATTTTTTTCTTTCATTCCACATCCCAATTTATTTAATTAAAATTTAACTTTATGATTCTCACATTAAAATATCACATTTAAATTAATTGAAAGAAGGAACACATTACAAATAAAATACATACAACAATAATTAAAAGGGACACATAAATAAAACACCTATACCCCATGGTCACAAAAATGGAAATCCCTCCATGGGAAATCCTAACATAACACAACACAAAAACTCATAACACAATTTCCATGGTGACCTTGTTGATTTCACATGGAATTCCAATATGGTTAGTCTCCAGTCCCCTGACATTGTTGTGATTTTTAACTTGCAAAATAATAATACCTCCTTCAGCTTCGTGGCCATATCAGAACATCCAAAATGATATAAGCAACATATAAATATTAAATTCAAATCACAACAATATCAAGAATTTAACATTATCATTTAAATTCAATTTGTAACTATATCATCATCCAATGAATCTCTATTATAGACCTATTCATGATATCCAATGTCACATGTCTAAATCAACAGCAACAATATATCCATGTCAACAGTATATCATCATCCACATAATAATAATGTCTCCAATAATCATCAAGCATACTAACTGAATCCAAATCAATACTACTCCATGATCTAACATCTAACCATCATACTAAAATAAAACATAATAGTGTCCATAATATGATCAATAGTATCAAAAGTAGTATCTAAACAATGTCAAAGGGAAGTGAGCACTACAATGAACTTCCTTAATGGTATGAGGAATTTATGAACTCGTAAGGCATTATAAGAGAGTACCATTGAAGCCACACTTATAGAGGAGGCCACCCATGATGACGTAACAAGAGACCTTTTTAAGAAAACCATATTGTCCATTACGAGTGAGGTCGGGAGGAAAGATGGAGAGGGAAAGGTAGTCTGAGTATTGTTTATACCAAAGGTCACTCAGGTTGGGGGAAGTGGTTCTGATAGAGTAAATTTCACAAGGTAAATAAGAGGGTGATTGGAGTCATTGTACGGTGATAAAGATTTTAGAATTGGCAGGCGAAGTGGGTATTTGAGAGGTCAAGCAGGCCATGGTAACTACAAATTTTTTGGTAGAGCGGGGGATGGTTTGAAGGTCATAATGGCAAAAAGTGGTCAAAAGTATGTCCACATGATGTTTATACTTTCGAAGTGTCTCATTATGACATTGGTATATACCATTGACTTGGTTTATGACCAATTGGGAATCACCAAATATGTTGATGGATTTTTCATCCAAGGCATAGGCGGATTGGAGACCTAATACAAGTTCTTCGTATTCAGAAATATTGTTTGTACAATCAAAATCTAATTTGAAAGACAAAGGCATGGGTTCACCATCAAGAAGAATGAGGATAACGCCTGCCCCACCCCTATGTTAAAACTTAGAACCATCGAATAAGAGTGTCATTTGGTAGGCGGGCTCATCCAATGAAAGGGAAGCAACTGACTCATCTAGAAATTCAAAATTAGAAGGTTGATCCCCGGAAAAAGGTGCATCATCCAATTAGTTGGCGATGGCTTGGCCCTTGATGGATGAATTCTAGGTTGAGGTCAACCAAAATCATAATCCAGCGTGCGGCACATTGAGTTTGGTAAGGTTTGGCATACATGAAGTGTAGGGGGTCATTGTTGGTCATAACATAGGTTTTTTGGTTGAGTAGGTAATGGCGGAGTTTCGTGGAAATGAACAGTAAGGCTAAGCAATTTTTTTCAACATGGGTATAACGGGTTTCATTTTCCAAAAGATTATAACTTATGTAATAAATTGTCTGCTCCCTATGTTGTTCATCACGATGAGAGAGCATGGCCCCCAAGTAATGATCGGTAGCTGAGATGTATAGGTAAGAGGGTTGATCGTATTTAGGTGGAATGAGGATGGGTGGTTGGAGAAGGTATTGTTTTAAGGCCTCAAAATCTTTATGGCAATCATCATCCCATTTAAAGGATAAATCCTTCTTGAGAAGATGATGAAATGGTTGATAGCGATCAAACAACTACAAAATGAAATGGAGAATAAACTGTAACTTACCTTGTAAACTATGGAGTTTCTGAAGATTAGTAGGTGGAGGAATTTCAAGAATGGCTTTGACTTTAGCAGGGTCAACCTCTATACCACGTAAGGAGATGATAAATCCCAGGAATTTTCCTGATAGGACTGTGAAGACACACTTCTTGGGCTGAAGGTGAACGTAATACTTGATGAGGTGGTCAAAGTGGTTTTTAGGACAGCGAGGTACTCAGAGTGGTGTTTAGATTTGGCTAGGAGATCATCCACATAATCTTCTAATATATGATGCATGATGTCATGGAAGATGTAATTCTGTTGGCACGAAAATCTGTCTAATGGGAAAATTTATGGATAGACAAGTCAACAATGTGCAGGGCATAGCCCCTCTTTGAGTCAGCAAAGCGAAACTGGTTTATTGTTATTCTACCAGCAGGAATCTGTGTAAGTCTTACAATATTCTACCTTTGGGGGTTTGGGATCTCATCCCATTAGGGGTGTTTCCAACTGCGAAAAGAAAGGAATGAAAGAGAGGATGAAGAAAGATCAGGTCTGAAGGGAGAAAAGAAATGAATTCCAAAGCAGAAAGGTCAGAAGGTTTATGTTTTGGGATTGGTAGTAAACAAAGCCAAACCTACTTGCATAAATGAACAAAGCAATACTGATGAATAAATGACAATAAAATAGAAGTAGATCCAACAGAATAAACACACAGCTCTGACATAAGAAAGATCTAATGCAAATAACACATGTATTCCGCACAAAGTCTAAATATTGTATTAATATTTCTTTCTGTTACAAAAAGCTCAAATTCTTTTCTCCTCACTTCTATTTTTCATCTGAAATATATCCACTCCTCAAATACAAGAAGTATTTGAGTATTTATAGAAGAAGGAGAAGAAGGAAGGCAAAAAGGAACCAACCACTTATTTACATAAAATATACAAAATATATACAAAAATATCTCAAAGTCATGTTGACTTTTGACAACTTGATGGATGACATCATCCCATGGTGCAACATGGATGATGTCATCATTCGTGCCAACATAATTTAGACATTTTAAAAAAATAAAGTCGAAGAAGAGAGAAATTATTCGTCGTCGTCGTCCTGCGGCTGAAAGGGGATATCTTGTTGTTGTTGTTTGGGTGACGAGATGTGGAATTGGGAACGGTATTCCATGAACTTGCTGATCATGGGCTATAGTTGATCCTGGGAAGGATCCTTATGTCACTCGCTGATCACCTCACAAGTCTCCCGCTCGTCTATGAGCTTCTCTGGGAGTTTGGAATATTCTTTCTCTGCTTCTATTAGGAACCCGATGAAGTCCTGACAGGTCAACAGGTTATTGATGGACTCTGCATCAAAAGTGACCTCTGACCCCAGTAATTGAAAAATGATCTCCTTGAAGATCTGGATGGTTTCATCAACTTTCCTTAAGGTGAAGGAAGGAGTAAGCAACCCTGGGGACATTGTTAGAACAATTTGTTCCATCTGATGCATTGCATCCAGGGCTTCTTCCTTTACCTTATCAATTTTTTCGAGGACAAATTCCAGTTGATCCATCCGGTATTCCAGAGTGGAAAGGATTTTATTGAGGGCCCTGGGATGACCAAAAACCCTGAACTTGACCAGGTCTTCGACTAAACAGTTAAACATTCTTTGAAAGGTCTCACGTTGTAGCCTAGCATGGTCCAGCTCTTCTGATATGGGTCCTGCTAACACCTGGAGTTCTTTGTTCACCTTGTTGATGTTCAAGTACAAATCGGTGAACTTGGCAATCACTTTTTCACTGTCCTTGAGGATTTGGCTCCTCCAGGAGGAAACTACCATACCCTGCTCATTAATTTAATTTTATCCTGGCTCAGAGGCTCAGGAGTCTCGGCGGTAGTTGTGGGAGGTGCACTGCCCATCTTCTGTAAGGCTTGGAGCAGATGTTTATTTTGCTCTTTCAGTAGCCTTTTCTCTTCTTTTGCTTCTTAAAGCTTCTTGCAGAGGGTGTCAATTACAGATAGGGCCTCTCCTTGAAGGCTTTCAGAAGACATACCCATTGTGACTTGAGTCGCTGTATAATCTGTTAGAGACAGATCCTTTTTATCCTTCAGAGGATTAGGGTATGCGATCTGCATTACCCTCTCTCCCGAAGCACTCTGAGAGAAGCGTGTGACGGGCTTCTGCTTATTTTCCCCTTTTGATGGTATTATGGAGAAGTCCATCAGAGCGATGGGAACTTTCCTTTTCTGTTGACTCAAGTGTTGGGAGATCCAAGCTGGACTTATGGGAGAAGGACCAGAAACAGAGAAGGGGGCAGCTGCAGTAGTTGAAGGGAAAAAAGTGGAGACACTTGGAGGTGGCATCAAGAGGGAGGCCGATGAAATGCTCATGGGAGGAAGAGATACTGCAGAGAGAGGAAGACATAGGAAGGGAAGGGACGCTTAGAGATGAGGGAAGAAATGGAGGGGGGACAGATCTACGAGAGAAGAGAAGATGGACGAAGAAGCAGGAGGAACAGTAGAAGAAGGGGGAGAGGACACGACTAAAGGAATGGTCACTTGAGTCACTCGAGGAGGGGAGGGAGGAGAAGGAGAAGGGACAGAAGGGACCTCAATTCGTTTGCGAGCAGTGGCGACATCCTAGAGTGGATGGGCCTATTGGAACATCTTCCTCTGCTTCTTCTTCTATGCTTTTCGGGACTTCAAACCCGTTCTTGTGAAACAGAAGGAGGGATTTCTGGAGATTCTTCTTGGGTGGAACTGGATTTCACCCTCTTTAACCCTTACCCTTGCCTTTTTTGGTTGTTGTTTTGATCGAGGAGGTGCGCGTTACCCAACGGAGAGTTTGTGAAATCGACTCCAAGGTAGATGAGCACGTTCATATTGTCACCAAATGCTCTGTTCTACACAGAGTTTCCATTGACCCTTTCCTCAATTGTATGAGGGTGCTTTAGTTCTATCAATCAACACAAAATGCCAATCGTCCCCCACCTGTGTCAAGATACACTTGATCCACTTCCTCCTCAGTAGTTTGGTAGCCTTTGGGGACGATGGCCACCCCGTACTGGATGATTTCTGCTAAGAGCCAAGCGAGAATGATCCTTCCTCCTGAGCTCAACATCGTGATATATGTCAATGTAGATATCTTCGATCTGAGGGATGTGGAATCAGGTCGAGCTTAGCCCTAGGCAGAAAATTTCTTGGGTTGAAGGTGGGCCTTGCCAAGGAAGTCATGTTTCAGATTTAGCAGCTCCAGTTCTACAAACATATCTTTTGCCTTGTGGTGAGTGAGACATGTATATCTACCCACTGTGAGGGGGAAAGGAGTTCCACCCTTCTTTCTCTTTAGGCACTTTTTCATGATAAGTGATAAGATGCCTCGACAGCTCTAATAGGATCAACTTGGGCCCGGCATACCTTGTCAGTCTAGTCGGTTCCCCCAAGAAATTAACTACCCTCAGATAGGTGAATGTGGGGAATTGAGTGAACAGAGCCCCCCACTTCTCAGTAACTACCACTATGCTCTTGGTCGTGCGACCATGAGTCATATTCGACCTCAACAGGTAGATGATGAAGTAGAAGAATCGCATCATTGATCTTTGTGAATTGGAGGATGCTATTTTCTAGCTTCAGCTCTGGATAGTATTCATATATTTTAACTTGGGGGCCAAACCCCACACCACATCAGAGCTGGATAGTCCCTTTCGGAAGCTGCAGCATAGACCATGTAGGAGTTCATATAGAACCTCCCCGTTGTGTTAAGTTGTTGTAGTTGCTCCGATATTGTGTTGCTTATGATTTTTTTCCCATTCAAAGCATTGATTGGGCACATTTTTGTTCATTGTCTCAAGGTACCCGCAACATCCACTTGTGAAAATAATGGGCGTCAGGATGCCCAAAGACTTTGCTAAGGAATGTAATTGTGTCGCTGAGTTCTTCTAAAAAGTCACTGCGATGAATGGACTTGTGGCCACCAAGTCACTACTTTTTTTGTTCTTCAGATAAACCTCATTCATCAGCTGCATACACTGGTCTTCATTATCGTCCTAGGCCTTGATGCAATCTTGTTGGCTGACAGCCACAAAGTGTCGGTGATGAGGGAAGTCGAGCATCATCTCAAAGTGGTGGGTAGTGAGGTTAATAATCACCTCGCCCTTCTCCCCATGAACACATCTTGTGTCCTTTTTGTAGCATCAGGCTACCACCATCATAAATTCATTGTTTATGGAACTAACTGGGATCCCACCAGAAAAGTGCAGGGCACTGCCTATCAACTTTTCCATCCACGGACTTCTTGTTGACCCTCTGGGTTCTGGCCCATAAATCCTCCATATCAATATGACCCAGTTCGGAGTCTCTAATGTCTAGGTCACACTCTTCTTGGGACTCGGGCATTCTGACCCTCTGATACTTATACTTCATTTCTTCTTCCGTGAGCTTGGCCTTGCCTTTAGATTTGATAGGTTTCCTGCTTGATGTTGACATATGTTCTTCTTGAACTTAGTTGCTGATCTGCAAGAATAAGAAGTGAAACCCAACGCAAAGAAATCCATGTCAGTTGTCTGATTTTCCATTGAAATGTTGACAGAAGAAAGAGTTAGCAATTTAAAGGGCCTCAGGGCATAGGGTGCATGAATACTGCAGGCTACAGGGCTAAATAGTAAGGTGCACA
The DNA here is from genome assembly GCA_019776745.2 of Taxus chinensis. Lineage (NCBI taxonomy): Eukaryota > Viridiplantae > Streptophyta > Pinopsida > Cupressales > Taxaceae > Taxus > Taxus chinensis. The sequence goes on along the minus strand of CM034146.1, from coordinate 593,913,873 downwards.
GGAAAGGGCTGCTGCAAGGGGGTAAATCAGCGCCGAAGGGCGCATGGTGTATAGACCACTACAGGGTGCATTCTTTGTTGTGTGTAAGCACAAGTGCGCCTGCGCCATGTGGATGCATTTTATAAAGGGCACATGGATTCCTTTATGTTACACGGGAACAGGATGTGCCCGTGGCACATATATCTTTCATGTTGCATGGAAACTTTAGTGCGCCAAAGGTGCATATAAGGTTTGTGTAACATATGATTTTTGTGCGCTAAAGGGAACTTGGCGCAGTGCATGGAATAAATGCATAACATGATGTTGTTGCACATGGAGGGACGTGCCTGCGCCGTTTATAGCTTTGTACTTGGCACATAGGAAACGATTGTTACATGGATGTTGGGTGCGCCAATGGCGTGAATTTTATCAATGCAACACACGAGTGTGATGCGCCAAGCAGGACGCAAGGAAAGTGTTTGCAATAAGCGAGGGAAGTTTGCCATGAGGGCGCAACTTTTCATTATGTAACAGTCAGCAAAAATGTGCCATTGGCGCAACTTTTTTTTATGTAATAGGGGTGACAGATGCACCAAAGGGAGAAAAAAAATAAATTTTCTTTTAAAGCTTTGATTCTTCTCAGAGGGGTTTTAAATATGGTTTAGCTTCTTCTGCAGGGTACCTTTGGGGTGATGAAGGGGCTTAAACAAAGGGTTTCAAACCATCATTTCGGGATAGAGCCTCCTTTACCAGCAAATCTGGAAAGAGGAGGAAGAATGGGAAAGATAGCAAAGGGGGGGGGGGAGTTCACGATTTCAGTCTTTCCAATCCAGATCCAGACCACCAAGAAAACAAAGAACCAAAGTGTAAAACATACAAAAGGAATGAGGACCTCTTACCTAGATATAACGAAGAAACATCCAAACGGGTCCACAAAGTGATTGAAAATGACAGGGCAGGTGCACTGGCAGGTACAGAGAAAATCACGTGATTGTGTTGGATGACAATGACAATGCAGATGCGCCTATTTATAGGGCGATGGTAGCAATAAATGCACCACACAAATTTTTCAAGTGGCGCACCAAAAGAGCTGTCGACACACAGAAAATATGCACCCTTTGGCGCACCAAAAAATCTTTCCAACACGATAATATGTGTGCCCCTTGGCGCACCAAAGGTGGTGTTGATAGAGGAATATGTGCGCCCTTTGGCACACCAAAAAGTGGCGCAAACAAATGTTCTTTTGACAGGGAAGGCGCATGCGCCTTGGCGCATGCATGCAAGACTCAACATAGTGAGGGGCACCAAAACTCCTGTTGACACGAGAAATCATGCGCCAAAGGATTTAAACGGGGGTGCATCAAAAGTTTATGTTGCATAGTCATTATATGCACCCGGCCAAAAAAGACCAAAAATGGCTAAGTTCGGAAAACTAGATTTCCCGGGAAGGGGTTTTGCAACGTTCCGAACGCAAGGAATCCCTGACGAGGGATCGGAACAAAATTTCGGTATGGTTATCTGTAAAATTTCCCTTACCAATTTTACGGGATAACAAATTCATAGCTCATTTATATGTGGCACCATCATTTTTAAGGCCAAAAGGCATGACTCGATAGCAAAAGGTCCCCCAGGGGGTGATGAATGCAGTTTTGTGATGATCCTCTAGGACAAGCAAGATTCGGTTATAACTTGATAAACCATCCATGAGTGATAGCATCTTGTGACCAGTAGTAAGGTCAACCAGTTGGTCAATACCAAGTAGGGGAAAGTCATCTTTTGGGCAGGCTAGGTTGGGGTCATAGAAATCCATGCAAATACGAAGTCCCCTTGTCACCTTAGTAACAGGGACAATGTTAGAAATCCAGTAGGGATAATCAATGGGTAAGATGAAGGAAATGGAAAGAAGGCATTGAATTTCTTCTTTGACCAAAAGTGCAATGCAAGGGTGTATTTTCCTCATCTTTCATTTGATAGGTTTGGTATCAGGAATGGTTACGATATTGTGGACCACTATAGTGGGGTCAATACTAGGCATATGTGCGTAAGACCAAGTGAAAGTGTGATTATGGTTTTTGAGAAAATAAGTGATGGCTTCCTGTTCAGTTGTATCTAAAGATTGTCTAATCTTTAGAATGTGTGGGTCGTCCAGAGTATGGATGTTGATTTTAATAGTCGATTCTTTCAACATGGTTTGGGTCTCAAATGATAACAACTGATGAATATATGAGTCCTCAGCACCAAGGTAGGTGAGTATAGATTCATCATCCTGACATTAAATGATGTTAATTGAAGGTGTATCATTATCGATCATTTTAGGATACATGAAGGGAAGAGAGGAGGGAGCCTTGCCCTCACGTTGATAAGTTAGAGGCCTCAAGGAAATGGTGTTTATGAAAAAAAAAAAATAGGAGGAATAGATTTCTAGATCCATCGAATCTTTCGGTGAAGGTGGTGAATAGGGTGGAGCAGAGGAAGAAGGTGGAGAAGGGCTGATGTCCTCAATGAGTTCAATACAGGCCTTCTTAATATGTGGTTTAGCAAAGCCAATACCACTACAGTTGTTATGTTTGCAGGTAGTACATATAATAATAGTATTGATGGCCTTGCCCATAAAATCCAAAACCAAAACCCTTCCATGCACACTAGTGCAGGAAGGTGTGGGTGAAATGGCGATTGGTGAGAGACTGGAAGTCAACGGAAAATGGGTGGGTTTGTGATGGTGGTTTAGGTGTGTAATTGGTAGTATCAATTCCCCCATAGGTGAGACTGGTACAAAGGTGGGGAGGACCATAAAGTATGTACTCTCCTATACGGTGATCATAGCGATGGTGCTAGTGAATAATTCCATACTCTTGTGGAGTAAGGAATGTGTTGAAACTATATAGATGATACTCCCCCAGAGTGAGACATTAAAAAATTCCCTCCAAGGGATCGGTGGTTGGTATGTGGATAGCTGGAATAGATGATGTGTCGGAGGTCAGATTGGAGATTAGGTTAATAGATTGGGAGGCTGACAGTTCAGCCATGGAGGTTGTGGTAGCGGTAGGACATGGACGAGGTATGTGCGGATGAGGTAGCAGTTGCACTGGTGAGTGAAGGTGTAGGTGAAGAAGTAGTGATTATGGAGGTAAATTCTTTGATGGGTATAAGCACGTCATTGGGTTGGTAAAGCATCTTGCAAGTTTTTAAAGGTGATGGGTCAGCTGGAATGGTATAGGGTGTGTCTCTCATGCTCAAACTTTACAAAATGATGCAAAGTGGAAGGAACATAACCCATAACACGAATCCAGGGTCTACCAAGCAACAAGTTGTATTGAAATTCCCCCTCTGAGATGTAAAATAGCTCAGGGATAGTATGGAGGCCCACGCGAACATGGAGGATGATGGTGCCAAGTGTAGAGGTGATAGTGACATTAAATGAATGCAACATGACGGGATGTTTATGCATGCAATTTTTAGGTATGCGCATTTGGGAAAATACATGGGAAGATATTATATTAAATGCTAGCACCCCCATTAACTCATAACATGTCATACACATATATCATCGATGTGGACAAAGATGAAAAGAGCAGGATCTGGTTCATCGGTTTGGTGCGGTGCAATCTCTTCATCTGAGAAGCTGAGTGTGGTGACTTGGTGAGTAGGTGGAGGTGTAGATGAAGGTGGTATTTTGGTGAGAGAGGCTACATGATGGGGTGTAATAAGGGAGGTCATGGGTGTAGGGTCATTAGCTAATACCTCAATAGACTGAAGAACCTCCATGAGAGCTTGACGATGGGATTTGGAGGTTTAGATGAAGTTATATAGGGACATTTTGAGGTGGGATTGATGTAGTTGTTTGAGCATGGTGCAATGTGTAACCCCATTAGACGTAGGATATGTGGGGCTGCAAATAGTGATTTTAGGTGTGGTTACAGATGGTATATTGGGTATAGGATTGGTCAGTGGGTCGGTTGCCTTTTCCTTGTCTTTATCCTTCTGAGCATGAGTAGCAACATGGATCATGTTGATTTGAGGTGAGGAGGAGGGCAAGGTAGGTGAGCCATGAAAGGTATAGCAAAACGAAGGGAAGAAGCCCAAGGGTGGGAAGAAACCCTTGTGAGATGAGTTGGGCACTCTAACATTTGGGTGGAGGTTTGGCGAGTTCTCTAATGTGAACCATATTAATTTTGAATCTTGGGGTGGCTCTGGAAGTTGTAGGGGTGGAGGACTTGGTTTTTTGAGTAGGTAATGAGGGACGAACTGTGAGAATGGGTGCTAGTGAAATGAGATCCTCATCAAGAAGGTCATCATTGTCAAAGTTTTCTTCAGTAGGACACAACTGGATAAGAACAGTCTTTAAAGATTTGTACATTCTCCACATTGTGCCTTGGCACACGATGGTAGGCACAAATTTTGGTGTCATCAAACCCCTTTGGTTTGGGTTTGAGAGGGTCATAAGGTCTAAGAAGCAGTAATGTGATGACAGTGGTTTCAAGGATGTTGGTTAAGATTTTGGCATAGGATCCCCGCTAGTGGATCACAATGGGAAGTGAAAGTGGGTTTGGGTGTAGGTGTAGCTGACTATAGAGGAAGGGTATTTGCATGAGGGGGAGTATGTCGAGCCATGGTTTTAGGTGTTGGGGTGGTCTTAGGTGTTGGTTGTTTTTCTTTAGTTAGGGGTATGGTAGATGAAATGGCAAGAGAGTGTGTGGTTAGTTCGACTACCTTATTGGAGGGTAGTGAATTTTTGTCTTTAGGTTACATCTTCTTGGGTAAAGGTGAAATAGGCACACAATATCTAGAGCGAAAAATAGATGGTGGAAGAGGGCAAGTTACCCATGGGAATAACTGAGGTGCCATGAAGGTAGATGACATGGGTCATGCAGGAGGTGTGAGGGAAAGAGACTAAAGTGTCATGGGTTCTGAAGAAGTTAGCAATGGTATTAGAGGTATGAATGGTAAAGATGTTGTATATGTGAGAGGAAGCCATGTTGAGCACTTGGGTATGTTAGAGGTCTATGAGGGAGGAATGGGATACTGTGTTTTTAGTGTACCAACAGTTAGAGATTTCTTACCCATGTCAGAAGAGCAAGGTCCTAAGATGGACATAAGGGGTGGAGGTGATGAAGGTGTGATTGTCGAGGCTAGAGTATGAGATCTATGGGATAGGTTCTTCTGTTTGGGTGCCGTAGTAGGTTTGATGTTGGCTTTGGAGGATGTAGTTAAATCTAATTTAATGGGTGGATGAGTAAGGCTAGTGGCTAGGATGACCCCTAAGGTAGTAATAGGTTTAAGAAAGGAAGATGATGTAGGTGTAGGTTTGGATTTTGATGCATGTTGGGTTATGGGTAGGGGTGTGAGTTGAGCCATGAGTGGTATCGTGGTGGATTTTTTGATAGTTTTGGTTATGTTTGGTTCGATCGAGTCGAAATATTTTTGGATATCTAATGGAAGTATCAACAAGTGACATCTACATTTGTGTGGAGACGGGAAGCAAAAGACACCCCCAAAGTAAGGCTCTATCCACATAATCTAGGCGATCGACTAAACATGAGAAAGGCACTATTGTAGATGAGGATGATGAGGATCTAATGGAAATTCTTGTAAAATGTGTCTTAGAAATGGGGAATTTACTAGCTTCAGCTTCTGTGGGTAAGAGAGCTGAAAGTAAGTCTGCAGGATCTTGGGTAACTAATGGAGAATGGGCACCTAGAGGTAAAGGCATTTCTACTAGATTTTTTATAGGTGGAGGAGAGGATGGGTGCTCCTCTATGTGTGGAAGAGATGATGGGTACTCCTCTATGGGTGGAGGAGATAAACAAGCCTCTTCCATAGGTCAGAGAGGTACTGCAGGTGATAGATCTCTAGGTGGAGAAGCCAAAGGTGAAAAGGTTTCAATGTTAATAGGAGTCTTCTTCATGGGTGAGGGAGGAGACAAAGGGTGTTTTTCTATGGGTGGAGAAACAAGTAAAGTGGGTTCAAGTATAGGTGGAGGGCTTCAAGATATAATTTCCTCTATGGAAGGAATATGAGGTGATTGGGAAGTAACGGGTGCATCACTAAAAATAGCATGGACCTCGCGGCCATGGCTATCATGAGTTAAGCTCTCTTCAGTTTGATCAGCATAAGGGGCATGATTAGGAAAGGGTTTCTTGAAGATGTGTAGGTTTTGATTGGTAGGTGCGTTAGAATTATCCAAGGTTAATTCACCTTTCTTGAGAATTTCTTAGACTATGTTTCTGAAAGTGATGCAATTGTAGTCACTGTGACCCTTTACTCAATGATAGTTACAGAAGTCGTGCTCTTTGTACCACTCAGGTGTGGGGTGAGCAGGATCAAAACCAGTGTGTGGTTTTATGGGAGGAAGGGTGATGGCCCCAGCCTTAACGAGCTTTTCTAACACAGAAGAGTAAGGTTCCCCAATTGGGGTGTATTTTTGTTGTTCCTGTCTGAATTGAAAAGTATGAATGGGTGAGAGATTAGATGAAGGGTTAGCCTGATTTGAGGGATGAGATGATCCAGCCTTGAGTACCACTGAGTTAGCAGTTCCCTTTGCTTTTGAATAATTGTTTTGTGGTTTTGAAGAAGAAGAGGTATCATTTGACTTGAATGTTGAGTTATTATTATGTAGTTGGATTTTATTTTCTTCGATGGCCCAAATCTCTAGCTTTCGTGCCATGGTGAATGCCTCATCAAAGGTTCAGAAAGTCTGGACCTACAGGTTCAGCGAGATATGTCTAGCACAAGCCCACATGAAGAGATCTACGAGTTTGTTTTGTGGTAATTAAAACGTGATTTGATTGATCAGGATATGCCAACAAGCAACAAAATCTGTGATAGATTCGTCATCATATTAATGCGTACAATAGAGGTTAGTCATTGTAACCTTCTTAACAACATTGATGGAGAAGTGATCCAAGAAGGCTTGGGCTACTTGATTAAATAATAAGATAGAATGTCTAGGCAACCCACTATACCAGTATAATGCGGGCTTGGTCAAAGACAAGGGAAAATTCCTCATGAGTAAAGTATCATCATGGGCAATAAGATAACACCCATGTTTGAAAGACTGCAAATGTTGTTATGGGTCCTCCTTGTTGTTGAAGCGGTTAAATTTAGGCATTTCCCAATGTACGATATATAGACGAATAGGAATGGATGGGTGGATGGGCTCATTACAAATCTCATCATAGGTGAGAGTGTTGTGGGAGCCAAAAACAGATGCCTCCAATGTCTGCATCTTGTCCATCATTAACTTGATCAGGTTGTCAGTAGGTTGTGATGGCTGGGTGCTCCTTGTAGCGTAAGGAGGTTGGTGTTGGGAATATAATGGGGGTGGCATTCCAGTATATGGCGCTGTTGTATAGGTAGACTGAGAATGAGGGAGTGAAATAGGGCGTACATACCCAAAATGAATAATAGATGAAATGGGAGGCCACTGATAGTATGTATATGGAGGTGGAAGGGTCGTGGTAACCCTAGTGGCAATGGGGGCTAAGGGTTGTGGAATAGAAAGAACAACATTTTGAAAAGGGGTAGGGGTCACCGACACCGGGGGTGGTTTTGTAGCTACAGGTATATGTGAGACAATAGGCATGGATGAGGTTATGTTCTGGGTGGTTGGCAAAGGTATAGTGGATGTGGCAAGTGCAATAGATGTGGTAGACATGATGGTCATAGAAGGTATGGGTCCTAGTTACGAAATGACTAGGGGTAAGTCAGGTGCAGGTAGCATGGAGCCAAAGGAGGTTGGAGCAGAAGTAGGAGTGAGTTTCTGGGGGATAGATATGGGCATACCATATATCAATTGACCTGAGGCATCTCTAGTGGATGAATGGGAAAGGTAAAACTACAAGGCGGCAGGGTTCTAGTCAAGGAGTCGTGTGAACTCCTTATCCCTTGTGGCGATAGTGATAAGTTGGGTAGTATCCATGGGTGATAAAATAGAAATTGGTGAAGGGCTAGGTGGGAGTGGTTGACATCTGGCGTGGAATATGAGGGCATTTTCTTGGCTAATCATTAGCACCATGTGGAAAAGTACTGACATGGTAGGACTACTTTTTATAAATGCCCCAAAAATATAGTAGAGATAGGAGAAACAGGTGGTGGTAGGTGGATTGGGTTAAAAAAATTATCTGGAGAATTACATAGGCTAACCAATGTCGGTTAGCGTAAACCAACATTGATCACTATTAACTGTGGTCGGTCACTGTGGAAAATGGTCAGTTTGTCAAAAGAAGGTAAAAGACCAATAATTTTCCAAGTATTTATGATGCAGATGGAATTTACCTAGAAAGTGAATATGTTGAGAGTGACAAAGGCTCTGAACAGTAAAGAAATTGAAACGGGTGTCCTTTTGAGTAAGTTAACCAAAAGAACAGTAAACCAACACCAATTGGGTGAAACCGATGATGGTCAAAGGATAACCGATGACAGTCACTCTACCGAAATAGGTTACTATGAAATTGAAATAGCAATGAAGAAAATTTGGTTGTGAGTTAAAATTAGATGTGGAATCAAACCCAGAATTTTGAGAATGATGAGAAAATGGCCTAGGCACACTCAAATGAAGATGGAATACACCAACTGTGATGAGGAGCATGCAAGGAGAAATAAGAAAATAAAGAACGAATCCTCTCACCTCAAAACGCAAGCCAAGCAGAAACACTAAGAAAAATACAGTGCTTTTTCTATTATGTTTGTTTAGCTTATGCTATTTAAGGATTGACTCATGAACTTTAGAATAGAATTTTTGGTGAGGATGACTTCCCATGAAGAAGAAGATCTATAAGGAGAAGTTTCATGATATGTTATGGTGGGGGCGGGCTTTCCTCTGATGGGGTAATGGACAGAGATAACCAGCGTGGTGCTCACTGTACCGTGATAATATGATTACCTACAACTTCTTCCGGGTGAGATGTTATTTAAGAATGTGTATTTTGTTTTTCAATTTTGTGATGTTTGGTAAGACTCAGAGGGAGAAAGAGAAATAAAGTGATTTTCTATGATTTGTTTGTCAACCATTAGCTGGGCATGAGTTCTATCATATAGGTTGCCCTCATTTAATGTGAGCTAATGTAGTAAAGCAGAATGAAATGAAGTTAATTTAATCCCAAATCAAAATGTTGAATTCGATGACACAAAAAGATGAACAAAAGAAGGGATGCTCTTTCACTAATGAGATACTAATGAAAGGGAAGAAATGTTCTTTTTAAAGCACCAAAATATGATTGCTTTTAGACAATATAAGAAGAGAAGGTTCCAGGGGATAAATTTTAATGTAAGAACCTTTTACAAAGGAAACAAACATGTAACTTTTCTCCTAGAAATGAAATCATGCAAAGAACCCTAAATGGGTCCCACCGGGCATGCTAAAATGTTTCACTTGATTCTAGAGCATTTCTTTGAATGTTGACAAAATAGATAAGGGTAAAGGGCTAGGAGGAATACCTGTCGAAATGTTGGTTGTAGGTTGTTGCATGTGTATGACTTCTTGATCCACAGATAATCGTGAGAGCTTCTTTTTTTCTTGGAAGAACTACCTGAAATGGAAAACAAGACCACCAAATGTTTATTTAAACAGTATATTCAATGGACTTCCTAGCGTATGCTAGATTCGGGAAGTGTGATACTCCCTAGACAGATGTCAATCCACTATTTAAAACAACTTAATGCTAACAATAAAGGAAATGCTACTATAGTTAAAATGATTTACGTATCGCATTCATTTACAATAAGTAAATTCATTCAAAACAGGCTAAGCTATGACTGAATCTAAGGGTCAAGGTATTTTTCAGGGTCAAATTCTGGGCTATTTTGGGTATTTGGTGGAGGCTTTATGCTCTGTTCTTGGTATGAGGGTAAAAACGCAGAGACCTACGTTGGTATGGTATGACTGGTGTCGGTTTAAGTGAACCGTCAACAGTTGTCGGTAACTGGCGTTAGTGTGGTCGGGGTACAGGAAACTCAATAAAAGTTTTAGGTGAGGTCAGATCCAAGGCTAAATGTAAATGGAGAGGGCTATGGCAGGGTCTGTTTAGGCCTTAGGTATACTTAGGGGTGATTAAAATCTAAGCATTGGTAGTTCAAGGGTGTGGGTGAAGGAATGGTCAAGTTCCCATGGAGGTAAATGGTGGGTAAATGGAAATGGGAGTAGAAACTAATAACAGAATTAAAATAATTTACTGAAAATGGCAATGGATAAGTGTTGGTTAATAAAACACTTACTGTTGCACGAGCTTGATCTCTGGTTGGTAATGTTGGGTGATCAAATTAAAGGAACTCGCTATGGTGCATGTGCTTCCTCAGATGCTCCCATGAAAGAAAATGGCTCTGTGGTTGCTTCAGGTGCTGGTTGTGGATGCTTTGATGCATGTACGAATGTTGGTTCTACTTGCATACAACTCTGGTTTTGTCTCTCACTCTCAGGAGATGTGCCAACCTCTCAAAAATGTCCCAACCTCTCATAAAAATGTGTCAACCTTGAAATAAGGTTGTTTTAGGGATTAAATGGTAACCGACGATGGTTCTAGGTTGACCGGCAATGGTTTAGGGTAACCGGCGTCGGTTAGGTCGAGATTCCCTAGGTTTACTAAACTGGGTAAATCCCCTTAATTTTCTAAGATCTCGTTCATTTTTTCTCTACAGATTAGAATGGAAGGTTCCTTTATAATGTGTGGGAATGTGGTTAGAGGCAATATAGGATTTGATTTTTATTGTTTTGGTAGGTTATTAGTTAGTTATGGAAACATACTAAGAATAGGTCTTAGGGTGAGGTGGCTAGATGAGGTGTATAGGTGAGGTGGATATGTGGGCATTATCAAATTAGGATATTTAAATAATAAATATTGTGACGATAATGAATTAATTTAATTAAATTAATATTAGAGTGGGATGAAAGGGGCCATGGTTAGGTGAATGTGTTCGAGGTGTTTACTTGATAAGGGACCAAGGGGAGTGTAACACAATTTTGCTATCTACAATTACATGATTTTCTTTCTAAGGATAAGGTATGTACTTTGTGTTATAAAACACCTACCACATCCATTGAGGATAAAACCTCTTGAGGATGGATAACATATATAATAAGAGGCTCATAGAGAGGTTGTAATTTTCCATTAAAACTATCCATAAGAACACTATTCTACCAAGAGGAAGTAGGGGTAACACATCATAGCTACTAGTATTATCATAAGGAAAGGGTAGAATATTAAAAACTATAGGCTTACATATTGTGGATTTAAAGAGACATAATCATTAGACACATTTAGTACATTTTTTAATATTCATTTTATAAGGAGTAATAATGGTTTTAATACAAGAAAGAGTAGGATGATCTACATCAACATATTAAATTTCCTTAAGAGGAATAGAATCCACACTAGAAATCTTCACATTGTCATTTATAATAGGATGAGAAGAGACATAGGTAGATATATCAATTTTTAATTCATGAGGAATGGAAGAAGCACATGTAAGAATATAATTTTTATTTTAAATAAGAATACTTGCATTTGCATCATTTTCAATAGGAGAAGAGGGAAGAGAAAATTCATTTTCAACATTTTTACATTCATCGATAGTATGATTTATCATGTCATTATCACCATAAATAATTTAATTAATCAAATAAATGTTCCAATCAATTGAAAATTTATCATCATCAGAAGATAAATCACCTTCATCATTAGTTATATTAAGAGTAAGAAAAGAGAGTGAATGGAATTCACAAGTATTAGGTTCTATATCATTAAAAAATTTCATGCTATTAGAATCATTCATATTTCAATCATGATAAAAATTCACACATTCATAAACATTTTCAAAAAACCATGGCGCATTTGGATGGGTAAGGCTAGAATCAACTACTTGTTCACTAGCAAATGAAGACTCCATAGGAGAGGAGACATGAGAATATTTTAACTCATATTATGGGATTGGCTCATAACTATAGATTTGAATCTAACCCCAGGTTTTGGGATTATTTTTGATATGATGTAAATGGTTATAATTACTAGGTTCAGTAGGACCAAATATATCATCATAAAATCTATGAGGATAATACTTATGAGTAGTATAAGAACAAGCTTACTTTAAGCTTGATTCCCATTCAGTGGAAATGAGGAAAAATTCAGCTTGTAAGGTCTCATCATAGAAAATAATATGGTGATGCAAATAGATCCTTACTTGTTATCTCATAAGGGAAATGGACCTAGTTAGAATGAAAAGGGTCCTTATGATATTAAAAAGTAGGAGTTATATCACAGACCATGAATATACAAAGGATATTTATCACTATAAGGAAAAGCATACAATCCTTGATAAAGGGAAAACCCTGTAGTAGTTAGGGTTTACGAAAAAGATACCTAGCTAGGATAGGAAACATAAAGCAAACTAGGTTAAGAGTTCAAAAAATATTGGTATCACCAGATATTTACAGCCTAACCCAAATAAATACAATTTTGATATAAGGTATTTCCTTACTTATTATTAGGTGTTGATTAACTAAAATTGGAACTTAATGTAGGAAAGTGGTAATCCTAGTTAATCTAATTAGGAGGACTAAAATGTTGTAATAAAAAACTAAAACAATATGAAATAAATGTAAGTAAACTATTCTAAGTGAAATAAAACCCTAAATGTGTAAGAGAAGGGAGAGAAATAGCTTAGTTGATTAGCAGTGACTAACAAAGGTTGTCGCAGGTCTGAGAATAAAATTTCTAATTGCAAAAGAACACTCATGGACCCTGTGAAGGAAATATCTGAAGTGACTGGGGTGCCTAAGAGTGTACTGGGGTGATTCAGGGTGTCCTAGTCTATAATTTGGGTGCTCTCAACACCATAAATACTCAAAGTCTATAACTGGTATGATTGTAAGTTGGTTCCAAACCTTCCCTGTTTATCACGTTGGATCTGTCAGATGAGCTAGAAAATGACCTACAATGCAAGGAGAAGTATCAAACCCTAGAAAAATAAAATATGCAAATGAATGGGTCAGACTGACCTTAGCCACCAAACTAGTGGACTTATCACTAAGCATTGTACTACATTTCAGACCCATATGTAGTTTTGATTTCTGTGTGCATTTCCTGCTCGAGGTGCTCTCGTGTGCATTACACTTTGTGAAGTAGCGATAAATAGTAACAATAGAAAACTTAAATAGCATGTGTGCATGGAATAGAATAGAATCCATCCCCCTAGATAGTGTGTGTGATGCAGATATCCTAGCCTTGATGCATGACACTATGTGGATGCAGCCACAGATGGAGTGGTACTGGTGTGTAATGTTATGACCTTGGACCCTCATTATGGTCTTATAACTTTATATCTATATGGATCTCAAGCTTAATTTTGTAATTAATCCCGACAAGGTTGACTAATAAAAAGATAAAGATGACCAACATCTAGAAATGGCCCAAAAGGAGTGAAAGGGGATTTTCATAGATTAGGGCACCCATAGTGGGACTAGGGAAACCAAGGGCACCCCATAACATGTTGGGGCACCCTAATTTAGGGCTATATTTCTAGGGAAGTTGAGAAATGGGCATATAAGTGCTGGAAAATAATTGGGAACTATGAAATAAAATATAAAATAAAGATGGCTAAAAGGTGGGTTTAATTAGTACTTGTACACTTGACAACCTTCTAAATAGTAGTATAATACTGGTCCAAATTATGTGTAAAGTACATAATTTTGTGTCTACATTTTTCCCACAGTTTATTTTTTTGAGTGGAAATCTTGGTAACATAAAGTAGATAAAGATACATACTTGATATCCATGTAGAGTGTAGAAGAAGACATGTTGTTGGACTAGAATCAAGCATGGAATGAAAAAAATAAAAAAGTGGAGGAGCATGGATTCTAAGGATGAAAAATGTGCATAAAAAGTGATGAGAGTGAACCTAGGGTGGAATTTGAGTGTAGTTTTTGTGGTGTGTAATGTACCTGCATGGTTAGTATTGAAAGTACCATCATAGTGTGTTTTCCCTGTTGCCCCCAATTTGACTGCATATCTCATATGGCGGATCTACAAGAAGAAAATGATCAAGTAATCAAATATGTATGTATCTAAAAATGATGTGTAAAATACACATGTGTAAAGTACGCAAATATAAAATATACTAGAAAAAAATGTAAATGGAACATGTGCACCTAATCCATGTTGAGGGAAAGGGGGTAGAAGGATATCATTTACCATCACAAGTTTTTCGGATGATCTCATGCCTCCTTAGCTGAATACGTGTAGGGAGGAAATGCTTTGTGTCCTCAAACTCTAATTTCTTCTTCTAAATTTTTTTGAAGAGATATTTATACTATCCTAGTTTTTTGGGAAATCTTATGCCACTGGATGGATAAGTGTAGAGAGTCATACCCATTGTAACCCTTAAGCCTATAACCACTCTACATAATTTTCAATGGACACCATGTCTTATTAAGGTCGCTATGTATGTAGTTTGTAGACTGGTTTGAACTCACTCATTGTGTCTGAACCGGTGTAAATATATTGTGTTAGTATAAAACCCTCAATGATGACCCCCCTCTTTAGGGGTGCATGTGATTACCCTAGAAGGATAATTTGGCCCCAAACGAGGACAAACCACACTCTAACCTATATAACTCTACCCTGCAGGGGGAAAGAGAAGTGCTTGGTGGATACCAAGGCATGCATAAAAGGGTATGGCTAGCCAATACAAGTGTTAGTCTAAAAACACATACATGCAATAAGTGTAAAAATACACAGACAATGTAGAAAAAATACCAAGCACAGTAGTGTAAACATGCAAGAAACAACGAGAAGACTGCAAAAAGTGGGTTATAAACATGGGACATCACTCACGATGTCACAACATACTCAAGGCCATAATGGATGGAAACAACAAACAAGTATGCATGCAAGGAAAAGGAAAATCCTGCATATAAAGGAAAACAAAGCAAACAAGTAGATATAAAGAGGTAGTCATGGAAACATGTAATCCTACAAAGTAAGTATTGTACATGGAACACTCATTAGAATGTTAGAGTGATAAATAACATTTCAAAAGTTGTATGACTAAGCAGTATAAGATGCTAAGTACAAAATGAAATAATATCACCTATATAAGATGAATGTGGATGCCCCCAATGACTGGTATAGGAATGGTAGAAGGTAATAATCCATGTTGCATGTAGAGTCTTGTATCTGTGATCACACTAAACAAAGGTGTGAACATGCATGTGTGAATGATAATGACATATAAGAAAGGAATCTCACATGTGTAATAAAGTGAGCATGCAAAACACCAATAAGTAATATTAAATGCCACCAAGATATTGCAATATGTTGTGGATGGATGGAATGGAATGAAAAATGGAATGATAAGGGAAACATGTGATGAGGTTCATTTTTTTCACCCCCTTAGCAGTCAAGAATTAACCATAACCAAGAGTGCATCATTAGGAAATTTTCGAGGAGTGTAGGTTGTCTCTAGTACATTGTGATGAGTGTGTATGTGTAGTGGTGATGAAATGTGACATGTGGGCAGATGTGTGTGGACCATATAGCGTAAGCGTATACCACAACTTGGTTGAATAGAGGAGTGATGATTTATCCCTAAGCATATGTCATTATGGGATGAGCGGTAGTAATTGGTGATGAAGTATGTGATTATATAGCGAATGTACGTGAACCCTATAGCTGAGGTATAAATCACGACTTGTTGAATGGGTGAGTGATTATTTATCCCTAATCATATATCACTACATGATGTAAGAAGAAAGTGATGATTTATCATATAGTGTATGTCACTATGAGATGGGTGATGAAGTCAGATGGAGCGTAAATGATTATATAGTGGATAACGGAAGGTGTTGGTTTAGCACTAAGCATGGACCACTACGTGATGAATAAGAATGAGGTGGTGATTTAGCCTAAAGCGTATACCACTAAGTTATGAGTAAGATAAATATGATGTAGTAGAATGACGTAGGATAGGATGTAAGAGAATAAATGAGAAATGGATGAAAAGAGTGGTGAAGTAACCTAAGGTTTATACCACTGTATGATGTGATGATGAGTTTGGGTGATGATATATCCCAGAGCATTAGTCACTGGTCTAATGAATGTGGTATGATGACATGTAACATGTAGGTAAGGTCCATTTGATTGGTAAAGCCTCAGTAATCAATTATGGACCGAGGAACTAGAGTGCGTCATATGGTGATGAGTGCAGCACGTAGAAGACAATGCAATATGAACAACCATGTAAAGGGGTAGGGTATGTAAATGTTTGTTGTGGGCAAGGCAATGTATAATGTGTAATGGGTATGGAATGTGTAATGTGTGAAATGTAACAAGACAATATATATAAATATAATTTGTAAGGATGACAAGTAAAACTAGACTCATGTATAATGAAATGTAGTGTAGCATGTAGAATATATAGGATGCATGGATGCGGTGTGGGTTTGTAAGATGTAGCAGTAGGCATAGATATAAAATCGAATGGGTAGTGGTTGTATAAAAATATAGACTCATAAATAATGTACTCTAGTGTAAATGGAGAATGTAAAGATGGGATGTGAAATTAGGTTCATATGTAATGACAACTAGTGTAGTATATGGATGATGAACGCTATGAAGATATGTGATGTATAGGTGTAGGATGGTAGAATTTAAAAGTGTAGGACCTATAGTATAGTGTGTGGAGTTCAATGTAATGGTAATCCCTCAACACTCAAGTGTGAACTGAAGCACAAGATTGCTTCATCGGGTAATAAGGGTGGGCTATGGTGTGAAATAAATATGTCGATGGACAAAGGAATGAATGAAGAAAAAGGGAGACATGATATTATGAGGAAAGAGGAGGGGGAGTATGAAAAGTAACTGACTATTGTGGATTATGCATGGTGGAGGGTATGATAGTGTTGGAAATAACAAGAGTATGTTGTGAAGTAGAAGGGACCTTATCAACCATGAAAATGGTAGGAACTAGGTCATGAAGGGTTATTTGAGGTGGGGAAGTAATCATGGATGGAGAAGGAGGAGATTGAGAAAGAGTTAAGGTAGTACTAGAGTCATCTATGTCCACAAGAGGAAGATCCTGGACTTCGGCTACAACTTGATCTAAAGTTATAGGATTAATGGTGCCCAATTAAGTGGTGACATCATCTTGGATATCCCAAAGATCCATTCCAGAAGATGGCAGTTGAATGAAATAAGGACAAGGGTTATAACAAGGAGTAGCAGTAGGTGTGTTGACAAAAGCACGGCAATGGTTGTAAAATTGGAGAGTAACTGCAGACTTAGAGGAAGAAGAATTTCTATGACATTTACCAATGATGGGAGTTGTAAATGTAAAACCCTAGAAGGTGTTATAAAGAGACGTCGGGTTCACCAAAATGATTAACTAAAGTTAGAACTAAATGTAGGAAAGTGGTAATCCTAGTTAATCTAATTAGGAGGACTAAAACATTGTACTAAAAGACTAAGACAATATAAAATAAATGCAAGTAAACTGTTCTAAGTGAAATAAAACCCTAAATGTGTAAGATAAGGGAGAGAAATAGCTTAGCTGATTAGCAGTGATTGTCACAGGTTGTTGCAGGTACGAGAATAAAATTTGTAAGTGCAGAAGAACACTTAGGGAGCCTACAAAGGATAGATCTAAAGTGATTGGGGTGCTTGGGAGTATATTGGGGCACCTTGGGGTGCCTTGGTTTGTAATCTGGGTGCTCTAAAAATTGTAAATTCTCAAAACTTGCTACTAGTATGGTCACAAGTTGGTTTCGAACCTTCCCTATTTTTCACACTGGATCTATCAGATGAGATGGAAAATCACCTGTAATGCAAAGAGAAGCATCAAACCCTAGAAAAATAAAAAGATGCAAATGAATGGGTCAGACTGACCTCAACTGCAAAAATAGTTGAATTATCATTGAGCGTTGCACTACATTTCAGACCCGAATGTAGTTCTGGTGTGTGTGTGTGTACATGTCATGCCCTAGGTACTCTCGTGCTAGTCGTACTTTGTGAAGTAGTGAGAAATAGTAACTATAGAAAATGTAAATAGCATGTGTGCATGGAATAAAATAGAATCCCTCCCCCTATGAAGTGTGTGTGATGCAGATATCCTAGCCTTGATGCATGGCACTATGTGGATGTAAGTGATACAATGGATTCAAACCTATATGGAGTGATAGTAGTGTGTAATGTTATGACCTTGGACCCTCATTATGGTCTTATAACTTTATATTTATAGGGCTCTCAAGCTTAATTTCATAATAAAGATGACCAATAGGTAGAAATGACCTAAAAAGGAGCAAAAGGGGATTTGCATAGATCGAGGCACCCTAGTAGAGGTTGGGTCACCCTGATTTAGGGCTAAAATGTTAGGGCAGTTGTGAAATGGGTGGATAAGTGTTGGAAAATACATGGGAACTACAAAATAAAATATAAAATAAAAATTTCCAAAATGTGGGATTAATTAGTACTTTGTACACTTGAGAACCTTCTAAATAGTAGCATAAGACAGGGCCAAATTATGTGTAAAGTGCATAATTTTGTGTCTACAGGTGTAAGAATGTTGAATGTAGAATATTCTAAATTAATTACTCCACATTAACCACACAACTTATGTTATGTATGTATGCATGTATGTATGCATGCATGCATGCATGTATGTATGTATGTATGTATGTTAATACATTAATGATGATAAACCAATAAAATGATGAAACAATTTCTTAAAATAAAAAGAGGGATGAGTACTTATTTTATAAGAGATGTACATAAGTGATATGAATGTGCAGAATTGTAAGATCTACAAATATGTTACATCAAGGAATCTTTTTATAAATTTATCATGGACAGGATCGTAATTGTGTAAGGGCCTAGTATGGTTTGGTCTTGGTCTATACATTCTTTAACTTGAAGATGTTAGGGTTTTGTAACTTTGATGATCTTTGGTGATTTAGAAATAAGCTTTTTTTCTCTTGCTAGGGCTCGCTAATGTGTGACACCTTCTTATGATGACCTGTAATAGGTTAACCCTAAGATATATGCATTATCACTTCATACACATGATTAGACAAAAAAAGAATAAAATTTTGTGTTGGTGGAGTTGGACTTTCCTTAGAGGCCAGCCCTTATTGAACCAATCCAAGCACTACAGTGCATCCCCTCACAAATGGGAAAAAACTTTATGTAGTTCTCATATTGCAGGTGCAATAGTGTATATAAATCTAAGCCAACCCCTTATTGTGCTTTTATGTATATAAACATAATGAGTCGTGGATTTAACTATAGATCAAATAGAGATGTATATGTGTGGTAGTGATATAGTGTAATGTGTTGCAAATGCTAAAATTATTTCCCTTTTTCCCTTAAGACCTTTGGAAATACTTCATGTGACTTGATCTTATTATGACATAGATCTATGACCTTTGGAGGATTGTAGATGGAGAAGCTAGACTCTTGAACCTAGTTTGAGTACTTTATACTTATGTGATGGCTATTCTAATAGGTGTGCATCTACTTTAGGGAGATTTATAAGAGTGTTGAGTGCTTTTGGAGTGTAATTTGTAATAGGTTCTCTTGAGAATAATAGGTGATTTTTTAAGTGAATTATACTTGTTTATATAATCTCTCATAGTTTCTATATCACATTGAGGAAAACCTATAAGATAAGAAACAACCCATAAATGATATTCAAAATGAGAAAAGAGTCGTTGGAAAGTGGAAGATGGGATTTTACAAGTCATCTCAGACTATAATACGGCTTGGTCTGACACTTTTCTATTTTCACGGGAAAGTCATGATGAAAATTATTTTTTAGGGAAAGATTCCTAGAAGTAAAGTATTGCTTTGGATAAATACAACTAAGTGAGTGAACAAAAGAAAAATGTATAGCATTAAGCAAGTCATGTGAGGGAGAGAAATATTTTTCAATTAGGCTTAAAATGTGAGCATAATTCATAGTATAGGAACAATGTAAAAATTATCATTACCAAAGGGTAAGTTGTCAAATTTTATGTGTTTACACTCTCCTTAAGGAATTTTAACAAAATATCCACATGGCAAGATTGTGCTTCAAATTTCTACATACCTATCTATTTAAAAACTTACAAATATAACATAAGATAAAAAAATTGAATTTATCCTACTTGGTAAATATCCATACCTTGTTTAAAGATCCCATTTTTTCACAACCATGGAGTATGTTGGAAAGGATATACAACTCATCTTTACACTTTCCAATGGAATTTTCACAAGATCCTTAAGGTTTTCTAACAACCATCTTTGTGCAAGATTGGTAATTATGGCATTTCATAAAAGGATATTTGCGTAGAGAATTTTTTTCTAGGAATTTAGTCAAATAGACCATACCAATAAATGGATAGTATTTTAAATAATAACACACATTTATAACACTTATATTACAATCATAAAAAGTTAATGTAAATTCCCTCCACATCCAATCACAATCTCAATCTCTCGGCATCATGCGGAGGGGCTCTATTTAGGGAGGAGTTGTATATTGTTTCTATTATATACACCCATACTCCAAAAATCACCACATTTCATGAGATTGTAGTATTTTAGGAAACCAAAAGCACCCATCTAAAATATTCAATGCATTTTCTAGAAATTTTAAAATACTCTCCTTCACCCTATTCAAAACCTCATAGCTTGATCGGGTATGAGGGAATTCTATGAAATGTAAGTATTATTAGAAAGCAAAGGAAAGAAAATAAATGTAATGACTACAACCAAACAAAACAACATTGAGTGGATGAGAAAAATAACCAATTGTGCAATCAATCCATCTATTTTGATTTTATTCTCTCTCGTCAATTTTTATATAGATTTATATATAATTTATATTTATTTATGCAAGTTTGTTCTAATAAAATGTTAAAATAAAATAACACTTCATTTTAAATTATTATACAGTATTGTTATTGTGCACTACTTAAAGGGTGTTGGAAGCAAAATGGACTGATAGGGGGTGAAACATTCCTTACAAACTCAATTTCAATTTTAAATTTCTCAATTAAACCATTAATCAATTAACCATCCATTAATGTGTGCACGACATCACATAACATGCATTCAATAAACCATAAATAAGAGAAGAAACATCCTAACATAATATATAAATGGGAAACCATCAAGGGGAATAAAACCCATTAAAAAATCTTTTGATATTACACACAACAAATACTCAAGTGAATATTACACATCACAAGATATTTCTTTAAAGAGGCACCAACCCCATAAGGAGCATAAACCCATAAACCCTTGTTGATATAACTCACAACAAGATACTTTAATGAATATGAATAATCACACAATATTTTGATGAATATATCATTGATGATATGTTGCAAAAATTGATCTGATGGTGGTCACAAGATTCATCTCCAAACACCTCAAAATCCTTGGTCAAACCCTAGCTTCTTCAACTCACTCTATCTCTCACTTTCTTTACTTATGTTTTCTTCAAACCCTTAAACACACTCTTAAAAACATTATTCCATACACTCTCACATCTCTAAATATCAGCCTTCATACCTATAAAACACTCTTTCCTAGGTCACACTTAAGCAAGTAGACCAACTTTGTACCCAAAACATCACTTTTATACCTTCCACTTGATTCAAACACAAGATAGGTCATATTTTTCTCATTTTTTTTGAAAAATTACACTTTATAACATTCCATTTAAATTATTAAAAATTTCATATATAACCCATATAGGTCCTCCATGCCCAAAACATCTCATCTTGCACCCAAAACATCACTTTTATACCTTCCACTTGATTCAAACACAAGATAGGTCGTTTTTTCTCATTTTTTTTGAAAAATTACACTTCATAACATTCCATTTAAATTATTAAAATTTTCATATATAACCCATATAGGTCCTCCATGCCCAAAACATCTCATCTTGCACCAAAAATGCTCCAAACCCCATCACTAGGATGAGCTAAAACTAAAAAATCACAAAATATACTTATTCAATCTCTAAAAAATCACAATACATGTGTAATATAGCATAAAATCATCATAAATGGTAATACATTTTCTTGGAATAATCAAATAAATCATAATATGGGCCCACTGGCTCATATCCTTCACCAAACAGTTATTTCTAGCACCCTGATTTTACTTTTGGGCATCAATACCCCTCAAACTAAAATATTTCATGTAACCACTAAATATAATCCCAAGTACCTTTAAAACACATCCATGTATGTTATATCTCTTGAAACATCCACGGGTTCAATCCACAACTACTTTCCTCTTTACCAAATCATATTACCCATAAACCAAGTTTGTAAACTCAACTAGTTTGCACCATTGCTGACACTTAAAAGACCTGAAAAGGAATTAAATAGGAAAAAAATCACCCCTCTTCATTTTCTAGGTGATATAAAGAATCAACTCATCCATCTCATGCTTCAAACAACACAAGATTTTAGTCTGAGCAGACCTATCCTAAAATCCAGCGTACCTTCTTCACAAATTGACATGAAATAGTCACCAAATAAAATCACCAAGAGAAAAAAAGTATACCAATGGAAATCCCTATGAATCCTATATCCATAACATATTGGAACTCCTTCTAACTCTAAGTGGAAGGTCTTTAACCAAGATCATCTCTGCAAACTACTTGAAATCGCCCATAAACTAGTCTTCACAAATAGGGTACACTTGAGCATTTAATTGCATCATCATGACATAAAAACATAATTTACATCAAGAAAAACTCACATATTCAACAAAATTTCTATTTATTTTGTAACTTCTTTGGAAACCTTGTCTCAAACATAACTTCTTCAGAAATAACCATATTTGAGTGGGGTCCACTCATTACCAAAAGCTCTACCATACCTTTATGGAGACTGAGAGGAGTTATATACACCATAAAATCATCATCCATATAGTATAAATAAATTATGGGAACTTAGGATCGTTTTCTCTCCTACTACTTTTGAGCTAGGGTTTCAAACACACAAAAAATTGTTTACCATCTTAACATTAATTCATAAAAAAATTGATAATGAAGTGACCTCATTAATTTGTGAAACATTATAGAATTAATTTATAAACATCCCTTGAAGTAAAAATTTCCCATGTAAAGCACACAATTCAAGGTGAGCATCAGAAGGTGCAATTCGAGCTAAAAATGACCTTCTTCTTGACCATGTTTCACCAAAACTAATGTAACTTGCAAATTATATTTAGAATGATTATAACTTTTCTAACACCTCTAGTAAACCTTTTTCATCATCTCCAATCATCATCATAGCTCAAATATCTCTCCATATTTCCATCCCATCTCATTCTCATTACTATCCCTTAGGTTTTACACTTTCAAGGCTATGCTCAACTTAAACACTATCATAACTAACCATGAAAACTCTCTAAAATGGCCTAACATACCTAAAACATAATGAATGACATCCTTGCATTCTTCCATGAGATTATATAGCTTTACATCTCAACCGCATACATCCTAACAACTAGACCTGGTCTAGATGAACATCAGAAACTTGGTCTTCAACCTATACATGTACCCTAAACCGTATGTGAGTTCCTAAACACTAAAAAAACATGATTTCTATGTTACCAACATGCTCATCAAGTTATCAAGAATCTCCATCCATCTTATATGATCACCTAGGCTAGCTAGGTCACCTAACAAGGCTTGTTAGAACAAACCAATCTCACTGAATCAACTCATGTAACCATGAACATACCTTCAAAAAGGTAGACCTTCAAGAAAGGAATTAAGAAAGATACTGAGAAAGAGATTGCAGATGGAACTCAAATTCAATTGGGCCATCTGGCAACTGCTCCCCCCTAATTTTTTATATGAAAATCTTATCATTGAATGTCAGAGGACTAGATGGAGGACTTAAACAAAGGATTCTCAAAGAGGTTAGAAGATCCAACAAACCTAACATTATTTTAGTACAAGAAACTAAAATGAAGACAAAAAATTTTGGGGAATGCAAAAATATTTTTTGGGAGAACTCTAATTTTGTTGTTGTTGATTCATAAGGAGCATCAGGATGAGTAGCAATCTTCTGGGAAAACAAATATCTCAATGGTAATGTTAGTTAAACTTCCCTTAATCATCTAGTTGTTAAATTTCATGCTTATGAAAATGCCTCAATATGGATCCTTTCCAACATCTACACTCCCAACACTGTTGTTGGCAAAAGAAAACTATGAGAGGAGTTAAAATACTTTAGAAACATATTTAAGGACTAAAATTGGTTGGTCATGGGGGATTTCAACACTCCCTTGAACCCTAGAGAAAAATATGGGGGTAACTCTAATTTCTCAGTGGGTATGAGTGACTTTGTTGAGTTTGTTTCTTCTCTAAACCTCATGGATATTCAACTACATGGAAACAAATTCATTTGGTCTAATAGAAGAATTAGTGAAATTTTGAGTTAGGTTAGATTAGACAGATCCCTCATCTCTGCTAATTGGATTTTGAATCAATATTTTCACCTTTCTTCATTACCTAGGATTGGCTCAAATCATAATCCTATTTCTCTTAATCTTTTCAATTTTTCCAAACCATCACATAGCTCTTTCAAATTTGAAAAGATGTGGATAGAACATGAAGACATTATGGATAGGATCAAAGAATGGTGGCAATGGGATGGAGAAGGAATAAGGCAATTCAGACTAGTATAGAAACTAAAAAATGTAAAGCAACAAGTTAGAACCTAGAATAGAAAGGTATTTGGTATTATTTTTTAACAGAAGCAAGAGATAAAATAGCAGCTTGAAGAACTCGATCTGAGAATATCCATCAAAGGTATGAATTATGAAGATCAACAGCTTGAAAAGAACCTACTTTCTTATCTACATAACATCAATAATAGAGAGGAAAACTTTTGGAGAATGAAACCTCAAGCTCTATGGTTAAAAGTTGGTGATAGAAACACAAAAAATTTCCACATGACCACCTAAAGCACATGGCCTGCAGCAAAATCACTGAGGTTTAAAAATAAAATGGCACTATCACCAAGGACCAAAATGACATAAAAGTAGAGGCTCTCAAATTTTATGAGAATTTGCTGACAGAAAGTAATATTTGTAATGAAGAAGCATCCTCTTTCCTTCTTGAATCCATCCCAAGAAACAATATTTCTAATGAGAGATTCAAAATCCTTACAAAATTTGTAACCATTAAAGAGATGAAGAAGGCAATTTTTTCACTTGAAGGAGACAAAGCACCAGGACCTAATAGTTTTTCTACAAATTTATTTCAAAAGAGTTGGGACATCGGTTTGGAACATCTACTGAAAGTTGTAAATGAATTTTATAGAATAGGAAATTTGATAAAGGAGCTAAATAATACTCATATTGTGCTAGCCCCAAAGAATTTGGATGTTAAATACTTTATAGATTTCTGGCCTATCAGCCTGGTAAATGTGGTCTACATAATTTTTACCAAGATTATGGCTACTAGATTGCAACCTTTATTAGTCGATCTAATATACAAACAGCAAAGTGGCTTTATAAAAGGAAGTACTATTTAAGTTCAGGTAATCACGGTTCATGAAACCATTCACTCCATGGATAAAAGTAAAAAATTAGTTATGCAAATAAAATTATACATGCATAAGGCCTTTGATAGAGTTTCTTTGAATTTTTTAGATAAATTCTTGTCAAAATTTGGTTTTCAAAGTACATTTTGAAAAATCATTCAGCCTGCATTTCCACTTCTAGATTCTCAGTTGTTGTTAATGGTACTCCAGTGTGATTATTTACCAACATTAGGGGTAGAAGACAAGGGGGTCCCATATCCCCCTTACTTTTTACAATAATGGCTGACAACCTTAGTAGATCCATAACTAAGGATGTGAATAATGGCATACTAAAAGGGTTCAAACCTACTTCCACCAATCATACAGCTTCACATCAAAAAAAAAATTATGACACAATTTTCTATTGATGGATTCTATTCTTGAATCTAAAGCTATAAAGACTATTCTCAAATACTATAAAGCAGCTTCTGGCCAGAAAGTTAACTTTGACAAAATCTCGATGTATTTCTTCAATACTCCTTATGATAGATAGAAAATAATTGCACTCATTTTGGGATTTAAAATCAACTCTCTTCCCACTACCTATCTAGGCTTACCTTTGGGCACTAATAAAGTGTCTAATGCTATTTTGAATGCCTTGTTAGATAGATTTCACAAAACATTGGCTGGGTGGAAAGGTGTTGTTTTATCTAGTTCCAGAAAATGCATGTTAATTAAAAGGACTCTTTAGAACTTACCCATATATATATAATGTCTATGTACAGCATCCCAACAACAATTGTTGACAGCATTGAAAGAATTCAAAAGCATTTTTATGGCATGGAGTTGAAGAAAGATTTAGATACCCTTTAGTTACTTAGGATCAGGTTTGTATTCCCAAAAATATTGGTGGCATGGGTGTAAAGGATATTAGGAAGATGAATGTTGCTTTAATTACCAAACTTGGTTGGAGACTTCTAAAGAAAAAACAACCATGAACAGAACTCATTAGGATAAAACACTTAGCTCAGGAAAATATGAATTCTTTTCTTTTTGAAAATCATCTTCCCATTGGTTCCATCTTCTGGAACAACTTGCTTCAAATCAAACACATCCTTACAAAAATTTGTAGATGGAATGTAGGAAATGAGAAATTTTTGGTAAGACAACTAGAAAATTTTTAGGCTAAGTGATAAATTTGATGCCATTAAAGACATTTTAAGTGATAAATATGGGAATAAAGTAAAATATTACATTGAATTAAATGAAAACAAGAGAACTTGGAAGCATCTCAAATTGGATAAGGAAAATGTATAACCTATTGTCTCCTCTTTGCAACAACAACTTACACTCATCCCTATCAATCAAAAGGATACCAAGGATGAGTTTGTATGGGTTGAATACTTTTATGGGGACTATACTGTCAAATTGGGCTATAATGCTCATTTTGAAAATATTCAAAGTGATATAAACTGGAGTAAAATATGGATGCCTAAGTTAACCCCAAGAGTTAATTTTTCTATGTGGATTTTTCTAAAAGGAAAGATCCTTACTAATGATAACCTAATTAAAAATGGTTTCATTATGCCTAATATGTGTTACATGTGTAAAAAAGAGGTTGAAGACATCAAACATCTTCTTTTGCATTGTGAATATACCTCAAAGGTCTAGAGTCTCATATTTTCTTATTTTGATCTATATTAGACCCTTTGTAATACCTTCTTGCAGACCTAGGAGAAATGGGATCCACCTTATAAACATTGTATGATAATAAGGTTATGAAATTTAGTCCTACCTCATACCATTTGGATATTGTGGAAAACTAGGAATGGAATAATCTTCAGAAACAGCAGACAGGTATGCAACAAGATCTTTAAGGAAATTTTTATCGTTGTAAAACATAAAATTGAAATATTTATGCCTCCAAAAAATAGACCTTACCCCAAGGATGAAGAACATATACTTCTTTCTTGGAATATTGATACTGGCAATACACATAGGAATGATCAAAATAGCATTGAAAGATATTTAGTTCACCGGATTCAGCCACCCAAATTATGGTACAATATGAATTTTGACAGGGCATCCAAAGGAAACCCAGGGGCATCAGGAGGAGGTAGGGTGATCAGGGATCATAGAGGCTACTTTTTTGTTGCATTTTTTGGTAAAATGGGCCACCAAACAAATCACTATTCTGAAGCTCTAGTAGCATTATGGGGGATCAAACTTGTTAGAGATTGTAATATTTCTAATATTATAATTAAAGGGGACTCTTTAAACATAATAAATATTTTAAACCAAGCACAACCCCCTAGTTGGACCATTACGGATTTTATTTATGAATCTATTCAGATTTATAAATCCTTTACAAACTGTTAAATCATCCACTCATATCGTGAAGGCAACAAAGTGACGGATAGTCTTGTTAACTATGGTGTTAGTAATAACATGCAAACTTGGTTTAGTGATGACATCCTCCCTAGCAAGGTACATAATGACTTCATTAAGGATAAATATGAAATCAAAAACTATCATTAAGAAGCCCTTCGATTTATTGAGAGTGATTATCTCCTCACGCATGGCTAATAATTTCACTCATCCTTCACAAGCTTTCTGGGTATGAAAAGATGTTGTCAAGAAGTAGATTTGGGGGAAAAGCATTTCCATTGGGAAACAAAGAAACATCAGTGATAGAATGGGTGGAGCTCCATGTCAAAATGAACCCACCTACAACCCAGCTTGGAAGGACAATGTGACCCTATGGACTTATCTACAAATGGGTGGGGTCTCAAACCTTGTTGAAAAAATATAGGATCACGATCAAGACGTTTCCCTTCAATTTGCGACTAGGTAGAAGCAAATAATAATTGAATATGGGGAGATAAGAATTAAAATCAATTAAGAGCTTATTGTAGAGGTCACAAGGTTGAGTCTGGAAGGTGCTAAATTCCTCAGCAATAGGGTTGAAAAGAAAATTGATGCCATAAAATTCTTAGCAAATGGAGAAAATATTGAGTTTTTTATAGCAGGCATAAAAGTGACATCCATTCCAAATCCATTTGATGAAATTGTAAGGATGATTGTCAAGTATATCACTTTAGAAGGAAAATATATGATAGTTCCTCTCAAACATTTGGTTTTCCTGAATCAATTTAGAAGGAATTTTCATGTTATCTTTCCACATTATCTTTTAAATTCACTGGAACACTTTATTCTAGAGTTTCAAAACCACACCCATGTCAATCCCCTTCATCAAGGCCTCATTCTACTACTTCACTGCCACTACCTTTCTCAACATCGTTCAATTCTATTTGCCCCTACCCCTACTTATCCTAACTGTACTACCCCCACTACTGCTACTGGTCAAAGGAAACTCAAAACCAAAAATCCACTTTACCCCCTCAATCATCCCTTCCCCTCCTAAAGAATCCTTCATAGTAGCAAAGAAATTGAGTCTGCTAAAAATTTTCTCCATATCAGCAATCCAAATGGTACTTTTATTATGGAAGGGGGGGTTTTCCTTCTCAATAGGATTTTCAGTCTAGAAAATGAGGTTGGGGCTTTTAAATAAGAACTCAAGTAGATTTTTAAGAGAGAATAAGAAAGGAAGATGCACAATAACCCAAGCAGGATAATGATCAGATTATTTAAATTTCCAAGAAGCTTAACTCACTAGATAATGGGCTGGGAAATGAAAAAAGGAGGAAATAATATAGCATGTCTGTACTTAAGGCTATTTACAATTTTTTGGAGCAGCATGTCAAAAAGTGTATGTGTACTTAGCAACATTTTTTCTGCCATTTGGGAACTAGAACTAGTAAGGAACTTGACTCTCTCACAGTTGGATAAGAAGGATCCCACCCATGTCAGTGCCTTAACACTCTTCACCTCACTTCAGAAGGTAAGGAAAAAGATTGAAAAAGTAGACAAGTGAGGAGAACAATTCTTACTACAGGGTTTTCATTTTGATGTTGTCAGTAAGTTGTTTTCATGTTCCTTAGTGGTAGTTTTGTTACTGTTTTTATCTTTTGATATAGTTCCTCAGTTAACTATAGTTGGAGATACATGTATTTTTTGGATGTTGATCCAAAATTGATGTTTTTATTTCTTTATCTTACTATGGAAATTTTTTTGTAATAGGGTATAGTCCCTTCAAAACTATGGATTGTTTTTTTCTTCTCTATCTAGCTTTTGAGAACTTTTTGTAACATGGTATAGTCCCTTCAAAACTATTTACCCTAATAAAAAACCATGAACATACATGAAATGTCATATCACCATCATATTGATCATGATATAACTTCACTCTATCATCCTCTTTTTCATTAATGGGCTTTTACATCAATGACAACACCTGAATCAAAACATGCCAACAATCTCCCCCTTTGTCATGTTAAAACATAATACTAACTGTGTATAATGTTTAGTTTATAATTAAATAATTTATAATATACTTTATATTCTTTATTATTTAATATAAACTTTATATTATGTTTATTAGTTATTTAATAACTAATTATTTATTAAACGGAGGTGCACACCCGGTCACTTAATATTCATAATGTTTGGGGTTATTTAAATATGATCATGGGCCATAATAGGGTGAATTGAATTCAAACCAAGTTAAAAATATAGATCATGAGTGAGGAAAGGAGTTACTAGATTGTGTAAAGGTTTCTAGACTATGGAAAATTCTTTATCCATGGTTTTTTCCCCATTAGGGTTTTCCACATTAAATACAGTGTCTCTGTGTTATTTCCGTTAATTGATTTGTTAAATGTTTGATTAATAATGTTTGGGTTAGTAAATATTTTATATATTTATTTAAAACTTGGTCCTAATATGTAATTTATGGAAAAACTCCTAAACGTCCCCCCTTTTTACATTAATGAAAAAGGAATACATGTACCAACTAATCCTCACCTTTTTCATCTTCATAGGATCACCTCTTGGTTGGAAACATTAATCAAATTCTTCATACTAGCTAACAAACTAATGATTTCTCACAAAAATCTAATTTTGGCCATTTTCAAAGCATTTATGACTGAAATCCCCAAGGGAAAGATCATATATAACACATATTCAATCCAGTAATGATGATATATAGTTCAAAACATAGTTCTTACCTCTATCTTGGGTGCAAGCATCACACAACCCCCTTGTTTTGGCTCAAGAGCATTGAATCATCACCTTATACCATGTTTTGACCTTCTTCAACTTGGAGAGCACTGTAGAAGACCTATAGCTAGAGCCTTTTGAAAATACCAACAATTTTATAAATAAATCAAAAAACATCATACATACCTCTTTCTTGATCTAACTCATATTTTCCTTTCCCAAACTAGACTATCTTCTTATATACCTTTAATTTTTACACTCTTGAGGACTAAGCTCCCTTATACCAACCTTCAGTGCTTTCTAGACCATCTTTGACAATCTCTAAACACCATACACACCATAACATATCTTCTCATCACTCCCCCTAGACTTATACCATCTCACTCTAGTAGAAAGGCACAAACCTTGGTTTCTTTCCTTGTTTACTTGTCATGTAAGTAATTCACCAATATTGACACTGTACTAAACCTTTTTCTCATTGATTTCAACCTTATTCGAATGAGAATATGCATATTTTATTCATAGATTCCTTGAACTTCAATAAAATAATCATATCATACCTCACATACCTTGGAGCCATCTAGAATGCTTTGTAGAGAGGAAAATCATGTTCATCCTACCTTAGATACTTCCTACTAGCCTGTAGAATACCAATTTTCTCTTCTTACAATCTTGACACAACCATCATGGTCAACTAACCAATTTCCAAAACATTATATTTTTGACCATTCTTTACTTTTCCACTCAATGTCTTCCATACACTTTTAACACCTAAGATAAGTACCAAAACATGCTCCCATGTTTGATAACTTTTCTCATATTTGTGGTATATCATAATAATATAAAACTTATAACAGTGACTTCTTGAACACTTGATTATCTCTTCTTTGAAGAAAACCTACAAAAAATCATGAACACTTCCATATAGACCTCCTACCTTGCCTTTCAAGCCACTTAGACACTTTTCACACCTGTTCAAAAGTCATAACAAACTCCCACTACTCCAAGAAACCCTTATAGACCTGTAACATAAAATTTGATGCAATGATATCATGCACTCTCTACTACAAGAAAAAAACTATCCATATAACTTTGTAATCTATAAAATTCTACCTTCCTATCTTCTTAACACTTAAAACACTTGTTTAAGATCAAAACTAGCTCCCTACCTTGATATGCCATATCAAACCTACAGCATACCATATCTCCTCATACACATACCTACAACACTAATATGTAGGCATGACATATTGTACATCAACTTAGAAAACCTAGTTTTGTACCCTATTAAAAAGTAGCAGAATCACAATAAAAATGTAACATACTTGTAATAGAATGTCATCAAACTACAAACGAAGAGCAATAACACGTGTAGACTTAATCAAATTCCTTTCTCACCACTTCCAAGAGGAGTGATCATACTAAAAATATTCTCATTCATGATTCAAGAAGGGATACTCATCATTTGAGCTCTTGACAATCCAAAAATCACTTGGAGAGTACCTTTATAGACTTTATTAAACAAAACTCAGACTTGGATAATACAACATAAATAACCAAACAGCTTAACATCCTTTAAGATTTATATGTTTGCATACATTTACCTACAATCCTTTCTCAATACATCAACACTACCTGTCTGTCATACTTCTAAGAAGCTACAACGCCTTCACTCTTGATAATTTGTAGTATCATGCTCAGAGTACCATCCTAGACAACATATGACCTTTTATTTATTCATAATCTTAAATAGGAGCTAAGACTCAAATTTACCTTCCTTGGCATAGTGGACACCTTTTGACTATAATGAATCCTCAAATTTCAAAACTTCTCTGACTAAGACTACACATTATGTAATGATAAACATTTTTCTCATTCAACCTCTGATACACACACTCATACTCTTTTGACAGCACAACCCTTAACACCAACATATGATTTTCAATATATGATAATTTTGACCACTTGAAGAACATATTCTGACATACATGACCAAAAAATCAAGAGAATAGACTGATTACTTCTTTCAAGATCACCACACTCCTTGAAAAGATAACACAAACGTGGACTCTCAGACCCTAACACATAACAACAAGCTCTTGTCATAGATGTACCTTATCTAGACCATTTATGACCGTTATCTAGCTTCACATAATGCATATACTCATATCATATTTTAACTAGGAATTATAGCATATGACACATCTTGGTTTTGACTCAAAACTGACTTCACTAGCATTACAACTATCTCAAGCATACTTTACATACCACAATACTTATTTAACACATCATGAATAAGACTAATAGCTCTTCATACTTAGATTATGAGAACACAACTATACAAATTGAAAGACCTTTTTACAATGACCATACCATTTTTAATACATGAACAACATAAAAGACCATAAAATATACTTTCAGAAAATGACACCATGCCTTGACATATGATGATTGTTTCACCAAATTCTTAACAAACTAATGAAACAGATAGAGGGTGATAGGCTGAGGAGGAATAAATTTTTGTGATGTTGGTTGAAGTTTGTGCGCGCATTTTGATTTCTTGGTCCAATGCTAATTACGAGAGCTCCCTTTTGGCTAGGATGAACTACCTGAAAAATTCAAAACAATACCACTAGATAGATTTAAATAAAACAAGTGGACTACCTAGCAGAAGCTATATCTAGGAAGTATGATGCTCCCTGAAAAGGCTATCAATCCACTTTTATATAACAGTATTAATGCTTTCCAAAATAAACATGAAATAACAATCTTTTTAGAATTGAAATGATTTAGGTATCTCATGCAAAAAAAATATGAAAGGTTAGATAAAAGGTGATTGAGGTCAAAACAGGTCAGATGATGGGTTGGTATTGGGTTGCAGGCTAGGTACAAGGATCGGGGTAAGATCTGGTAAATATTATGAGTGATTCTAGGTTGTTAGGGAATGGGTCACTGGTCTGAGGTATGTTGCCAAACATAATAACCATTGTTGGTTGTGTGACCGGACACTGGTTTGGCAGGATGACCGATGTCGCTTAATTAACTGGCATCGGTAGGTGTAGTTAGTAAGAGGTTATTAGAATATGGTTTCTAAGCTCTCTGTGATTTCTCAGAGGCTAGAAATTTTGGAGGTGAGGTCATAAAATGGCCTTAGTGACTCAAGGATAACTAGGAGAGGGTGAAGATTGGTGAAAGGGCTACATATGGTAAGGTGATAGGTTGGTGGGAGGAAGGAGGTGTACGGATGTATAGAAAAATAAATTACTGAGAAGAATGATGATATTACTGAAAGAAAACAACGATAACTGAAGAGATGTTAGGTACTTACTGAAGAATGGATCTGGAGAGTGCATGTGATGAAAAAAATTATGGTAGAGATCCAGAGAGAAGGGACATCATGTACATGTTACAATAGTTTGATCCTCTATGCTTCTCTTTGTGAATACATGATTATGAAGAAGGTTATGGATGTCAATGGTTGTTGGTAGTACTCCCAGGTGCTTTCCTTTACCTGAGTGCTTTAGAAATTCAAGTGCTCCAAGTATCTATTTAAGTAAGATCCTGAATTGAATTACCAACCTTAGCAAAGGATTTTTGGAAATGTATTTAACCTAACTGATGATGGTTAGGGGATCAACATCGGTTGAGGTATAACCATATTTGATTAAGGAGGGAATATTCAAGTTGGCCAAAAATAGCCTGATTTTTGTTATTTTTGGCGTGGTATTCAATCTTTGTCTGAGTCTCTAGTGATAGATCACAGAAGGATGAGTAAGAGTCCTATTATTTTTGTTAATAAGAGTTAATTATAGGTTTATACTAATTCCTAGTTGGTTAGGATAAGCTTAGACTTGGTCTTAGGTCATTAATGGGGTTTGAGTGGGTCATGGAGTGAGGTGGCTGGGTGAGGTGGTCAAGTGAGGAGGTTAATTAATTTAATTAAGGTAATTAATTAAATTAATCATGTGCACTATGGGATATGAATAGGTAAGGTATGATTAATTTAATTAACAGGGTTATAAGGGTAGTATGACCTAATTTTGGTGTCTACATTTTTCCCCCTTTTTGTCATGTAGATCGTATTGATAGGCAATGCTGACAAAAATAGGAAGTGATTTCCCCATGTATGGGTGAGAGAATGGTTACCCCAAGTGTGGGTGAAGGTGATCCCCCTCAAACTAGGAACTAATGAGGTGTAATACGAAGTTGTTGAGTGGTTTGATAAATGTATAGTTGGTGTAAGTTAAGGTAGGTGGGGAATGGTACGAGTACTTTGGGTAAAGGGTAAGGGTAAAATCGGGTAATACATAATGGGCCAGGGTCAAATTGGGTAATGGGTAATGGAAATTGGATGCATGCACACATATAGAGTGCAACATGGTAACCAATTTTAAGAGCTTGGAAACCCTGCATTGTCCAAGGTCGATAGGTTTATCTAAAAAAGGTTGAAGTGATTTAGGTATCCAGGGTATAAGATATGGTCCAGAAACACAACGTAGGTTAGGTGCATGAATTTTTAGGTATGATCTGGTACACCACATGTTCATTCAGAATAAACGACATGACAATAGGAAAGGTATGGTTGTTAGGCTAAAACAACATAGGTAACAACATCGCAAGGTATAGCGAGTACACAAGTTCAATGGTCATAAAAAGTAGGTCACATCTAGGTATATAGGTCGTGGCATGGTTAAGGCCAAGGTATAGGTAAAATATCAAATCCCTAAATGCAATTAAGGAATTTTATTTGTAGTTGAGGCTTGTGGGTAGGTTCTATGAAGTTTTGGTAATGCCAAAAGTTATGGGACAGTAATGAGGTTAGGTCAAAATAGGAAAACATGGAGGAAATGGTACTGGAAGATCACCGATGTTAGTTATAAGGAAACCGACATCGGTTTTGTATGACCGATGTTGGTCATGTCGGGTTAGGGTTTTAAATTTGAAATTACCATATTTTACATAATCATTGTTGTTGTTAACTTTGAGAAAATGATAGAGCTAAGTGATTTGTGACTTTTTTCAAGGAGAAAAAGACAAGGTATTGTACCAAGCTGATTTGGAGGTGACTAAGTGTTGAGAGGAGCCAGGTAGATGGGTCCACTAGATCAGTTGGAGATGTGTGATTGGTGGAGAAGTTTGAGGTAGTTTTCGGTATGGCCAAGGTGGGAGAGGGGTTAGGTGGACCACTGGCGTAGTGGCCAGACGTACCACCATGTAGATGTCATCGAGATGACTTTCTCCAATTGTTTTTTATAATGAAGAAATTTTTGGAGGGTATGTTAAGTTTGAAATGTGGGTGAAAAATAGATGAAATCAGGGGGGATGAGGTCAAATATAGGATAAGTAGGGGAATAAATAAATGTGGGGTGTAATTTTTTGGGATTAAGTAGGGTTGTAGGTTGTTTTTTGTCAATTTTTAAAAAAATAGAGGGGGTTTCAGTTTTGGGGATTACAACAGAGACCGACGTCGGTCAAGATTTTATTGACATTAGTTTTCTGTAGCCAAAATCGGTCAAGACTAAGGTGAATAACACTAGTTAATTGGAACTGATGTCGGTCAAGGAGAAACGGTGACGGTCCAGGAGACTGGCATCGATTAGGGTGAAAGAGGGACAGGGGTAAGAAGTGTTATTTATGAAAGGAAAAGGGGTCAAGAAGGGAAAAGTAATGACTGGTTGTAGAGGGGTAAGGGTAAAAAATTATCTCTGGTTAGATGGGATAGGTGAGTAGGTGAAATAATGTGAAGATAATGAGTCACGA